>CAJNOP010000009.1:2878811-2889737 GCA_905250075.1 Rotaria sp. Silwood1 | reverse complement strand
TACAACAACCACAACAACGACAGCAACGACTACAACAAATACAACAATAACAACTACAGCAACAACGACTACAACAACCACAACAACAACGACAGCAACGACTACAACAAATACAACAACAACAACTACAGCAACAACGACTTCAACAATGAAAATAACAAACACTACAACAACAAAGATAATAACGTCAACAACAACGAGTTTGTTCATGTTTCGTCATTTAATTTTATCTTTTATTTCTTTTGTTAGTCAACCAATTGGCTCATTTCCATCCTCCACAATGTTCAGATCCAATAAAAATTGGCCGTTATTGTAATGAATCCAACACAATATGTGACCTACTTAAACCATGTCAAAACCATGGAACTTGTACTAATAATAACAGTTTAACATCTGGTTATGAATGTTCATGTCCAACTGGATTCAATGGTACAGATTGTCAACATAATCATCGACCATGTCAACCAAATCCATGTTGGAATAATGGTTATATTGAATCATTATTTTAGTGCTATTGTAATCAATAATAAAAAGACTTTTGTTGTATTTTTTCCTAGGTACATGCAATGTTTCAAACGGCACAATTTATTGTCAGTGTGACAATGGTTGGGAAGGAATTCATTGTCAAACAAAAATAAATTTTTGTCAAAATATTACATGTCACAATAACGGTATTTGTCGTCCATTATTTCTTGATTATAAATGTGAATGTCTTATGGAAAATTATTCTGGTCGTCACTGTGAAATTGTATCAAAAAAAATTCGTATTTTGAAAATTGCCTCAAAATCAATTGCTTGGCTGGCAATTCTTGTGATGATTTGCTTTGCAATGTTTATTATCATTATGGATATATTAAAATATTGTTTTAATATTGACCCAATACGTGAAGAATTAGAACGCATTCGACGTGAAAAACGAAAGAAAAAACAAAAATCTACTATTCAACAATTTATTCATATCGATGAACCAGTAGAAAAATTAATCGAACAATCAAAGTCATCTATTGAAGAACTCAAAGTCTAAAATATAAAACTTTGTGTCTATATATGTTTCATGTGAATATATTGCTTATCTTGTGTGAAAAAAGCATTCAAAAAATAAATCATATGAAATGATCGAAATTATGAACCATCTTTTCAGTTGTTTTTATACTTTATCATATTATATCAAATATTTTCCTATCCATTTATTCTAACAAAGTTAGACCAATCAATAAAGTTATAATTTCTTTACATCATTGTGTCAAAGTTAAAAATACTAGAACATTTATTTTTGCTTCAAGATATTTTCGTTAGCCTAAATGATACATGAATGGGTAAATTACAATGCTGTTTTCATGCTGTACGATTGAAAACAATTTTTTTCTAACAGTCTTCATACTTAGACCCTCAATTAGTGTTTGGCAATGCGGTCGAGATTTCAGCATCCGATCCGGTCTGTAGTATGGATGTGGTATGTTGATGTGGTGTGTATGTTATGGCTGTGAGTGTTAGTCTTCTCTAAAATCCTCCACATCCTCACTCAAAAACGTACGTATTTCAAACTCCGAAACTACTGGTCACACTACAGAAATTCGTAGAAGACAATGCTCAGAACATAATTTGGTACCTATTTGACTAATATTCAGCAGATTTCAGTTAGAAAAATGCAATTTGAGCCAAAACCAAAAATATATTTGAAATCAACACTAAAAACTGATTCGTCTTTTTGAGTATTTCAATTTTTTGGCAACTTTTTTCGTCGAAAAAATTCACTCTCGATCCACCTCAGAGTCTGGTCAAAAAGTGTTTTAACTGCAACTTCATTTTATCACAGTAGTCTCAGTCGCTAATCCTTTCACATTTGTGATTAGAATACTTGATTTGACAAATCTATATAAGTTTTGTTGAAATCCTAGGGAAACATCAGGAAATTTTCTCTCAGGAGAGAATTGTTTAAGTGGCTTGACTGGAACCAAGCTGAATTCTGAATGTGACAAGAAGAAACTGGTTTCGTACATTTCTAGTTCTGAAAGATATCTATACAGAAATACTTGTATTATTAACGAATCAAAATCGTTCATGTAAGTTTTATACGTAGTCGAGAGTGTGGGTGGGGGTGTGAGAAAGTGAATACTCACAGTCACAGTCACACCCACATCCACACCCTAGAAAAATACAACGTCAAATCGAACAATAAATGTCAAAAGTTCTTCAGGACGACAAAAAATACTTTCGATAAGGCAAGTGTTAAAGACTGTTCTTTTCTACTCAAAGAACATCAATAAAGAGAATAGAAATTTTTCAGAATAGCATAGTTTGCACGCAACATAAAGCACTGATTGTAAGCAGACCATCTTAGTTTCTTAAAAAATGAGGATAAAAGAACGAAGAAGAAAAAAAAGATTAATATTAGCAACGAAGCATGAAAAACTACATAATTTGACTTTCACAAAAGTCGAAACAATTGATGTGGCTCTCTGAAGTTTATATTACATCTGAAAGTAGAACTCAGTAAAAGAGTGATATTAGAAGAATCTTGAACCAATTTATGTCTATTGATTTTCTTTTCAAATTTGTCACTATTGCAAAAAGTTACCTTTATCAGCAAAGAGCTTATAAAAAACAAAATGATACGATTATCTATTTGAGATTTTATGTCCATGTCGACTTTAAGAGTTTCAGAAAGTCTACATATGTATGTGAACAACATCTGAGATCAACAGTTTCATTCTCTACTTGTTTGTGAACACTTTTCTGACATTTATATATTATTAGAAGGGCAATTCTGATACAAAGAGGGTCTATAGCGACTTATATTCTTACGATTACCTTATATTGATGATACGTGGTCATTATTTCGTTGAGTTGTATGCAAACACTACGAAAAGAAAAAAAAATGCTAAGACATCAAAATCGTCAAGAATACGATATACAAGTTCAGCCGGTAGTGTGAGGAGAGGTAGAGTAATATTAGTAGACATCAGTATTCTCAGTTATGACTAGATGAACATCTCGTTCGAAAGTGAATTTGATTCAAGTACGTGCGTGCTTTATAAAATTGTTTCTTTATGATTTTATTTGATTGTGCGAGTTCTTGTTTGCGCTAAGAACAAAAAAAAGTGACATCATTAACTATACGGAGTATATTCATGACGACTCTACGACATCACATGTTCTTACCTATGACAGAATCTGCCGTTTTATGTACTTTCAATAGGACGAAAAATTTACCCACATCTGTTCTGTGCGTATGTATTTTAGTACATCTCTGAACATCCGAATTCAGTAATAGAATACATGAATTTTGAGATGTTGAGATATTCAGTTATTGAATTCTATTTTCAGGTTACTCATGTATGATACCAACATATCCAGAACCACAGTCATTCATATCCACACCAACACGCACATACCAACATCGAACCAATGGATGCACGCCTACACTAAGATAAAAAACAGTTCCAGCACATATATTCTCGCCCGACAATCAGACCCAGATCTTGATGCAGACATGAAATGAGGCCAAATCTTTTTAGGGTTTTCTTAGTCTCATTGAGCTTTACTCGCAGCCAAAAGATGGAATTGAATGACGTCCGATAGTTGAATATATTTTGTCGTCTGTACCGAAATACTGACAGATTCATATGAATATTGTAAATCTATGAATATATTTTGATAAACGATTCATTTCTAAAGATATATTTCTGACTTTAATCGATATTGGAGAAAGAATCGAAAAACATACGAATTGAATTTTCTTTTAGTTGATCAAAATTTTTTGATGGTCTGTTTTTATGATTCATAATACATTTTCATATGTGTCTGTCTTTTATTGGTTAGAAAAACGAAAAGAATTACTCTGAAACTTTTATTCTTACAAAATTACAAATGAATGCAGTTGGAAATGGAAAAAAATATTGTTTGCGTTGCTGCGAACCAACCAATAAGAAAAAAGTATGAAGAAGATAAAAGTAGTATGATGTGATGATTATTTGCTGTACCAATAGAATGTTAGAGAATTCGGTGGGTTTTTTAATACTATAAAAAGCCTGCGATTTACAATAATGTGTTGAGTTTTATTGATTAATTTAAATCTATCAAGAAACTATCCTGTACTACATTTTCCAATTATTATTAAAAACCAATTTTATAACGATTATTTATCGGTAAAATGGAGCTACACAGTAAGTGTCAAATATATCTTTTATTTTAATGTCATCTACTTATATAGAATACGAAAATATCATATGCATACCACCAAATACAGAAGTTGTCTGCTGTACACATTCGTTCAATTGTAATTCATCAGAAAATAGAAATGCGTCAACAGATCAAAAAGAAATTAATGACTTTGGTCTCACAATTTTCAAAAAAACCTATCGTGCAAAAAAGAAAATCAATCTTGATCAACTTTCATCCGTTTGGTATCTTTTCAATCCTTCTGAACAATTAAAGACATTTAGGAATGATAACCGATATAATCAGATTCAATTACTACAAGACTACAACATTACTTTGGCTTTTGGTTCTCTTATTTCACCTAACAAATTTAAATGTGCAGCATCCGAATTTCATTTTATAAAACAACCGGATTCAATATGGCACCTATATTTTGAAAAGTATAATTTGTTTGTATCCACTAACATGGAACGTTTAAGATTTCAATTAAAACGAGATCATATCGACATTCATCGTGGTGTTATCATTAGTGCAAGATCTAGTAACCACTTCATCATGCATGTTTGTTTGCGAGGCAATCTCGACGAATATACATCCAAACATCAAGCCATTGGTATGCTATCCCTAGATGAAGAAAAAAACATATTCTTGTCTTACTTGCTCTATCAAACTAAGTCATTTTTACGAGGAAATAAAAAGCATATGTTTGTTGTTTTTTTTTCTTCAGTATGCAAGTATAAACCACACTCGTTTATTTCGATTCTTCAGCTTTCAGTGTTTTTTTTTTTGTTCTTTAAAGGTTACGAACGTCAATTTTATCTGCAGAACACATGTGACAAACAGTCATGGCAGCCATGTTTTTCAGCCATGCATCTATCAATTCATAATATACAAAACAATGCTGATTCGGTCTATCCAATTCTGTGCTATTTTATTCAGTTCTTTAATTATCATTCCATTCCAATATATTTTGGATCAATCGAATTTTCATTTCAAAACTTTATTTATGGAAATAATATATTGAAGTTTGAGAATACTTTCATTCGTCAATATACTTGGCACATGCTTACTAGTGTGGGATGTCAAATATATGATCAAATAGTTAATAATAGAACATTCAAAAATGAAATCTTTCATTTATTAAATATAAATAATAATGATGATTTTCTTTATTATGCTTTTGAACGGCTACGACGATTGACAGTGTCTTCAGAAAATTATTTTCTTCAACTTCTACATGAATTGCCTAGTATTCTGCATCATTATCATGATTTCTATCTTGATAGTAGTTTTTATCAGATAGATATGACTTGGACTAATTATGTTCGTATTCCATGGTTTTGTTTTACACCAACACGTCTGATTGTTAAACCATATAAATTTATGCGATCAAATCGGGTGTTTCGATATGTGTCTAATGTCAATCAATCAATGGCATTTGTGGAATTTCGTGATGATACAGGATCGACATATTTATCAAAGGAACTTGTTCCCTTCTTAAAACATTACCTTGAAAATGGATTCTGGTTTGGTGGTCGTTATTATATTTATTTACATCATGCTCAATCTCAAATTCGTCAGAAACAATTCTATTTTTATTGTGAACATGAAGGTAAAATGACTCGTGAAGCATTTGAATCTTGGATGGGTAATTTTGATAATGAACGGTTACCAGCGAAGAATACTGCTCGACGAACACAACTTTTTTCTAGTACACAAGCTACTATTCAAGTAAGAATACATAAGCATCTTATGATTAAAAAAATATCAATCATCATCATTTATTCTTCAAAGATTGATAAGAAATTCGTTGAGATGATTCCTGACTTAAAGACAACAGATGGCAAATATAATTTTACGGATGGTGTCGGACAAATTTCACCAGAACAAAATCTATTGGTAAATGATGTGTTTTTTTTATCTTTTAATCATAATTATTATTTGATTCAAAAATATCATTGATTTGTATTTGTAGATTCATAAATCAATTGGTATAAATGTTGATCATGGCGATTATGTTTCAAGTGTTCTTCAAATTCGCTATGGAGGTTGTAAAGGTACTATTGCTGTTAATCCACTGCTTGATGGAAAAGAGAAGCAATTGTTAATCCGAGAAAGTATGAAGAAATTTGAATGTGAACATCAAATACTTGAGTTATGTAAACGTTCACTTAGACGTAAGTTAACATTTATTTATCAATTTATATCTTTTAGATATTTTATAATTGTATATTTTCAGGTAATTTATGTCTTAATCGTGAAGTGATTAACTTACTTTCATATCGTGGTATTTCTGATGCACATATTCTGATCGCACAATTACGAAATATTTTATGGCTAATGTCTTCTCTTGTTTCAAATCAATCAGCTTTGTCTGTTCTTAAAGATAAGGTTCTCCATGTTTTACAATGGTCGAAAATTTCATCTTATCCATGTTTATCAAAAGAACCATTTTTTCATCGTCTTCTTCTTACAACTGTTTCAAATAATCTTTATGAAATAGTAACAAGAGCTCATATACGTGTTTCAAAAGCACGTTATATGTTTGGAACTGTTGATGAATATAAAGTACTCAAACAAGGACAAGTTTTTGTTCAAATTACTAATGAAAATGGAACTAAGACTGTTTTAGAAGGACCAATTGCTATTACTAAAAATCCCTGTCATCATCCAGGAGATTTACGTGTTTTAGAAGCTGTTAACAACAGTTATCTTCACCATCTCTATGATGTTCTTGTCTTTCCTCAACAAGGTTCTCGACCTCATGCAAGTGAAATATCTGGATCAGATCTTGATGGTGATGAGTATAGTGTCATTTGGGATTCTGATCTCGTACCTACTTCACCCAATCCAATTCCATACGATTATGATTCTGGACCAAGTCCAAAACCTCTCAATCGTGTAGTAACGCGTGATGATCGATTGAAAGTTATCTTAGACGTTTGTGAACAAGACAATCTAGGTCGATTGAGTAATATTCATCTCATACTTGTCGATAAATTTGGTATTGACAATAAAAAAGCAACTACTTTAGCTGCTGGAATAAGTCAAGAATTAGACAGTGTAAAATCAGGTCAACATCCTTTTACATCAGAACAAATTAAGAAAATCATATTAACAGCTGGTACAAGTCGGCCAGATTTTATGCAAACATCTGGTTATACAGAGTATCAATCGCAAAAGATACTTGGTAAGTCATATACAGTATGATTCTTTGACATTAATCTAAACAAATTTACAATTCGCGTTTTTGTTTTTGTCTGATAGGAAAACTTTTTCGAAGCGCTCATCGTTTAACTAATACTTTTAAAAGTCAATTTCCTAATACGAACAATGAAATTGTTCTTGATCAAACCCTTCTTCATAATGGTTATAAAGACTATATTGATTCTGCTCGAAATCTTTATAAACAATATCAATTTGAAATGTTGGAAATAATTGGATCATACGGATTTGCAAATGAAATCGATCTTTTTTGTTGTATTGATTCACGTAATATGAAAGCCAACGAACGAAGTGATATTCAACTAACAGCTAAAGAATTATTAAGAGCTGTTTTTCAAAATATTCAAAAGAACTTTGGTGATGATGTTGTCTCATTTCGTGAAGCAAAAGCTAAAGCAGCTGCTTGTTATTATGTGGCATATACAGATACAAATGTCAAAGATAAATGTATGTTAAGTTTTCCATGGTTATTTACTTCTCAACTTCTTGCCGATTATTCTGTTGTTTCTGAAGATGAAGCAGAAATAAATGATTTTATGGGCAATACATTTAATTCTGACTTCAATTTATATCATTACATCAAACAACAATTGCCATCATTATTAAATCTACTTTCAAATGACAATCAATTCACCTCTATGGAACTCTTAGAGACATGCTTTCAAAATGTTTGTGCTACTAATAATGAACAGATGATTGAACACATCGAAATGCTTCTTGAACGATTGATCACAATTGCAAAAACTATACATTCGAACTAATACTTACCTATAGAGTCTTCTTTAACAAACATATTTATTCATTAAGTCAAGATTTTTACATAATCTATATTTCAGTTGTTCGTGTCTCTTTATAGTTCAAAACAAATATATTTTTTTTCGTCATATATTACTATTACTAATTACATTCGAATCAATTTTAATCATTTAATTGTAGTCATTCTTTATGTTCAATACGAATGACATTAACATGACATATGTGCAAAAAAAAGTGAATGACATATAATACAATGCAATATCTATACTCTATGCCTTATTCCATACTGATTGAAAATCGATTTTGGTAAATGACTCAAATATTGTTATTATTATTGTTATCTTAGTTGTAAGTACTTATGTTTTTATTATTCTAAAACAAATTTTTATTACACAGATATGTAAGTTTAATTCTTTTTTAATGCATACATGTTAATAAATTCCTATAATATATGTCTGTCTAAATATATTTAGTTGACATTGATATACGTATTATATTGGTTACAATTTGTCTGCAAACTATCACGTAACATTAGTTAATGGCAGGCTATCGATATCCAACAGCTAAAGACATCGAAGCTGTTTTTTTGTGCATGAAATTCATGGTCAGTATATTGAATATATTCAATGTTAAAAGATTTTCATTTTCTTTCAGAATTCTTTCGTAGATTGAACAAAATCTTTATCAATACAAGCTAGACACTACTTCACTACAGCAATGAAATTATACGGCATTGCAAATATCAAATGTTGCTTTGTTGGATTCAGATGACTTTATTTTGCTTTAGTACATCATTTAGAAATAATTGTCATTCAATATTTTCTTCAATAAAAAAAAAACTTTATGGTTTTCAAATTTATAGGAAAATAATTCATTAATAATGAAATCTTATTTATGTTTACGTCAAAAGAAATCTATGATAAAGTAAAAGACGCACAAAGTAATTGTAAAAAGAATACAAATGATTTTGAACGTACGATAAATTATAATCTTGTTCTCTTGGACTTTATTTGACATTTTAATCAAGTTCACAGCATGTTGATGTTCTTTTTTGACAAAAAGAAAACAAACACAGTAAAATGTTTCTCTGAGAGCGCATGTTTTATAGTCGTATGAATAATAACAACCGCCATAATGTGAGTAACGTATTATGATCTGTCATTGAAGTACAGAACGTAAAAAACAGTGATGCTTTCTGTATTGCGTCATGATAAACAATTACAGAACATAGAGTAGTTACCAAAATAATTCAACAAGATTTATTTTCAATTTTCTTCCATTGCTAGAAATGCTAGAAAAGTTCGAATAAGAGATTCGAATAGAGAATATTGTTTAAAACAGAAATATAAGGAAATAGAATTTACTTTCTAGTTTTCAAAGACGCGTGTCAGAGAAGAGTAGCTTTACATTCACACTTTGTTTAAAGCATACTTGAAAGTTAACTTAGAAAAGATTAGTTTTATACTGTAACAAAGTTGTGATTTTCGAAACATAGATGATTATTTGAACAAAGAAATTAATGAAAACAAGAATAAGATCATCTCGTGTAGTCGAAAAGCGATTGCAAGTGAATACTTATCATTTGCAAAAAAAACACCTGAAAACCTTTCAATGATGTTCACATGCGTAAATTGAGTACTTCTGATCAGTTTCCATGTTATTCGCGTTAAAGAGGTTTTATTGTAAGAGTTCTGTTTTTTTTGCATTCCAGTATAATTTTGAAATAATGGTAAATCTATAAATTATTGCTTTGTTAAATACGTTATAATTAATAATTCCTTATAATCTGCGATGCATAACTATCAGCACAAATTCAAGGTCTGTTGTGTTCGAATGGCAAATGTTACAAGGTTAACTTTGTCATTCACAAATAGAGCAAAGTATGTACGTTCAAATACATATGTAAAATGAAACTTAGAGTATGCTTCAAGATATTAGGTTTTTTTTTCAAATTATTAAAATGGCTTGTTATCAAAGTAAAATCAGGAATTCTTTCAGATCTTGATCATATGTTTATTTTAATGCTTTCAAGCGGCATATAAATGTTGAGTAACTATATTAGTTTTAATTGAAGAAATATTCAAGTCGCAAGTCTAGTATCCGTTCGAGTCATTAAAACTTCTAATTACGCCGAAATTAGCGCCAAGTACTATTTTGTATGCATTCTTTACTCCATCATTTACGAACTCGATAGAATGTATTTTCTTCATGATTCATCTATATTCTTGTATGCCACGAAAGTTGGCATATAGATGGATTTCTTTGAAAACTTATGTTCTGATAAACGTTTAAAACGTTCATCAAAAACCTTGCAATATACTGATTCGACTTTTAAAACTGGTTTTTAGCTACCTTGAATATGTAGTAAAATATGAAATCGATTTTCACAAAATCTTGAGCTTAGAGCCTTCTTTTTCCATGTTTGAATTCCTTATCTTCACCTTTAAACAATGTAATGCTAGTTAAATCAAGAAAAAGCGAACAAATATCTATTTTGATAACAACTCATTTTTAGTGATTTCAAAAAAACCCAAAATTTAATTTGTTCAACTACTTGCTGAGTTTTATTTTAAACATGAATTTAAAAGTAAATACTTTGCTTTATTGTGATTGAAAAAGTTAGACTTCCTGCGTTTCTCGTTCAATCACAATATGCTGTTGGATTATTATTGTTTGCAAAATTCGATTCATGACTTTTTATCATTCTTGTTATCTATGTTAATGGAGAAAGATAAAAGAAATACAATCTTGTTTCCATTGTAATCGTCATCTTTTGATGTAAAA
>CAJNOP010000009.1:2831933-2878711 GCA_905250075.1 Rotaria sp. Silwood1 | reverse complement strand
ACAACAAAAATATTCAAGAACATTTCAGTGAGAATGTCAAATAAAAAATGTCTGTCTAACAAAAATTATATTGATATTACATGTACTGCAAAAAGTATTCAGACACTTAAGGCCACTACCATCTTTTGGCAAAATCAATTTTGGTCCAGGCACAAGCAAATCGTATGAAATTTTCAAGATATGTTGGAACTATAGTGGAGAAACAATGGTAAAATTTTTAGGCTTATAACCTGTCATTTGAGGGAGACATTCACTAAACAAAGGTCAACAATTACTCATCCGGTAACTGAAAATTCTCTTTTTGTAAGTTTTTACTTGTTAAGTGGAGAAAATGAATAACAATTGCAACAACTAAAAAACTGCAAAAAAATAGGAGTGTTTTGGGTTATTGAACCTGTTATCCGACAGGGAACTTTTGGTTACTTAATGAGCCATTGTTGATCCTTGTTTATTGAATATCTACCTCATACGTCATATTATAAGACTAAGAACTTTACTATAGTCTCTCCACTACAGTTCAAAGCTATCCTGCAAATTTCATGCAATTTGAATTCACGTTCAGAATTTGGTTAATCAGAAATTGCTATAGAAATAACACATTTGTCTTTCAGATAGATTTATACAATGGATGATGTTTACTTATGTATACTTTGATGAGTATATCACGCGTAATGTAACATTAAATAGTCAATATCGTCAAACTTTTGTATAATAACATATCTACGCACTAACTGTGAAACAGTCATCAATGATTCTATTCAAATAAAACTGATGCTGAGTAAAAACTCATTTTTTCTGTAATCCTTTTTAGTATTTTGATCGATTAAAGCGCTCCCAGGTATAGTTTTCTGGTATTCTTACTGATAAATCTTAGTTTCAGTTTATTTTCGTTCAATATATCGTTAGTAATCGATTTTATTTCACTGGTCGAACCTTGCGAAATGAAGAACCTTAAATTTTTTTTTGTCAAATCTATTTCAGACAGTCACTTATTTTGAAGTTTGACTAGTATAGACAGTATTCGTTCATATTCAGTGTTTCTTGAGGATTGTCTCTTGTCTGTGCCGAAAAATTCCTTTGTATCTTTTTGCGAAAAGAAATAAGTTTTCATACTGAGAAGAAGTGCATCATACAATATTTTTCGAAAAAAGGAAAACGGTTTAGATTTTCGTATAGAAAGCCTAAAGAATTTCTTCAGAGTTTGCTGTAAAACTCGCAACCGACACAATGCTACGACGATAGAATCAAAATATTGTTCATACTAAGCTTAGATATTAATATAAAACTTGAATACTAGAAATAAATTAAAAAGTTACAGAAATTATTTAGAAAAAAATTGATTTTTAAAGAATGCATTCTCATATGTCGAAACCTTTATAGTATGAGACGTTTTTCTGTGCAGATTTCAATTTCAAGAAATTAGAATCAAACGAACGACGACTGTGATGTGAATTATACTTCTCAACAATCTATCACAATATTGACAGCATCATAGTTAGTTATTTGATTTGAATCATGATTTCTTTGAAGAAAAAAAAAATACTTATTTTTGTTTTTTATAAGACAAAGAAGTTATTGCATTGAAAACATTTTCTATTTTTCCATGACATTTTGATTGGAAAAATAGTAAAAAAATAGATAATATCAACGATTTTATTTATTAGCAAAAGATGTTCATGTTCGACATTAAAGAAAAAAAATTATTTTCGATTTCAGTCAAATATTCATATTAAATTTGGGTTATCATAAACTATTATTGATTTGGAACACTTTAATTAGATGCTGATGCTGTTGATTTTCGTGCATTACTAGCCACAATCATATTTATAATAGTATGAATAGATGTAATAATAAAGAATATCAAAAGAGCTATTTTTAGATTTCGTCCTGTTGAACTGTAGCAATAATACCAATAGTATGTTGAACCACATTGATTTAATGTAGCTACATAAACAATAGACAAGATGAGTCCCAGTATAGAAAGGAACAAACACAAGCCAAATAGTCGAATTAAATGAGTCATCGCATAAGATGGTCTACATGCTACAATTAACATAGTAATTCCTCCAGCAATAAAAAAAGATCCTGTCCAAAAACCAGTATAATATCTCCAATAAGAATAAACAATAATGCCAATTTCGAGTCCAATAACTAATACACCCCATATCAAATATAGAAGACCCGAAATCATAAAAAATACTCGAAGATTAGAAGTAATCGGTGTCGGTGTCAAATAATTCCACATTGGTCGATAAATAGGTGCAACAACAACTGCTTGTTGTTGATAAATGGGTGTTGAACCATTATATGGTGCACCTGATGTAGGATAAGCAGATGGATGCTGAGGATATGGTACATAAGGTGGTGGTGCATTATTCGGTCTTTCAAAAAAACGACAATAAAATGAATAATTATTTTTCAAAAACTAAAATAGAGACTAAAATATATTACGTACAGATAAACATTTCCGGCTCCATATGGTGGTTGATTGGTAGGTGAATATTGATTACCGTAGACATTTCCATAGTTATTCATACCTTGTTTGTTTGCATCATACTGCATTGTTTCAAAGTTTGTGATAATCTCAAGTGTCTTGTTTCGTTCTTTAGTTGTTTTCTCTTTCAATATCTCTGCTGTGCAGCTTTTATATTCTCTTTTTAATTTTATATATTCAGTTATCACAGATAAAAAAGACAACATGTGACGTATTTCTTGTTTTCATTGCACAAGAAGATCGCAATAACTATGATGAGAAGATTTTATTTCTTTGATCTTTTTTTTTACATTGAAATAGATAACAATACATGAATCAACCTATGCAAACAATAATACCTTTTTAGATAACAAATGAAATTTTAAGCAAAATTTTTCAACTACCCTACGACGCCTAAGTATCAGCATAAGTGTAGGAGCGTGCTATGTCCGAACGAAGAATGCGAGAAGTATAGCTGTTTCAGTCATAAATAGAGCAAATAGTGTACTTTTAAGAGCATGTTTAAAATAAAACTTAGAAAGTAGTTGGACATATTAATTTTTGATTGTTTTAAAACCAACAACAATCATTTATTACCACCATAGATATTTCCACGCTTTTTCTTGGTTTAACTTGCATTATGTTCACTAGAAGCAAAGATAAGGAATGAATGTAGCTCTTCTATTCTCTTACGTCAGTCTTTGAAAACTAGACAAGAATTATTATTTTCTCATGTTCCTGTTGTAAACAATAGTATCTATTTGAATCACTATTTCAAATTTTTCTAGAACTTATGACAATGGAAAAAAAATTGAAAATAAACTTTGTTGAATTATTTTGGTAAATATTGTATTTTTCTATAATTGTTTGTCATGACGCAATACAGATAACATCACTTGTTTTCTCATTTTGCATTTGAGTGATAAATCATGAATTACTCACATTATGGAGGTTGCTATTATTCATGAGACTATAACACATACTTTTACAGAGACTTTTTACTGTATTTGGTTTCTCTAAAAAAAAAGAACATCAGCATGATGTGAACCTTATTATAGTGCTGAATAAAGTCCCAGAAATCAAGATTATAATTTATTGCATATTCAGAATCATTTGTATTCTTTTTACAATTACTTTGTACACCTTTTACTGTATCATAGATTTCTTTTGACCTAAGATAAACAAAATATTACCATTCGCGAAATCTTGTAATAAAAAAAACTGAATTAAACTCGCCTTCTTAACAGAAAAAATGAGAATCATTTCTAAATTATGTACTAAACCAAAAAGTCATCTGAATCCAATAATACAACATTTTATATTCACAATGCCGTATAGTTCCATTGCTGTAGCAAAACATTGTCTAACTTTTAGTGGTGAAAATTTTATTCAATCTACAGAAAACTCATGAAAAAAAAAGAATCATTTAAGTTGTGAGTAAGTTCAATAAATTGACCAGGAATTTTATTCGCAAGTAAAAGCTTCGATGTCTTCAGTTGTTGGAAATCAATAATCTGTCATTAACTGACATTATGTGATAATTCAACGACAAGTTGTAGCCAATACAATGCATATGTCAATATCAAGTAAATTTATTTAGACAGGCGCAGATAATTGGAAGCTATTAGAGTACCTAAAACTAAGATAATAATACTAATATTTGAATCATTTACCAAAATCGATTTCCAATCACTATGAAATAAGTCATAGCGTATTTATATTACGTTGTATTATATGTCATTCACTTTGTTATTTTGCATAAATCTCATGTTGATCTCATTCGTATTGAACATAAAGAATGACTAAAATTGAATGATTAAAATTGATTTGAATGGAATGAGTAAGACAAAAGATATATTTGTTGTGGACTATAAAGAGATACGAACAACTGAAATATAGATCATGTAAAAATCCTGACTTAATGAATAAATAAGTTTGTTGAAGAAGATTCTATAGGTAAGTGTTAGTTCGAATGTATAGCTTTCGTAATTGTAATCAATATCAAGTTCCATAAATGTGAATTGGTTGTCATTTGGAAGTAGATTTATAATGACGAGAAATCTTGTTACATGTAATCATACAAATCTGAATCAGAATCGAATGTCTGTCCCATGAAATTATTTGTTTCTTCTTCATCTTCTGAATGAATGAAATAGTCGGTGAGAGGTTGAGTAGCAAATAACCATGAAAAACTTAGCATACATTTATCTTTGGTATTTGTATCTGTATATGACACATAATGACAAGTAGTTGTTTTAGCTCTTGCTTTCTCAGACGAAACAACATCATCACGAAAGTTCTTTTGAATATTTTGAAAAACGGCTCTTAATAGTTCTTTAACTAGGGTGTGGGTGTTGATGTTGTCTTCTCTTTATCTACATTCACAGCCTAGTTTTGTTAGAATATTATTTCATTTTAAACTTGTAATAAAATAAGAAATGATTTGCTGAACATCATCACTAAGAATAGACTAGTGCAGTTAATGTAACAATCTCAGTCGATTGAAAGAGATATCTTTCTCTATTATTATTCATATTTATGCCTATGTCAATTATGAAGTTCTGACGAGCGCCACATGGTAGCGGTGAAAATTAATAACTTAAGTCGAAGAACAAGTAATAATCAACTATTTTTCTTCATTGTTAAGTTCGGTATTTTCTCTGCTTTATCATTGTTTTCATGCACCTATTACTAAGCGCCTATCAGTAAATCGAATAAAGGCTAGCACTTAATTTTACTTTTTTGAATAAAAAAGTTCTATTCTTTGTTTTCATCGATTTAAGCGTGTATTCTTATAAAAATTTATCTAAAATAATCTGAGAAGTAAATTGTGTATGATTTTATACATTTTGTCTAGTCATTCCAATATCCTTTTAAAAGTGCTTTTTCCGAACAAGAGTTTGTTGTCTATTTTTTCAATATTTTAAGAGAGATCCTATATAAATGTTGCTTGTAAAATCTTATACTTTCCTATATATTCACGGAGGACTGCTACGAAGGCGATATCCTGAGAATCAGACATCAAACACATTCATCATTTTTTTGAAGTGTCCTTTACGTGAGAAATATTCCTGCATAGTAATGAAAAGACGAAATTTCACCCGATTACTATTGTTCACATTTATATATGAATCATTTATACGAATATAATTTCGTGAACAAGTGAACTGAAAATACAAATTTTGTTTTGAGAATTTCATCTTTGCTTTCTCATATGATCAGGGCTACTCCGAATCAACCAAGATTGGGAGAGAGGGTGTAGCGAATTTTTCTGACGTGAAGGTCAACTGTTGAGAATTTTTTGGGGGAAGGGGATGTACCATTATTTTTGCTAGCAGAATACAAGAAAATTTTTGAATTTTGTTGAAAAAGAAGCGAAAATTATTGAAGATTGGGAGCGTTACACCCTCGACATCCCTTCTCAGTCGAAGCAACCCTGCGTACGATAAAACATATCTTAAACTTACCCTCACCCTCAAATATATATAAATTCAATAAATAGATATCATTAATATTCGATATGGTGTATGGATAATTGTCTTCAAATAACATTAAAGCTATTAATGAATATCATACTATCTTCCTACACAGTTTATAATTAATTTAGTTACTTAATCCTCAATGACTGCTCCACTGATCAAGTTGCACAATCCATGATTGCCTATTGATCAAGCCATGGACAGCACATCTATAGCACTGAAAACGAAACTTTGATCTTCATCCAACAATTATTATACGTATATCTGATAAGAATAATATTTCCTCGGACCTATTTCTTCGTGATGATACTTCATTCTCTAAACATAAGTTTGATTTTCATAGATGGAATGTTTGCATCTTCTCTTGATCTTGATAATTCAATACATAGACTCATTTCTTATTATAAAATACAATTGGTCGAATTTAATAACGGTTATGGACTAAACTTATTGGTCCTCGATTGTAAGGTTGCGCATTCGTTAGAATCATTTTTTTTAGTTGAGTTTAAGTGTGGGTGCGGATGAAGAAAATCACAATACCCATATCCACACTCTGGTTTTTATTTACAGGTTTTGCTGAGACGTTACACATGAATATTATGTTAAAAATGATTGATATCTAAAAATACGTATGCACATTATAACACGAAAACTTTCATTATAGAAGAAAGAAATAACTGTATAATAAAGGATTGTGAATTCTGATTGGTTCTTGAAAATACAAAAAATATCAATCAAACTATTGTTGTTTGCATTCAGAATCTCTGATAATATTTGTATTAGATCCTGTTTTTGGCGCTCGCCGACGAAACTTGGGAGATTCCACAATTTTAACTTCATGTTGATCAGTATTCGTTCGATTGCTAATATTACCTGAGTGCTTTATCGTCATGGAGTTCAAATCTTCTTGTAGACGACCGTTTCGGGAGCATTGAATATTATGTTCAATTTTAATGGAATGGATACAAGAGTATTCATCTTCAACAATGTCAACCTTTGTCATTGACTCCAATTCCGTTCTAAGGTTATCCAATATTTGACTCCATTTAGTGAGATCAGGTTCAGAAAAGTCATTAGTTTCATGAGCAACAGATAGTTTTTTAGCGAGTTCATTGCATTCTTTTTTAACTTGGTCGTTTTTACTCTGATGCCATCGATAAAAATCGATACGAGTTTTTTCAGCTATTTTTTGAATTTTGATAATAGATTCTTTCACCCATTCATCGACTTTTTTCAAAATAGACTCATCTGGTTTTGACTGATTTGATTCTTGTTGAATTAAGTTATATTTTTGCATGATATTTTCAAGCTGAAAATTCAGTTCTTGTTGATGTTCGCTAACATGTCGTCCACAAAACTTCTGTTGACAACCATCACAAGTGAATAGACTACGACTACTTTTCATACCGTCACATTTTACACAATACTTAATGGGTGTCTCCATATTTGACGAAGTCGCCATAGATTTTTAAAACTCTGTAAAATGCAGAATACATTTCAAAAATACAAAAAAGCCATGATTGACAATACCTTTTTGCTTGTAGAATTCAAAAGAAAAGAAAACATGTCTTTCTTATCAGTAGAGTTTCATTTTTTTTTCTTTCCATCAGAGAAAAGTAACATAAAAATACTGTCATATGGTGAGAAATTGACGGTAATCGAGGTTGAAATCATGTTCTGTTAATAGTTGAAGATTTTTTTTATTCTATGCTAACAGAACAAACAAACACAACTTTTACATTAGTGAAGCAAAAAATAACATAGTATGAGTAGAGGTGTTAGCCGCCGATTTTTTGCCGCCGCCGCCGGTAAAATTTTCATCCGCCGCCGCCGAATAGAACGTCTCGGCGGGAACTTTTCCGCCGCCGCCGCCGATCGAGTGAAGGGTCACAGTTCAAGCTTCCTCTTTTCTAGATTATCACTTGTTGATAATAATCAGTAATATCTCAAGTTTGATCTATGTGACAATTAGAGATTGCTGAAACCAACAGAACTTTTAAAAACTAGGAATTAGTGTATTTTTTCTTGGATGACATATGGTCTGAAAACCGAGCTGATAAGAAAATATGTCTCCTTGTGATTTTGTGACGCTACCATATTTATTAGGTTTTCATTTGCATTATTCCTTCATGCACAATAGATTCATCGCTATTATTTTCTTCGTTTCGCGATTTTTGACGTATTCAGTATGCAGTTTCGACTAACTGTCTAGTTTGAGGTCGAATATAGATATAACTAACATTGCGATTCGAATTCGAATTCCCATCGACACTCTCCTACCAGTTTAGAAAAAAGAAAAATATTTAGTTTCAATTTGAATTTAAATAATCAATGAAAACAAATCTTGCTCTTTTTCTCCACTCACAGAAAAGTATCGATTTAAATTTGGATTCAAATTCTAATTTCAATGTTAGTTTCACTTATGAACTAATTCTAGCGAGCATAGGGATGGCACATTATCTTTATTTTACTTTGAAAAAGTAAAGTAAAGTAGAGTAGAGTAAAGTAAAATACTATAGTTCGAATGTGGAAAATAAAGTGAGATAAAGTTAACCAAACAATATTTTTTATGTATCCATAAAAAACCGATATTTTTCGGCTTTACTTATTTTTTTTCACACTAATTTTAAGACGAAACGATATTGAAAAAACTTTGATACGTTCTAAGATTATTTCTACACGATCCTGAACTAAGAAATTGCCAAAAAATTTAAAACATACAACTTCATTTTTTTGAGTTGTGTCACATATCCAGAATAACGGGGGTGCTGGAGATGCCACGAGAGATGCGAGAGATGCCAAATTGCCTCATAACATACTGTTCATTTACTACATATATCTGCAATTCCTGCCAGACATGCATCTTCTGTAGAGACACCGCAATTCCAGCGCATCTCCACAGGGAGATGCCGCATCTTCCAAATCTGCATCTCCTGATAAATTTTTTTTTTCGATTTTTAGGATTGGACCCTTGAGGGAAATGCATCTCCCTCAGGAGATGCGGTATCTCCTGTAGAGATGCCGCATCTCCAGCACATCTCCACAGGGAGATGCCGCATGTCCACAAAGTACATGTTTGAAATCGTCAGAAAAGCAGATATCAGATATATACTTACACTATAGATTTCGCGATCAGTCTCTTCGCAGCACCCACAGCAACTGCGATGTGATGTGTGTCGTAGTGTGACAAACCCATTCGAGGCCACTCCTTTTGTGGCCAGCCCTTTCGCGGCACCCACAGCAGCTGCAATGTGATGTGTGTCGTAGTGTGGCCAGTCCTTTCGTTGCACTCACAGCAGCTGCCATGTGATGTATATCGTAGTGTGGCCAGTCACTCCATAGCCACCCCTTTTGTGGCCAATCCTTTCGCGGCACCCACAGCAGCTGCGAGGGTGTGGGTGTGGATGTGAGTGCACTTCCTCTGTTAACACACACCGCCCATACCCGCACTCACACACCCAAATATCTGATATCTGCTCTTCTAGTAGTTGCTCAGAAATGTATAGTGTGAGTAAATATCTGATATCTGCTTGTCTGACGATTTCAAAAATGCATGGTGTGAGTAAACATCTCATATGTGATATAGCGGTCTTTTTCATATTTAGCCATACTTTCAAACTTTGAAAATTTGAAAATTAAGGAAGTTTAAAATTTCGAAATATTGACATGCAGATTCGAAAATTGGTAATAATTTGAGATTTGTCACTTCTTATCTCCTTACTCACACCCACACCCACACCCGGACAACCATACACCCACACTCCACCCGCAATCGCAACCACACCCACATCCACACCCACACTCCCACACACACCACACCCACACACCGACACCCGCACCCACACCTACAATCGAAAACAAAAATTTTATCAGCAGATAGATTTGGGACATGCGGCATCTCCCTGTAGAGATGTGCTAGAGATGCCGCGTCTCTACAGGAGATACCGCATCTCCTGAGGGAGATGCATCTTCCTGAAGGGTCCAAGGCTAAAAATCGAAAAAAAAATTTTATCAGGAGATGGAGATTAGGGAGATGCGGTATCTCCCTGTGGAGATGTGCTGGGGATGCGGCATCTCTACAGGAAGATACCGCATCTCCTGAGGGAGATGCATATCTCTCAAGGGTCCAAGCCTAAAAATCGAAAAAAAAAATTTTATCAGGAGGAGATGGAGATTTGGGAGATGCGGCATCTCCATGTGGAGATGTGCTGGAGATGTGGCATCTCTACAGGAGATACCGCATCTCCTGAGGGAGATGCATCTCTCTCAAGGGTCCAACCCTAAAAATCGAGAAAAAAAACTTTTTATCAGGAGATGGAGATTAGGGAGATGCGGCATCTCCCTGTGAAGATGTGCTGGGGATGCGGCGTCTCTACAGGAGATACCGCATCTCCCTCAAGTGCCCAAGCCTAAAAATCGAAAAAATAAATTTTTATTAGGAGATGGAGGTTTGGGAGATGCGGCATCTCTCTATGGAGATGTGCTGGAGATGGGGCGTCTCTACAGGAGATGCATGTCTGACAGGAATTGCAGATATATGTAGTAAATGAACAGTATGTTATGAGGCAATTTGGCATCTCTCGCGGCATCTCCAGCATTCCCGATATTCTGGATATGTGACACTGCTGATGTTTTTTCACTTTACTTTACTTTTTTGGTAACGTATTTAACTTTATTTTAACGGTTAAAGTAAAGTATTTAACTTTACTTGATCGGGTAAAGTAAAGTTCTAATACTTTACTTTATTTGGTAAAGTAAAGATAGAGTGCCAGCCATAAGCTATCATGTTTGAATTTAATTTTTATTTTAGATGGATAGTCACATTATTGCCATTTTGGCTTATATCATGAGTTCTTGTTGTGTGGTTTGAAGTTATTTTATGATGGGACAATGTGAATTTTTTCAATTAATGAAAATAAAGTTACATCTAGTGGAAAAATTTTTCCATAAAAAGACATGAGCGTGCTAAGAAGAAAACAGCGTTATAATTCTATGAGAACAGAACGCCTAATGTTTGTCTTAACGGTAGGGATCTATGAAAGAGCCTGTGAAATAACATAGGAAAAATTTTGTCGTCGCGGCCGCCGCCGAAAATGACCTCCTCGGCGAGAGCTCCTCGCCGCCGCCGCCGATCAAATGATCGGCTAACACCTCTAAGTATGAGTACAAGGCATTATCTCATATGATGACTTTATAATTTATTTTCTTGATTAATTACAAGAACAATTTGAAACTAGTTTTTCAAGCATTTCAAACTGTTTGAAAATTAGTCTTATTACTTTTTAAATCTAATTATATTGGATTCAAGAAATAAGCAAACATATCTTGGAAGAACTTAATCAGGGGAACTAAGGAAATGAAAAGATCTTAAAAAAATATTTCATCAGTAAACAGTTTCATCAATCAACCTCTCATTTTCTTAAAATTAGTGAATTTTAAACGTTTACTTGATGAAATGAAGGAGCCATTGTTAGTTTTTGAAATACACCAAGAGGCTTACGTATTTTTTTTCAAAACTCTATCAATTGAAATTAGACAAAAGAATGAAATCTATAATATTGCAGATAAAGATTTATGCCTGTTTCTATGTTTCATCTATTTTCTTTTCATTGTTCTCTTTTTTACATATAGCTATTGCCTTATTCAAAATACTTTGTCATAAACAAAAGGATTTCCTTGTCTTCGAATGAACAGGGTGAGCCAAAAGTAACCTAACACAGAACTGAGTGTGGGTATGCATGTGGTGGGTGTGGGTGTAAGTGTCAATGTGGCTATTGCTGTCGGTGTGCGTTGGTAGTTGTGGTTATGACTGTTGCTGCGCATGTCACTGTGGGTTGAGATAAGATGAAGTAGCACCCACACATATAACTATACCGACACGCATATTTCACATTCGCACTCGCATCTACAACTATACCCACATCTACATCCACACTCTTAATGAACATCAAATTTTGTTTAGGGAGTTTAGCGAAAATTTATGTATACAATAAAGATACAAAATTGTCAAATTTCATTAAAAACTCCGTATCTTGAGTTCGATATGAATACACAAAGTTTTTTTTATCGTAAACATAAATTCATATTCTTACTAAAAATTGAATATCTCATCAATGGCTTGAGCGATCCAGCGAACTGTGGTTTCCGCCAAGAAACTTAGGATTTGATCCATCTTTAGTGTAGGAGACAGAAATCAAATTTGCGAAATTTTGTTTGAGCAGCTTTCTGTGAAATTGAGTTGTAACTTATATGCAATCGCTTTAAGATTATAAAAATTAGTTTGTCAGTCATTTTTTTCTTATTAGTATCGTTCAATCTCGAACTTCTACCATACATCTATGCTTTATTATTTAATGTATGCAAAAAAGCATTCACTATAAATAATTAGATAATTATGTGGAAAAATTTGATTTTATTATTTCATTATATGACTAAGATTACACTTCTTCATTCAGGTCAGCAATACTATGTAGTTCATGGAAGAACTTTTATATATATTTTTCTTATGAAAATCAACTTTGAATAATGGTTGAGCGATGATAACAAACGACTTGGAAGATCAAGTATATGGATTAGAGCTTTCTCTTTACTCACACTCTCACTGAGCCACTCAAGTATTTCATTCAAAGGTAAACACGTATCAGAGTCAAAATAGTTTATTTAGTTCTATTTTTTTTTCGTATAACTTATAAAAAACAATGTGTAACTGAAAAATATAACAAAAACAAACAACTGTTAGTTATTTTTACCAAGCTTAGTATTCCTAATATTTTCATAAAAAAATTAAACGACAGTGAAACATTCTATTGGTTTATTTTGTCCATTATATCTTGAACAAATAGCTCGAATAAAACTTATTTCATCATGACCTTCGGCACAATTCGACCAAAACCCATCATGCATACACCAAAATTGTCCATTTAAATAAATTGTACATGATTTTCTAGTTGATGCTAAATATGTTCGTTGTAATGATTTATGAAATAATTCATTTGCTCTATTTGATTGTACACATGATTGTACATCATACCATTTAATGATATTTTCAGAAGTTTCTCTTGCACATTGTTCACCATTATATGGAATTGTAAAAAATCGTGCTGATTGACATTGTAGATATTTTATAAGTGTTGTTTGTGGATATATATCTTGTATACATAATTGTTGTTTATTTCCCATACATTCATCGATACCATGCATACAATTAAATTCATGGAATCTTGTTTCTGTAGCAATAAATGAAAGAGTAAAATTAATAATTGATGAAAGTTTTAATAAACTAGGAAGAAATGATGTTTCACATCTCATTGCATCTGGACATTTTGACATAACAAAAAATTCAACATGAACACGATTATTAGGTACAACTAAAATATTTTACAAATCTGTCAAAGAGAATAGAGTAATTTTTATTCGTTCTTACCGGAAAAAGAATGAGTATACTGAAACGATTGATAAATCGTAATAGTACCAATTATGAAAATTGTTGGTAGAAGAATAAGAATTAGTTTTTGACTCGTTTCCATAAGAAAAGAATTAATTTTTTTTTATTGATCAATTTTCTATTCTTGGTTAAAATGGACTCACCGAAAAAAAAAAATTTCTTATTGTTAATGTATTTTTGTTGTCTACTGTTTAGAGAGGATAGACAGAAGTAACCGTATGTATCTTATATATTACGATGCTTTCTTTTTTCTTTTGTACAAAAAAAAAAAGCAAGACAGTCAACATTTTTTTTGTGATTTACATTTGTTCTTTACCTTTCTATAGCTTACCATTCAACTTATCCTTCAGTTCACCTATGAAACAAAATGAAATGTGACAAAAAGTTGCATCAGATACGATAGCTTATCAAAATGGCTTACTTAAGCTCTACATAGAGTTGTATGATTAAAGTAATAGAACTCGACATGCTATTAAAATTCTATTTTCATGAATATGTTGAGTAGACCTTTGATTGAACTTTTGCGAATAAAAAAGAAATACTATTTTAATTGAACATTATAAATATTTGTGAAGACTAAGTGAATTATTATTTTGTTGATCAATCGATGCTTAAAAATCAAAACTTTGTCTTTGAAGGACTCATGTACTTCTTATACTCATGGCTACTTCTAAATGTCATTTTGTTTTTTGTTGAATACTTTCGTACTGCTTTTGAACTTCGTCTACACAGCGTCTCTTTTCTTGCGCTCAATCACTCTACACTCTCCTGCGTCCAGTGCTCAGCTTTGTCTCTGATCAAAATGTCATGTAGCAATTAATGATGAAACTAATCTGTGACTATTTTTTCTTGGTTTTTATTTATTCATTGAAAATACATTCACATGAATTTTTACATATTCAAATATTTAATCAGAGTAATTTCTTTGTATTTTCTTTTCGAAAGTTTATTTAACCACAGATAAATTCTATTATATATTAATGTAAATAATGGCAAATGATCAGTTATTTATTTTGTTATATTTGATAGATATTATAATTAATTATTTATTGATGCTACGAAATTAGCAAGAGTAGCACGTAAAAGCCAAAGACGTGATTCAATTTATCGACAAAATGATTTTTGTCCTATTAGACAATATAAATTTTCTTTTTTCATTATGTAGAAAACAATTCTTTTTTCAACATTTGTCTTAAAAATCCGATTCATGGCAGCAATATTCAATTTGCTTTTCGGTAAAGAAGGTTTTTGAAGTTTTGTGTTTATTGATCAATAATATCCGACAATTGAACCACTTTCAGTCAAAAAGAATGTTTCTTTTTTTATCGCGATATTGAATTTTCAAGTACTATCGATTTTTGTAACATGCCTGTGGTAAATACATTGTTTTTAGAAAATTTAGTATCTCGACAAAGACAACCCCTATTAGACGTTGATCAGTCTCTTCAAGACTTTCTGATGGGCTTAATAAAAGCTTCCACAGCAGGTGTCGATTTAGATTGTTTCCTCGTAATTAGTGTGACCAATAGCCTGCATTCCAGTGGATCAATACATTTTACCACAGAAAGTCTTATTTGCTCATTATAAATTAATTTTTATCACGATCTATTAATAAAAATTGATGGTTTCTAAAAAAAAGGTTTATATAATGCTAGAATAGAAATTCACTATGTATAACAATTCTCATAAATAAAAGCATCTCTTATTCAAGAAAAAAGAAAAGCACTTTTCTAATCGAAATATTATTTTATAATAGCTTTTATTTCCTATATTAAGTTCATCTCGTTATATAGCTTTTCTAGATAAATAAAAGAATGAAAATTTTCAGAAAATATCTTACCATCAGAATGAAGTACCTTTTTCCTCTATCAATTAGTTCACACACATACAAATATAACTAAAGTGAAACTCTTATTTTTCTCAGTCTTCGTACGGTGTTTTATGTTCCTTTTAGTATAAAAAAACTAATGTTTGCAGCATATTTATATATAAAAAGAGTTCAGTGGTTCCAAAAAAAACTAGAATCGTACTGGAATCGTTAAATCATCAGATATATATAAAAACTCATTAAAGTGTTGAAATATGTGGCATCTCTAGGTTCTTGATGTTCTGAGAATCGAATTAGAACCGCCGAACTCTGTATACCAGACAGTTAGATCTATTCTATGCTTTATATCTCTTATAATCACAGACATATAAGTCAAATAAAATTCACTAAAACTTTTTTTGAATCATTTTTATGAGCAACATGTAATAAAAAAATTGTAGTGATTCAGTAACTTTTAGTTTTCTGCGTTGTACGATTAATCATTTTTTAAAAACACTAACTTCGTACCAATTTTTCAAGATAGCAAATATCTAACAACAGTTGTGATGAACATGATTTAATCTTTATTTGCCGATCATTTTGATCCTGAAGTTGATGGTACAAAATTTGCTGATATTTAAAAAGTTTCGATTTGTAAACGTCGTTCAAACCATTGTTTTTTATTTAAAATCCTCAATAAAACGGCAGAGAAAAAAAAACAAAAGAAAAAAATATTTGCTGCTATGTCAATAATATCATAGAATTTAAACACTTACAGATATAAATATAATGATGTTTTTTCACTTATGAATTCGTCGTCAGGAACAATATTGATGAATAGTATATCTTGTCAATTTTGATGAGTGTGTTATTAATATATATGTTCCTCTAATATTGTATTAGATTGTCTAATATTATTCAAGAACTTTGTAAATATATATATATATGATAAATCAATTGTTAATTATTCTCTGTCTGTTATATTGTTACTTTTCATTATATTGTTGAATTATAAAGGTAACCTATATACTGTATACATGTGTTTCTGCTTGCATGACCATAGTTATGTCTATATGTCATTTTCAATAGAAGAATATATGATGCAGTTAGATTCTAAAAACAAGTAAATATCTCAAAGTATACGATTGACTAGATGTTATTTTGTAAAAATAAGGAGTTAATCCTTTATTATCAGATCGATCTGCCATCTTATTATTCTTAGATAAGAATCAATACAACCATATCGAGACTGTGTACAGGACGAAGTGAAGAAATAGATCGGTGTTCACATCTTTAACGATGATGTTGATTGAAGTACTTCATGACTTCAATTGTGTCTATTTCATTGTGTACATATACTTCTATAGTGCTCATACTTGAGAACACTAAAAGAAATAGACATTATCAAGATTAACAACAATTAAGAAATCATAGTCAAAAGAGAAAATAATGAAAGAGTAATATAATGGTCATGAACCATGACATTCACTCTATACTTATTCATATTATATTGACAAGATCTCTCAGCAAAAAAAAAAAATGTCGAGACGCAACCATCGACTATTGCAAAGTTAAATTCAATTGAAGTTTTCATGATTATGTGTGAACATTCACTTGCAATATTCAGCATGGTTATCTTTAGAAAATAAAAACAATATTCTACTATTTAGTTTTTATTCATATCTCATCTGGCAATCAAACAAAATTTTTCGATTTCTATTGAATGATTTTTTCGTATCATTTTCTATTACTATTACTCCTCTTCGTATTTATCAATGCAAATGAACAATATCATATTGGTATTATAAATCATAATATTCAATGGTATATTCATTGTCCACAAAATAACACACGAATAATAAATCCTCCAATAAATGATCAACCATTAATACCTTATCAATGTCCATATCCATCATTATCAATTGATATTTTACCAATTGAAGTTGATTTTACATTTATTTGTCGTTTACAATCACGTTTAATATGGATTATTGTTGATTTATATCAATATGATCTGTGGCCATGGTCAATAAATATACAACAATTAAATATTTCAATAAAACTCAATCAAAACATTCAAATAAAAGATTATAAACGTGAAACAACGAATTATACAAATCGTTTTATTATAATCAATGCATTTTATATTCCATTTGAATCATTTGAAATTTTATCAAATGAAAAAATTGAAATTTCAATTAAAATTAATCAATGTTCATTTTATATAACTGATAATTCAACATGGAATGATATTATTCACAAAAAGTGTAATTCATCGGAATCAAAAACTCTTTATGTTCAACATAGTTATTGTGATTTTTTTCCAAAGTTAGCCATTCAAAAAGTCTAAAATTCTTTAAAAGTTTTTTTTTTGTGTTTTAGTTTAATACCTACTGAAACACATCATGAACTTCAAGTCGAAATTTTCGATGATACAACAACTCATATACCTGATTTTAATGTTATTTTATCGGTTGATGAACAACAAACAATTGAATCAACAACACTTTTTACAGATTATCATTCAATATTGGATGAACATCATCGAAAACTTCTATCAACTTTAGTAATCATAAGAAAAAATTGGAATTTATTAATATATATATTTATTTTTACAATTGTTATTTTAATTTTATTAATCATATTTTTTATGTATACACTTTGTTATCATTATCGATCGAATCAACAATCATCGTTATTAATTTAGAAAATTATATTTCTATTATTAATACTATATATTAGAGTAGCATTTTTTATTATAAACAAAAAAAAACAAATAACAAAAATGAATTTTACATTTTCAAAGCTATCTTTCAGCTACGCTTGTTACTTTAAGACACTATCAAAATTAGCTTCAATAGGCTTGGCATTATGTATCCGGATGATGAGTCTCAGACAGTATTCATTCATCTTTTTAATAGTCATTTATATCAATAATGTCAATTATCGGTTTTTGAGTCGTACAAATTATTACTAAGGGTATAGAAAGCGTCTATATATCATCTTAAAAGTCAAGATTACAGAAAGAATAATTGTGCATTTTGCACGGAGAACTAGCTAGTTAAATTACACCTCTGAGTAGAAAATCAGCCTGATACAGAGTTCTTCTTATTTACGTTTCTCCAAACACATACTAACTCTCAACATAACATACGATGCAAAAGTAATGGAACAAAATGTTGATCCGTATTTTTCTTCGATAGAAGAGTGCTGAAAGAAATTTTTTTAACCAAAAGATAGAGCTTTTTCTCCTCTTTCGAATTATATATAACATAAATTTCTATCATGTTTATAAATGAAACACCGTAACAAAAAAGAATAGCACCCTTAAAAACATTTCGCACTTTTTTTTATAAAAAGGTTCGATAAATACGTGTTGGAAAGAAAATTTTATTACCAATTGATAGGAAATTTTCTCCTCTTTCGAACAGTATGTAGTTTATTTGTAATACGTATTCGTCAATGAAATGAGACAAGAAAAAAAGGAAGACACTCGAGCAACAAATTTGCAGTTTTTTTATGAACTCGTCAATAACATCTAGATGATAGTTAATCATAATTAATTGACACCTACACGATGGTTTTAAAAAGTTCGTAAAAATCTCAGTAACTGCTGTGTTTCACGAGCTATTTAATGGATATCAAAAGAAATCGAATTATCGTTGTCTGCCACGATATTTTTGACAAGTATATACAAAAATTGCAAATTTGTTACACAAGCATTTTCCTATTGTTCTTATCTCATTTCATTTACGAATGTGTATTAAAAATAAACTACATACTGTTCGAAAGAGGAGAAAATTTCCTATCGATTGGTAATAAAATTTTCTTTTGGACACGTGTTTATTGAAGGGTTATTTAAGAAACAAGGAAATCAACGTTTTTTGCCATTTTTCTAAATTTCACGAAAAGTGCGAAATGTTTTTAAGGGTGCTCTTCTTTTTTGTTACGGGGTTTCATTTATGAACATGATAGAAATTTATGTTATATATAATTCAAAAGAGGAGAAAAAGCTTTATCTTTTGGCAAAAAAAGATTTTTCTTTCACCACTCTTCTATCAAAGCAAAATACGGATGAACATTTTGTTTCATTACTTTTGCATCGTATGTTATTAGTCATTCACAAAAAATCTATTACAAGGATAAATTAGGGTAGCAAATATATTATCATAATAGAATAAGTTTGTTATAGAAAATCTAATAGAATTTTTCTCTCTCTCGTTGTAAATATACGATTATTTAAGCATGAATATTCAAAAAACAGGATAACTTCATTGTTAGAATTTTAACAAAAAGAATATAATCAAAGATGGCAGGAGTAGGTCATTGCTAATAAATGATTCGTTATTGTTTTAAACAAAGCTAATTTGTTATAACCAATATTTTCTAAGTTTTATTTCATTGACCAGTGGTCAATATGTTTATCCTCCTAAGTATTTCTTTTTTTCTATTTCCATTCAATATTCAATCACTTGTTTGTCCAGTTTATAATGTATTTAATAATGAAACTAGTATAATTAATTCATGTGATAAAAATTTCTCATTATGTACATATATTAGAACACAATCAAATTATCGTCGTTGTCTTGGAATTTATACATTTGATAAAAATTTTAAAACAAAAGAAAATTTAATTTCTATTCGTCAATTAGCATTAGTTGATGATTTTGAAGAAAAATATTCGAATATAACAGAATGTATTCTTGATGTTGATAAAACTGGTACTAATCTTTTATGTCGATGTAATTCAAATAATTGTACATTAAAATGGAAGACAGCTGAAAATTTAAATCAGAAATTTTATCTTAAACATAAATTAATTAAACAATATGAATATAATAATTGGTTTTTTTCATTAATAATTATATTATTTATTGTTATTATTATTATTTTTATTAGTATAATTATCATTATTATGATTATGAAATATAAATGGTATAAAAAAACATATGAAAAAGATGATCGATCATTTTTAGCAAATATATCATGTGCATCAACAAATATTTCAAATACAGAAATTGATGAATTTTTATCATCAAATCCTACTTATCAATCAATAATAAGTCATGGTAAAAATAGTATTATCTATCGTGCATGGACAACAGAAAAAGATAATTTACAACATGAGAAAAAACTTGTTGCTGTTAAAGTTTATCATTCACAACAATATAAAAATATATTTGAAAATGAAGTACAAATTCTAAGAATGATTGATCATTCTGCTATTGTTAAGTAAGTCAGATGAATCATTAATTGTTCTTTAACAATTTAGAAGAGGTGTTATCACAATACCTGTAGGATTAATATGTAAAACACGATGTAGCTGTTGTTGCTAGTCATACGCTCCTCTTCGGAAGATCGGGCTGATCCTCTTGAAGTTGATGGTTACTATAGCATGTATTAAGTATTCATGCTCCCAAAACGATCGATGTTCACCTTTCAAAAGAAAAAAATTCTAGGTGACTACCGTATGTATAGAATTCAAACTGAAAAATGATTAAACACTTGGAACAGTTTCTTTGTTAGTTATTATTTCTTCGTTTTTAAAAATGTTAATGTTTATGTGTCAAGACTCATGCAAAAAAACGATTTTCATTGTTTGTTGAGAGATCAATGAAAATTTTTATTTTCAGATTTATTTAAGTTACTGAGCTTCCTTCTGAGAGTATTAACAAATCCAAAACAAAGTTATTGTCTAGAAGAAAAAGTCTTGAAAGCTATTGATTAGCCTATTTATACACTATAAAATCTATCGTTTATTCTTTCAGTTTTATTAGTCATGGATGGCATGATCTATGTCCATATATTATACTTGAATATTATAACCTTGACTCACTTAATAATTATCTTCATTCACATAAACTTTCTTGGTCAATATGTTATTCATTTTTTGCTTCTCTTTTAAATGCAATTGATTATCTTCATTATGAAGATTTATTACCAAACGATTATTTAACATCAAATCGTATTCGTAAACCAATTATTATTCATCGTGATATAAAAAGTTCTAATATTCTTATTAAATCAAATCCAACTCTTAGTTTATGTTTAAGTGATTTTGGTTTAGCTAAAATTCTTCCACCTATATTAACACCAAATGATTTCATACAAATTGGTACATATCGATATATGGCACCTGAATTACTTGAACTTGCTATAACACATACAAGTGATGCTTTATGTAAAGTTGATATGTATGCAGTTGGACTTGTTTTGTGGGAAATCGTAACACAATGTCAAGACTATTCATGTAAAATGAATAGAATTTAACTTTGTTTTGTGAAGACAAAAAAGTAATTAACTTTGTTTTTATTTCTAGGTTCTATTGATTATCAACTTCCCTATGCAGAATATATCAATACGAATGAAATGAATGAAAATAAAATTCTGGATACACTTCATCGGATTGTTGTTAACGAAAGAAAAAGACCAATTATACATCGAACAATAAATATGAACTCGGTATGAAAGATATACAGAATTTTTTAGCTTCTTTTTAATCGTGAAGAGCTTCCTTTATTCGAATCATTCTATGAAATAAAGCTTCGCCAATAAAGAACATGTGAGCTTTAGTTTCTCAGTAATGAAATCTATTTACATACAGAGTATTTCAGAAGTCTTCACAAAAAGTTGATGCTCAAGTTAATTTATTTCCGCTATCGGTTCTTATTTTGAGTAATTTCATACCAGAAAAAATCTCATTTTGCAAAAGATATGAAAAGCATTTTCTGATATAATTTATGTCTCACTTTATATTAAAGAATGCAAATTGAATTTTTCTTACACAACTATAAGTAATTTAAATTTCACCCTTGACAAGACTATTCCTATTCTAATATTTTAAAATTACGAACACGTATTAGCAAACATACCAGAGCTGTGGATTTGGTCGAATTCGTCTATATAATATTTTGCTTGGTTAACAAGACAAAATTGTTGATCTGACTCTTACCTTTTGCAAATCAGATATTAATAGATCGTTGTATTGTTCGAAAGCACTGAATCAAACATCAAGTTAGTGTTGTAGGACTTACGTTGATTGACAGATATAAGTGTCCATGCCTATTATTAGAAGTATCACTTATTCTTGACATTTTCAGTTGTATGCTTAATCATATATTGGTTTTTTTGTTATTATGAATAGATTATTTAGATTATGTGAAACAGTGTTGGTATGATCGAAAAATATTGCATTAATTTAAGCCTTTCATATCTTGTTCTTATTTTAGTTTTATAGAAATAAATTAAGTGAACAATTAAAACTAAACTGATACATCAATGCAGAGTAGTACAATTAACCGTAATCGAAAAGTTCTGATAGATACCGAATAAAATTTCAAACAATATAGAATAATATTAAAAGCTAAATGTAAGAATTGTTTGAACTGCTTAGAAGTTCTTCACATAAGCTTTTTTAGACAGACTTTTGATGTATCCCTGTTGACAAACTATTATCTAAAAAGTGAAGTTTCACGTCTTCATACATTTTTATATTCATTTTAGAAAATTTCTGATGTATTAACAATCATCGAAGATTGTTGGAAACATGAACCTGAATCACGAATAAATGCTCGACCAGCGTTGTATCGTCTACGACATCTTGAATAACAACTTATCATTTATATATATATTTTTTGTTTTGATATATATATATAATTACACTTGAATAAAATATAAAAAAAAAAAAAGGTATACAAACATAAAAAAAGAAATGCATTGATTCTTTTTTTAAAAAGTAATAAAACCATCACCAGGTGCACAAGGAGCAATTTTCGATGTATTTTTCTGACGATACCATATATGATACGTAATAAACCAAAAAAATACAGCAAAACTTGCTGCTATTAATTTATGTAAAATATTATAAATATATAAAACTGTTGATAAAAGCATGAATTCCCAGAGAACTGTTAATGTTGCTAAGGCAATATAGAGTATTCCAATAGGTAGAGAAAACATTTTCATACGATTTTGATTTAAACTTAATGAAGTATTTGTATTATTAATATTAATTTTATTGGCATCTTCAACTTTTTTCCAATTTTCACCATATAATTTAACTTCTTCATTTATTACTAAAAGAGCATAAAGAAGAAAAAATGTATGACCTTCTTGCCATTGATATCGACTAATATGACAAAATCGTCTTGCACTTCCACGCATATCATTCGGTTTACACATGCCTGTTAGAGCTTCAATACGTATAAATAAAAATGTTATTATATACCATATAGTAGTAGCTATTAATAAACGAATTAAATGACGAATTATTAAACCATAATGACCACGAGTATAAATTAAACTTGTTAAGTAAACAAATGGAATTAATAAAAATATCGACCACATCCAACCTATTTTTGTTATATATTTATTAAATATATTAGCTTTTGAAGAAAGAGATGTATTTGGTAAAAAATGAAAATCTTTTAAAAAAGGACCAATTATAATAAGACAAAAATAAACAAGTATTTTAAGTGTTGGTGGTGCAAATATAATACGACGACAAAAAGCTAATACAACATTATGTAGAATACGAAATATATCTGATGTTAATGATGATGGAAGATCTAAAGATTTAGACATTTTTCGTGGTGATACTGTTGGTTGAGATGTTGTACGAGGTCGATTTTTTATCATAGTCGGTTGACTTGATCGAATTGTAGACATGACTAGATTTTCTAAAAAATTATAACAAAAAGTTTTTCGAATCAAGTATTATTTAAATTGTGCGAATCTCTTTAATCGTAATAATCAAAATGAAATAAAAAAATTTTCATGAATATATTTTACCCCATTGTAATGTCCGAAAAGAACTCAAAGGTTATTGCAAAAATTCTTTTCTACGCAATGTATTTTCCTGCAAGTCTCGAGATAATATCTGTCATTTATAATGTTTTCCGAACCAATATACAACAGATTTATTTCGTTCTCTTTTTTATAATATAGATGAATAATTAACACTAGCAAAAAAAAAATAAGAAATTTCAAATAGAACAAGCAGTTTGTTAGCTAACAAACAACAATTATTTAGAAGATTCTATTAGTATTCGAGATCTATAGAGATTCATGGAGTCTATAATTTCTTCCTATCAATCATAAATAAGCTAGATATATCCATAGTTTACCCATAAGTAAGTGGATTTACTATCCTCGTGCTCGTTCATATAATCCAAATAGAATCAATTGTTATTAGCGTATTGTTTTCTTTTCTTTTCTTTTCTTTTTGTTATTATGTCATCTATTATTTCATCATCAACATCTTTAATATCAAATACAAATCGATCAATAAATATTTCAAATGAAAATACTAATGAAGAAGATCAATTAAATCGTATTAATTTACAAGCATTACAAAATCGTGATCCCTACATAACCAAAATAATTGATCAAGCTCAACGTGTTTGTGTCTATAAATTTATTGGTGAAAAACGTGAATGGGTAAAAAAGAAAAATGTTTTTGTTCATATATTCATTTATATTTATATTTTTTTTTTAAGGAACGTAAAGATCTTGAAGGAACATTATTTGTTTATGAAAGGTAAATGAATGTTTATTGATAAAAAATATATTCAATCAAAAATTTTTCAATTATTTAGATCATGTGAACCTTATCATGGTTTTGTTATATTAAGTACTGTATCACGTGAAACATTTGTACAGATAATTAAATCATCTATGGAATTTAAACATTCACCTAATTATGAAGCATTTCTTCAATATAAAGTTGATGTCGGAGGTATTTATAAACAATTCTCTTTCTTTTTCTAATATTTTTATTATGTATTTATTTCGATTAGATATTTATGGCATATGGTTCATATCAAAAAATGATTGTCCTCGTGTAACTGAATGTTTAAAACGGTGATTAATAAATTAAAAAATTCATTTTAATTATTATTTTTTATTTTTATTCTAGTTTAACAATACAAACTAAAGAATATGAACAATCAAAACAAAATCAATTAATAAATAATTTCGATAATCAAAATTTACTTTCAACATTAAATCAAAGTTCATCAGATATATTTTCATTATTAATAAATGCTCAAGAAAAATTTCAAGAAACAGTTTGTTTTTATTTTATTTTATTTAGAATTTTTTTGTTTTTAATTATATTTAATATGAAATAGAAACGTAAACAAGAAATGAATAATACTGATACAATAACATCAATGCCAGCTGCATTATTACGTCTTTTTTCTACACAAGATACACAAGTACAATTAACAAATAATGATGAACGTGAACAAGAATTAAAAAAAACATTAGGAATTTTAGGAAAACCAGCTTTAAGTGTAACTGAACTTGAAAAACAATTATTACAACCGTCATCATTAGATATAACAAAAGCTATGGCTAATTTTACAGGAAATAATAATAATTACACAATTGGAAATCTCGTCAAACCTGTGCAGATTGAAAATAAAGTATGCTTAATATGATATTACTAAATGTATGAATCTTCATTTCAAAAATTTTCACTCACATTCTAATAGAATTTATAGCAATATCTTATAAAATATTAGCGATAATGATATAGTAGACTAATAGTTTTTATGAAAAACGATATAAAAGAAATGTTGAAATATAGGTATAAATATATGAAACTTTGTCAGTGTATTTCTCGTGAAGGATGATAAAGAAATATGTCCGAAAATATATAGAATAAAACAATTTCCTTGTGATTAACGAGAGCAGTTACGTCATATTTTACATTTTAATATCACATCAATTGTGCTATTTAGACTTCTATTCAAACATCACCTCATTCAATATCACCACGTGTTGTAACTAATTCTACAAATGATTGGACAACATCTAACCAAAATCTTTTTAATGGAGTGAGTTATTGAAATCAAAGGAAAAAAGTGCTTTATAGTCATACAAATTTTTTTTAGTTCGATACATTCTCAAATAATAATGGTCGTTTAATGACACCAGCTGAATTTCAAACATTACGAATAACTCAATCACCTTGTAAATACACCAAATAATTCTTTTTTGAATATAATAATATTTGTTATTTTAAATAGCTTTCATTCCTTCAATACAAAACGATGTAACAACATCTTGTTGTCATTGTCAAAATCAACAAATTTCATCTATGAATCCGTTTTCAAAAGATACACTTCGACAATTATTAATTGATATGCTTCAAGTAAATTAGTTTTCTTTACATATTTTGCTAAATATTTGGTTTTTTTTTTGTTTTGCTTAGAATGACGAAGAATTTCTAACAGGACTGCATAATGCTTATACAGAAAAACAAAATGATTTACATCGAATCTATTCATAGAAAAAAAAGCAAACAAATCTTTTCTTCTCAAAACAATATTTCTCTAGTCGTTATTTATACGTCTTGAATATATCGATATATTTTAGCCAAGTAAAAACATTGCCATTTGTTGATCATTCATAAGACTCTTTTTCTTTTGTTTAAATAAAAAAAAAAGCTATGATGCACAATAAAAGAAAAAAAGAGAGCACTCAAATAGTTAATGGATTTGTTTTCAATATTTATGTTTTGACAGTAGTACGTGGAACATTATAAATTCCTGAATGATATGTACCTTGACGAGGTATGGAATCAAATGTATTAGCACTAAATGCTTTACGACGTTCTGCTTCAGTTCGAAATGAATCAACTTGATTTTCACCCTGAAAATTTTCATGAAAAAAAAAACAAACAATTAGAACACAAAAAGAAAACTTATAATTTACATGAGTAAATTTTGGCATTTTCCATAATGGTTTTGGATCAACAGGAATTTTCGCTTGACGAAGAAGTGATGCTTTTGTATGATAACTTCCTTTAAAAGCATTCTACAAATAAAAAAAAAAAAGGATATCATAAATATATTCAATTAAGTTATGTACCGCAGCATCAGTTCGTTCTTTTTTAAGTGTAGTTTGCTTTTTTTCCATTGTTTCAAGCCAATTATCAAGAAAACGATTTTGTAAAACTTCGACTATAGGTGTCGATGGTCTATATTAAAAATGAAAGATTTAAATAGATAAGAATTGAGATTTAATTACCTATTTGGTGTACCGAATACCATATCATCAGGAAACTTATGTGTTTTTTTAGCAAGTGATACATCACGAATGAAAACTTTCTTTTTAATATCATGTACGGTTCTATTAATATGAAAAATAAAATAAAATATTGAATATTAAAATAATGACCTAAAACGTGATTGATCTTTAGCTGTTGTCATGCCGGCTTCAAGTGCTGCTTTATTTAAAGCTGAATAATCACGTACAAATTCAAAATCAGGATTAGTTTCACGTTCTTTTTCAGGTCCATGACACAGTGCTAAAGATTGAAACAAAATTCAACCAATAAGTTTTTTTTCTATGATGGTTGGCTACACTTCGTTGTATTAGCTTAAGAAAAATCTATGAAAGCTGAAGAATGTCAAAAGCATCTAGTATTACTGATCTCGATTTATTTTTTTTATTCACCATATCATTAGAAAAAAAAGTCATTCATGCTTTTTGAAAAAGATTGTATGTTGAGAAAATGGAGTGCTTGTATATGATCACAAAGCAGCATAAATACGAGTTTACATTAAGATAAATTGATCATTAGAACTTTTGTTTCAAATGAAACGAGCATCATATTTACAATCAGCAGAAAAATCTGTATTGAAAAATATGATCTTCAAGTTTTCATACACTTTTTTGTAACCTAAGTTTCGTTACAACAACATTGTTTGGGAATATAAAAAAAAAAAAGAAAATTTTCAAAAGGCTTTCTGATAAGCTGTATGCAATCGTGACAAAATGAGTTTGCTTGCATTTTGAATTGCTTCTGTCTTACCTTCACCTACACCACCATCACGTCGAGGCATAGTTATGCCATATGTAAAACTTTGTGGAGGTAATTTATGACCTCGACGACGAGTTTTACCTAATTCTGGCTAAATAAAATTATAATTTTAATCATTCAGATGACCAACAAAACAAAACATACTAAAATTTGAAGTTCACTTTGAAGCATTGTTTCACGTTGATCACCAATAATACCTGTCTTTGTAAATTCATATGGAGACACCTGCGGAGGAGTTTCGCTCCTGCTTCGGATACTGCCGTGCTGTTCAGTTTCGTTGCTCATGAGTTTATTACCTTAGTGCTATGTATTCGGTCTACAAAAAAAAACTATAAACAAAAAAATAACTTCTCACAGTGTAACCAAAATTAGTATAATGTGTCTTTTTTATTATTAACATGATAATGATCGTGTAAAAATCAAAATGATTTCATTAGCTTTCTCACACATTTTTGTGATTTTTTGAATGTTTCTATAAGCACTTACTGTTGAGAGCGACAGAAAATGTTTACCGACTATTGCCAAACCGTTCTCACCATCTTGAAATCTATCACTTAGTTACGAACACCAAGATAAAAGAAATTTTATTCATAGAAATCGATATGAATTTATTTTATTCATCGTTGTAAAATACAGAATTCAATATTAAATTTGGAATTAATGAAAATTCAATAGTTTCATTTAGATGTCACTAATAGTTACCATGTTGCTTGCCAACAATCTATCGAGTTTTTGAATTTCTTCTATTTAAAAAAAGAAAATTATCTAGCAAGCAAATAATATCAATACAATGAAATAATCAATCATTATTCAACTAATTAATGTTGAAGAAAAAAATTATTATTGAAACCTGTTCTATTGCGTATTTCTATCATATTTATTCTCGCCGAGGGTAAAGATCATTCTAGCTTATCATCATCGACACATGTCTTGATTATTTGATATAAGCATCATGCCTTTTGTCATACAGAGAATTTGTTCGAAATCAGATCAATTAGCATCAGCGTATAGATTGTCAAACTGATAATGCAAAGGACGTATACATCAAGCGTATAAATCTTATAATTACATATTCATTGTAAACAGGAATAGCCTTAAGGTTCTTTTTCATTAAAAATGTATGGAACTGTTAAGTAAACTCTGTTGATGTTTATTCTCTACGCTTGAGTGTCCTCTTCATACACAATGTATAGTTCGGATTGTAACATCATAGATCTCATATATAACTATTTAGATGTTCATCCTTAACTTCATGAAGTATTGTAGAGTATACTGATAAAAAAAATCATTGAAAACAGAATGCAAACTTTCATGATATATCAATTTCGAAAGAAGTTAAAAAGTAAAAGTATGACATTAAAATGATAAAATCGACAAAAAATTGACATTTTCATTAATTTTATATAAAAATAAAATTCATCGCATTTCCTTAATTAAAATGTCACTTATCATCAAGGAATTTGAAAAGCATCCATTTTTTGTCCGTATCATTATCAGAAGTACCATTATTTTCCTGGTTTTGATAGGAAATTCACGAAAGTCATGAGGTTTTTTTAATTTTTTGACTCCATGGATAGTATGGTTAAGTCGCTTGTGATTTCCTTCTTATTTAGACCGTCATGTGCACTATGAGTATTTTTTTTTTAAATTTTCAAATTTTATGCTCATGCGACATCGCTGTAATGTTGATACGCATGTTTACTCCAATGCGCAACGAGAAGTAAAAAATTAAGTCGACAATAATCTGACGTAGACACGTCATTCGATGAAAAACATAAAAAAAATTTAAAATTCACTATTCAATAATTTAAAATTTGTTCATACTTGTCGGAGTCTATTCGATTAAAAAATATAATTAACACGAAATAAACTCTATGATACATTTTATCTTAAAATATTTTCGATAGTTAACGTTCAATGAGAATATTGAAATACATAATAATGAATTTATTTGCATTTTAAAAACGAAAAGATACATTAAAAAAAAAAGGAAACTTTTCTTTGAAAACCATATGAATATCAAACAGTTGTTGTCAATGTACTTGAATCATTAGTTTCTTCTGTTGATAGTGGTTCATATTGTCCTTTATAAATATGGTTTTTAGATGAATTATTTTCAATAGGAATTTGATTACTACCATCAACATCAGATATTTCACCATCAACATCTGAAAAGTCATAATGTATTATAATATCTGGTGATAATTGTTGGTCGTTATTTATTTGTAATACTTGTTTCTTCTTTTTATCTCTTGTTGGTGATAATGATTGTTGATTCGTTGATTGATAACTAAATCGATCAATTTGTGTTGATACTGGATGCTTTCGTGATTGTTGTTCTTGCTGTTGTTGTTGTTGTTGTTGTTGAGATTGTGTACCTGATCGACGGTGACTATCACGAAAAAGTAATGCACATGTTGGTTCAAGAAAAAGGCTTCCACAATTATTACGAAAACTACGATTTAAAAATGCATAAAGAATTGGATTAATAGCTGAATTTAAATAAGCAAATGAATTAGCAATAACTTTAAAATAATAAAGAAATGCTGTTTTTTGTGGAAATATATATGCTGACATTAAATATAATGTTATAGGTAACCAACAAACTGAAAAAGCAAGAGTAACAATCGCAACCATTTTTGTTACAGCACGACGTTTTTTTGACCATTTTACAATATTATATTTCTAAATAAAGAAAATTTAATTGTTAAAAAAAAAACTGAATTTTGTTTTTTCTCTATTACTGTTTTAGGATGAAGTTTATTTTCTTTTGAATAAACATAACAAAGTAATTTAGTATATGATATTAATATTATTATTAATGGAATAAAATAATAAAGTGTAATTGTATAAATACACAAATATTTTTGCATATTTTCATCACTAAGTAATACACATTGCCGATGATAATGATAATTACGTATTACACCATACTGATAATAAAATGGTGAAGCAAATATACATGAAACTAAAATTAATAACAAGATTATTTGGGATAACAAAAAAAAACCAATAACAATAATCTTATACTTACTCAACCAAATGATAATGCTTAATGATAATACAGTTTTAGGTTTTCGCCATTTTAAATTTTCAAATGGTCTTACGACATAAATATAGCGATCAAGCGTCATCGCGACTAATGTTAGAACAGTAACAAGAACACTAACGAAAGAAATAAAATTTAGAAGTTTACAAAAAATTTCATTGAATAACCTAAATGTCAAAGAAAAGTAATTAAAGTATAGAATAATAGAAATATTTTTTTTTACCAATGATCTAATGTATATTGAACTACTAGAAGTGGCATACAAAATGCCAAAAAGACGATATCGGTAATAGCCACTAGAGTTAAGAAATATTTGATAAAAAAGTATTCTCTAATTAAAATTACTTACAATTAACAATAAAACAATTTGTAACATTGTTCAATTTTTGAAATCGAACAGCAACAAATATCACGAGACTATTACCTATTTTGAAATTAAAATATTTTTTAGAAATTACTTTTGTTTTCTAAAGAATAAATTTATTTTACCTATTATACCAGCAACAGCAATAATAATCCATGCAGAAGCAAAAGCAATACGTGTATGAAATGATGGACCATCTTCTTCCCAACCATCATAATCACTTTGATTACTCATGATAGTTGTATTATTTTCCATATCGAAAAGTGTTCGCTATTAAATATCAAGATGAGATTCACTAATCATAAACAATAATTTTGAATTAATCTGAAATAACAGTTATTTTGATCTCTCATGTAAGGTAAAATATAAAAAAAACAAGAATCAAACCATGTATTCAACATTTTTATTATAGTTAATTATCCTGTCTTTTTACTCTAATAATAGCAATAAGCACGCTAAAACAATTAGAATTTTGATTGCTCATTACTGCTATGAAACATCGTAGTTTGCTGAAAAGTCAAGAATAGGAAAGTGTTCTCATCTGATACCTATATTACTTTTGACGCGGTTAGATTAAATTTATTCTCTTCTAATGGCAGTTGTCATATAAAAAATGAAATGAAACAAAGAAAAAGAAAAAATCGCGTGAGATGAAATACAGAGCCTTACTTGTTGACGGCATGTCTCAAATATGACTACTATAAAGAACAACTCGCATATTTTTTTTTAGAAATGAACAGATGGTTTAGTGAGAAAAAACACTTGAATTCTTTCGCTCTATTTCTTCTGCTCTATTCTTTACTAGAGATATAAAGAAAATATTATTTCTGATAGCCATCTGTATAATTTTAGACGGAAATAATCAAGTTACAGTGAAGTAAAACACGAAAACGAAAGAGTAAGACTAGTTTTCATAAGCTGTATTAAGAATCATGCATTTAGCTGTATCATTTCAGTTAATGAATTCTAATTAAGCGACAAGAGAGATGAATACTTGTATCATGCTGTCAATACCCTAGAAAAATCTATTATCAACAAAATCTCATACAACGATGAAAAGAGATTAATTTGATATGTAGTCACTTTCTTCACGTGATTATTTTTTCTTTTCTCTTCAGAGTTACTTGTCATCTTTTTAAAGTACGTGATAAAATATGATTTGTGTTTTCCTCTATTACCGGAAAAAACAATAACAACAACAACAATTGCAGCAGATCTATGTGATTATCTGGTACTTCTATGAATATTTCTCGTGTGAAAATAATATTAAAAAAACTAAATAGAAATAGAAAAAAAGTATCATACTGACAGTTGAGCAGTTCACAAGTGCTCAAACACATTTCAAGTCTTTTAGATCTGTGTTAATTAAAATATAGGCTGATAGACATAGTGTTAATGTAATCTGTACGTAAAAAAAAAAAATTTTTTAACTAATGTGTTGACGCACGACAAGGTTATAAAAAGAAGAAGATAAAAACAAACATTGGAGAAGAAAAAAGAAGAGTTGTCAGCTAATGTCAACAAAATTATTTTAAAAGAATTGAATAATAATCTATTAAAGTCATCTCGAATAACAATCAAAAAATTACATTATGGTATAGCTATCACTAAAAACAAGAATTCTTATATAAAAATATATTCTATTCTCCATAATTATATAAAATCGATCTATTACGCCATATTTCTTAATAAGTATGAAGGAAAGAAATGTCTTGAATAGATGCTATGTTTTCGATCTAAGGAGACATACATTACCGAGATGACGACGCCAACATTAATGCGTCTATATAACTAATATACTTGTTTATTTTCTTAGAAATATCATACTTAGTCTATTTTTATACCTAGCTTTGATTATTAATGACAAAGAAGCGATTCAGTTAATGTAAGTCCAAAATCCATTGTAGAAAAATGCAATACGTAAGATAGAAGAAAATCGGAAATTATAGAACTGAATACAATGTGTTTATATTTAATCTGATTTTTTTCTATATTCAGCACGTACCGGATATTGAAAAGCATAGGATTTAGAAATGTAGAAAACATAATGAGAGATATGGGCCTTATCTCAAGGATTACATCGATGATATCTCATTAGAAATCCAATGCTAAAGAGCTATATGAATGCAGAACTAGTGAGCTAACATTCATGACGTTTATAATATTTTCTTTTAATGTAGTCATATTCAATCATGAATAGGACTATGTAATAACAAAACAAGTCAGTTTTCTTACAGCTAAATTTGATCGAACAGTTTATATGTCCTAAATACAGTTATGTATGCGATGTTTTCTTTCCTTGATTGCTCAGTATCATATTAGGACTTTTTTGAACGGTTTTACTTTCAAACTGAATCCAAAAACTCAATTTCTTACGATAAAAAAATCTTTTTGTTTGATTTAAAAATAAGCTTTATATAATAATCTAATTTTTACTCTCAGATATTAACATAATATGTATTGACATATATTTATCTTCATTTTGATTCCAAATAATCCTATTAAAATTCATTTCAATGTTGTATTATTTATTTCATACCGTATCGCATGGCCGATCATATTTGATTAATAATAAAATTATTTATGGAAAATACAGTCTGAAGATGAAAGTGAGAAATACATTAAAAAAAATAAAAGAAAAATTTCAATATATTACTGTGGTTATGAATATTAACTGCAATAAAATTGTTTTCTTTCTCTGTTACTACATGCATATTTACTTTTATTTTCCAAACAAAATAGGCATCGTGTCTTCTATTTATCTTCCATCATGGTTTTAATGACTCTCATTTGGAGTGTAATACATTACAATAAAAATTATTTGCATGCCTCCTTTTATTTCTTATTTTTTGGTCTAATTACATATCTTTTTTTTTTCTTTATTAACTAGAATCTCTTGAGATAATCATCGTAATAAGAGACATTTATATAGATATTAAAGTACAAAAACAAAACTCAGCTTACTTGACCGCATACTAATTAAAAAATTTCACTCATCCCAATAGGATACAATATTTTAAAGTAAACAGAAAAAAACACGCTAGAAATGCTCTCGAAAAATAAGAAAATAGTAGGATGATATTATATGGCGACATTTCTCATACTAAAACGTGAAATGAAAACTATCCGGATTTATAATAAGGTTTATTCTATATAGAAAAGCTTAAGATAGAATGAGTATACAAACTCATCTTCTTCTTTCTTTTGACGAATGACAGATGCTCGATGTTATTTAGAGAAAATAGTTTTAACAATAAAAGGAATAATGAAAGGTGACATATAACATATTGACAGATAAAGGCAACGTATAACATTTTACATAATATTATTATTTTTTTGCCTATGAGTTGAATTGGTTAACTAGAAACAGAATCGATCGCTCGACAGTTTATTTTGAAAACAAAAAATCTATTAACACTTCTAAGTAAAATTTCCTCAAGCAATAGGCAGAATCCAATCAAAGGCTTTTTTTAAAACCTATTTAATCTATTTTTTTCTGATGACGTTGCTTTTATGATATGAAAAAAGATAATATTAATATAGTAAAACTCTAAATGCGTTTATTCACATGGAAATTACGCAGATATAATTTTGAGAAAGAAAGTTCTTTTACTGCTCAAAATTACTCATCGTTTTTGATTGATTAATACTAGATTGTTTCTTGTTGTCAATATCAATTCTTAAGAAAAGTTCTTGATCATTAAGAGACCACCTATTGACTTATGCTATAGTTTATATGAATATTTCTTGACAGTATGACGCATATGTATTCAGCATTTGTTATCATTTCTTTTCACCAAGTTCACTAATTAATAACTGGATACTCTTAATATGATAAATATAATGGTGACAGATAAGAGAAACATATAACTCATACACACAAAATACACATTAACTAAACGTTTATCGATATTCGTGATCGGTAAAAATTTATTATCTAAGAAAATATTATATCGCATAAATTTATTTCTAAAAATTTAGGAATTAAAAGTCATGATAACATCATAAAGATTAGTGTAAAAATTTCATTTAGTAGTACAAACTATCTTGACATCGTTACTTTATTTATTTATCTATGTTCTTTGATCGTTAGAACTCAAAAAGAAAGAAACAAAAACAAGAATATATATTATTCATTTGAATTTTAATCGATCGCATTGTTTTTCACAAGACAAAATTGAACCTTAGGCTGATTTAAATTTTGAAAGGATTTATTTGTACTTAGACGCAAAACTATGAAATTGTTTTCTTCTATTTAATAATAAATTTAAATTTTCGCTTGCATTGAGCAAACATAGCACGTACTTTTTTAAAATTAGACAGTATATGCATTTTCACTTACTCATATTATGATATGTATACACCAATAACCTTCTGCGTTGATATTGGAAAATAATTTTCAGAAGTATTTTTTTATAAATAAAAGAATCAACATTTTTTAATTTTTCAAGTATTCAAGTGCAAGCACAGCGAGTACAGAAAACTAAAACATCTCTTTATTTTTCTTAGTTGGAGCACAACGCAACAAAATTTAATAAAATAATATAGTATACTTTTCATATCATATATGAAGCAAGTTAAAGTCAAAGGCAAATAAATATCGATAAAAAAATACTACTCACAAAGCATAAACTTGAAGAACTTTCCGGTTTTTTGATCGGAACGTGTTAAAATCACTCGCAACCTATATAACGTTTTAGATTTACTTAGATTTTCATTAAAATTGAACATGACATGATATAAATATATAAGATTAGCTCTTTGTTCTCATCTTTTTCGATCTTGTTAGTTTTTAAATAGTTTAAGAAGTCAATTTATAATTTTGTTTTAGTCTTCTATTCATCGTAGCTTGACTACCCTGTATGTTATAGATTGAAAAATTGCTGTGCAATATTTTACTACGAAATTTGATTTGAGACACGAGCTTGGCTCGATTGTTTATATGGAGTGAGAATTATGATGGATCACACCTATTCATACTTTTAAGTTTATAACTCAAAAAAGAAGAATTTTGTGAGTCAGTCCATTCTTCATTATCTAGTGGTTTATTCAGATTATCTATCGTATAATTTTGTGAAAGCTCATCAACACTTTCCAAAATTTTAGCCATTTTTTTCAGGTTTATGCAGAGAGGAGAAAACTATTTGCCGACCTTTGGAGACTATAACTCTGTAATAATTCAATGAATCGAGCTGAAACTTATATCTAAGCTTTGTATAAGTAGTTAAAGTTTCAGGAAAGAGAACCTTTCACTAAATGAAAATATCATTGAAATAATCATTTTGTTGGAACCGGAGATTCATAGGATACAATCTTTGATTAACTTACCTGATGTTATGAATTAATCATGTATTGATAACAAATAACGAAGAGTTCAGCAGATAATTTTGTTGGACTAAAATCCTGAAGGAAAAATAGGCGCTCTTCATCATAACTCTCGTTGCATTTAAGCAATCAGAACGATCTTGTAGCTTCTAAACTGAATTTCATAGTTTAGTATGTGTATATAAATTTTTAGACCTTTAGTATACATAGTAGTTGTTATATGGAAGGGGAAAAACTTCAGTTCACTACGGTATCTATTGGTACCATGTTTAAATAATAAAACGCTCACTCTCTTTTGCTTAGGAGAAATTTAAATAATAATATATGATTTTGCACATCAACGTCGAAATGTTCTTTTGTTTAAATAAGCTGGAAACGGACATGTTTTAAGACAATTACAATCAACTATGACCTATTTTTAATCTATTCATTAGTTAATATTAGAATGTTATTAGGATGGATTATGTACGAATTCAAAATAGATTAACATCGAAAAAATAAAATATCCTATTTTATTTACAAAAGAAATATGTCAAGATATATATAGTTAACAACGAGAAATATGTCTTGAATGAGTTTCCTATGCATGAAAATTTGTTGATGAAACAAAATAAAAATATTTGCATAATCGAATGTTTTTTTACCTAACAAGTTAAAAAAAACTATCTAGTTAGTTCATTTGTCAGAGATTAGATAAGATGAAAATTTTATGCTAAAAATAGCGTTATCAACTGCATTAGTAATGGTTAACGATTATAATAATGAAAAATGAGAATCAGCTTGATCGAGCATGTAACACCACGATGCTTTTCTCACGATATTTTTACTTCGCACACTACTCAAATGATCTAGAGAGTTTTTTCTTTTCTTGAAAAAAATGTCACAAAGTTATCCTAAAACTTTGAAGACCTAGGCTCAATGAAATAAACCTTTTGAAAAGTAGAATATAGCAAACTTAAATAACATAAAAAAACTATGAATAGAGAGGAAAAAATTTATCGTGACATATTTATTCTTTATTTTTATGCTAATGTATGTTACTTTAATAAAAACGTTCAACAATTATTTGTAGCCGACAGTTTAGAGTATTGAACGAACAAAAGAAAGTTTCTCAAATAGTATTCTTATATTCATAAGAGATCGATCGATCTCGTCAACATGACCCCATAAGGCTTACTTGTATGATTCTTTTTTTCTTGTAATCGTTTTTTTTTTATATTTATTGCTATGTCAAGACAACGTAATATCTTTTCTCTGATTGTCAAATAAAAAAAAAAAGGTGTTGAATGTTATAATTTATCGCTTCTTTCTATACAAAAAACATAAGAGAAAAATGTCTGAGATTGAAAATGTCAAGTAACGTGTAAACAGAGAATGACATATGACTTATAGTTGCCTTTATATTAGTTTATATCTATGAGTGCCTGGAATATTTTACTTAACATCAAGTATATTACAGAATTGAGCACTACAAGGTCTATTGAGAAATATTAGAAATTATTTTACCCATGTGTTTTTTGTGTCGGAACTAAACACAACTTAAGTGGAATAGTTTTTCATGCTGAAAAATACTGAATGCTTCAACAGTTCGAAGCAAAAAGAAATGTGAATTTATCTTTAAATATTCAAGAAATCTTTGTGAGGTTTTTATAGGTTGATTTCCTATTCATCAAAGTTTTATTTTATGTTAATTTGTCTATAGGTGGTGTAGAAAATGATGAACTACAGATGTAATACACAAACTGATCATTTTTAACAAATTACTACAAGAGGCATTATATAAAATTTATTTTCAAATGATTGTAATATTATTCTGAATTTTCATTTTCAACTTAATCAAATCTTTAAAGGAACATTAGATACATTAACAAAATTTCAAAATAATGGCGTGAATAGAAAATTCATACGATGTTTAACAATGTACATACTATCGAGTATTTCATATTATAAAAGTTAATTTATAATAAATATTAAGTATCAATGAAACCCGATTAATCACTCATATTAAACAATATTTTCATCTACTGTCATAATGGTCTATATGTGAAATAGAAAAATTATAGCTATCATCGAAGAAGAGAAATATATAACAAGAAAGAAAAAAGCTACTGTCGCAATCCCTCCGAAATTAAAATGTGAAACACGATGTAGTTGCTATTGCTAACCACAGAAGATTGCTTTATTCCATTTATTTCGGGATACATTAATTCGCCATCCTTTTATCCAATCCCGCAGAAACGCAATAAAAAAGTAGTTCATATATTGTAACGAGACATTATTAATATACGATCTTTGATCGTATACCAACACAGTCGATCACGGTCTGGGGGAGTCTAAATTTTTACCACCACACTTCACGCTCGTTTTAGATGATGTTTTACATAAAAGAATATATTAAATATATTTGAATTTCAATATCAAACACATTTAAATAAATTTCTATCTTTAATAATTTCAATTATATTTTCAAACATCTCTCTTATGAGAAAACATATTCAACTGTCCGACGCTGTTCGACTTCGCATTAAGACTTCGAGTAAGTCTCGATGAAACCGAGCAAAGTTCATAACGATTCGCGCCTATGACCTACTATTGAAGAGTTACATTTTGTTTTAAATAAAGTTTTTAGTAAGGGCAAGAACTCTTCGAAAAATTCAAAAAAAAAAGTTTCAAACTGAAATTATGTCAATAGATATGTTTGATATTGATTAGATTGTTCTAAAAGTTTCAGCAAAATACTAAAATATATTTTTTCAAAATATTCAATTTCCAAGTAAACTCGATGACTGTATCCTCCTATGGTAAACTACTGTGTTTTTAAATATTGAATATCTCAATAAGAACATGTTTGTTTTGTTGAAACTTCCAGAACAATCTAATGATTATCAATCGTACTTATAGACATAATTTCAGCTTGAAACTCTTTATTTTAAACTTTTCGAAAACACCTAGTCTTCGGTAAGAATTTCATGAAAACAGCCATAATTTTTCAATAGTAGGCCATAGACAAGACAAGTTTACAACTATTCTTAGTCTCATCAAGACCTACTAGTAGCCTTAATGCGAAGTTGAATGCTGTCCGACAGCTGAATATGTTCTCTTGCTAAAATTCAAATAGCAAAGCCTATGTAAATTCTTTTTTTTTTGTCATAGAGAAGTTTCTAAAAACCAAGATTATTAACATATAATCAAATTACTTGATTATCAACGTCAAAATTCGACACTCTTCTGTCGATAAAATTTTTTTGATTAATATGTTTAGTAAGACAATGTTGTTGAACGACAATAAACCATAAACGTTCAAATATTTTTATTGAAATTGAAAACAAAAAACGAAATTATCTCATGTAAAATCTTTACCAGTCAACAGTTAAATACAAAAGCTTTTAGTACTATTCATGAGTGATTAAAATGTGAAATGCGATGGAGCAAATAACATTGTAAAAGACGGAATTCATCAACATACATATATTTTCGTTTGTGAATTACTTTCTAATGCTGAAAAGTCTCGATGATGACAAGTTTTAATTATCATATATTATGGTCAGTGTGAAAGTAGGGCAAAAGGCAATTACCTTCAATTCAGATATATTCCATACTAATATTGCAGTAGATTTTGGTCACACGAGTATGTCTGTCATTATTCGTAAGAAGATAGCGATAATGGATATATACATCTGTTATGCTCTGTGACAGAGAAAAAGTATTGTTAAAGCGTCCATGAAAGATCATAGAGAAGAGGAAAGGGTTTCGTTAAAATGTCTGTCACGATCTGTCGACAAGAGGTCCAAATTTTTATCTGTATATTTCAACATCTCTAATAGATTGTCTTTCACCAAAATGAGTGAAATCATTTCTAGATATGATGAATGATGTCTTCTATACCAGCATTTCATATGGTATGTTTAGAATTTCTTTTATATATATTTATATAACTTGTAAAGGCATTTTTCTTCAATTCATAACTTGCATTACTTCATTAATTGGAATGTTGTAGAAAATTTTCAAAAAAAATAAGCTACTCTACATTTGATAAATATAGGATGTTTCAAAAGTCTGAGAGAAAAAAACTTTGATACCTTTTCAGCAACGCAAAGGATTTAGATGTTCTTTTTTTGTTACAGTCTGATAATATATTCATTAAAGCTTTATTCAATATATTTCAGATAGAATATGTGTATCTAAAGACGTGAGAATCATATGTCAATAGAATTCTATATTAGATAGAATTGCCGTTCAGCGGTTCAGCGATTTTGTGAAAATGACACTCGAAAATTAATCAGATCTTGGAAGATTTACATCGATTAGTGAGAAAAAAGTCAATGGTATAAGCTTGTTCATTGCGACAAACGACAACATATCGGATTAAGACGAAACATTTCTAATTAAAGCCGTAGAAAGTACTTCTACAAAGAAGATTTACATAGGTCGAACACTTGATCCTCAATCACTTTTATAAATGCCATTATCTCTTCGATAATTACTACATGATCTTTCAAAACGTCATCGATTTTCGGCAATATTGGTTCCACAAAATCGATGGAATATTTTGTTAATGTAATGTTTAGTTGGCGTGGTTTTTTATAAATTCAATTTCTAATTACAGTTTTACAATGCTATTTTATGTAAATTTGACCATGAGTAAAACTATTTTAATTCTGAGTTCTTTAGATGCAGAAATTTCATCTGACATATATTGCATGAAACTTCAATAAATACGTAATCAAACTGCATGTTTCTTTTTTGTTCGAACTTCTATCATATCCTATTTAAATCACCAACAAACAATACTACTGATTATCAATAATTAAAATATTCTTTTATAATAAACTATTCAGCAAGGAAAATTTTCTATAAAAAAAGATGAATTCAATCAAGTCTAGTGCCAAAAACGAAAACGAAAACATTCAAACTACAATTCTATTATAACATATTCTATAAAAAAGACATATTATTATTTGATAAAACTGCAACAATTTGTTTTATATTATATCTTTTAAGATATTGGAAAACAAAACTCAAAATTTGATTTTGAAATACTTAGATACACAGTGTTCTGCGATACAAAACAATGGATTTACATTTTTTAGAACAAAAAGCGTACTGTTAGTGCGAAGTTCAAACAATTAACAGACATTACAATATTAACTTTGTTATAATATTCACGTTATAAATTTCTGATTTTTTTAATGTCTGGTTCAGACTTATTAGAGTTTTACTGACAAAAATAAACTTTTAATTAAAAAAGTAAAAATCTTATGTTTAATTTTTTTTCTGCACATGACACAACTGCATGGATACAAGATGCAGACGTAATCTAGACATGAAAAATTTTCCATCTTGAAAGCAAACAGTCGTGCGGATAATCTGCTGATAAAAACACTCTTTATAAGCATTGATGCACATTATCACTCTCAATCCTACTTCCTTAATTTCATTTCTCTTGATTTCCTGCTCACTGCTATTCGGTACTTCGATATATAGTCATGTCAAACCTGAAGGTTGAATTTAATTATTAAAATATATTCGAATAAGAGAATATTTGGATTTTAGCTATGGGATTTTCAATGATTGAATTAAATTTTCAAGTTTGACATATATCTTAGTATTATGCTAACGTTAACCTAATACTAAAATCTATTAATAATTGTGTAAAATTTTCATACATGTATCGAGTCACTTATCACATGAATGTCTAACCCGTCGAATGAACTTTACATTATCTATATTACGAAGCGTTTCAATCTCCGTCGGATCAAAATAAATTTACATATTTAATACCCATATGAGTATATATATATATATATGAATATAGATTCATTCTGATCCGATAGCGATAGACATACTTTTTGTAATAAAGACAGTGTAACGATGATTTGACGACGCAGTTAGAAACTAATTTTTTAACTGAATTGAGATATCTATAAACATCTTACAAGATTATTAACACATAAACGCTAGCATTAAGTTAGTGTTACCTCATTATTAATGATGGACTATCAAGATTATTATTGTTAAATTCTAAATATTCTTACCTTATATATAATGTATACAAAAAGTAAAAACATCTAAGAAACGAAAGATTTATGTTATTGAAATAAAGAAAACATCATTAAATGTACGAAGATTGACATGAAAGATAGACATGGACTAAATTTTATTTCCTTGTAGATTCATAACAAATGGAATTTGTTTGTTTTTCTTCATTATATTATATTCCAAAATTAAGAAATATATCAAGAAAAAATAATTTTATTTTTAAAATTCAAGCCGTATTACACTGAAAAAAATTTCATTTTAGACAAATCTTTTTTTTAGAATATCTTTTTCTTCATTTGTAATACAAATTTTTAATATTTTTTATGATTTCTCTTTTTTGCATTTTAATATAATCATATTCTAATAAATTTTCATATGATCTTATTCCTTTTTTTAATACACGGCACAATAGTTTTTCATATTTTATTGATTTATGAAAAAGCCTAAAGCATATTCATGAAATATTTGTTTATGTTTCGACAATAATGAAAAGAGAAAAACTAAGTTTATTTAATTTATTTCAATATTTGTGACAAATTTTATGTCTTTTAAAAGTGAAACATTTAGGATAAAATTAAATATGCAAATTGATTGATCATTGAATGAAAAATCTTTAGTCATCATCTCGTTTACTGAATGTAATTTTTCCATTTTGACCAATAATTGGCTTAAGACTAGCTTTTTTATAAAGAACATGTGGATGATAACGTAATGAAGCTCTTTGAAATAGTTGATGATAAAACTGATCTTGTTGGGTGGGTAATGGTTCACGAAGATCATCACCGAAAACGAAATCATTCATTTCATGATCATCATCATTGATGATGGTTGCTTGATATTGACAACAAAAAAATACTAGTTATTAGAAAACAAAAATAAATAAATGACGTAGTTTTTAATTAGAAAATCATACTTGTCATTATAATAATACATTTGATTAAATTCAAAATTGAAACCATCGTTATTTTACCTTGAAATTTAATTGAAGATAGACAGTTAGATATATCTAAAATGAAATAATCTTTTTGACTTTTAGCTCTTGTTGAAATGATGAATATACGAGCATATTCATCAAGCAACAAGGAAAGAGAAACTAACAAATGAAGATAGTTACTTGAACGGAAGAGGCGAAAAGGAATACCAAACTAAAGCATCGACTGATTATAATGATCGGATTGATAATGTTTTAGTTTCTTTTCTCTTCTTCTTTTTCTTCTTCTTCTTCGTCTTCCGTTTTTTTCATAACGAGACAAAATGAATATTGTTAAGTTTATCTTTGTGGAAAATTTAAAACTAAATTATCACATCAAACAATAACTACTACCTCTGAGATAGACCAAGTGTAAAGAGTTTCATTAGTCTTATATTCAAAATTAGTGTAATCAAGGCGAATATAGAAAAACAAACAACTACAGTTATTACATTTCTATATTGTAGAATTCAAAGACATAAAAATATCCATAGAATAAAAATTTTTGAGCAAATAAACGTCGACACTGTAATTTTGCATTGGATATTCATATAGTTGTCTTATTCATATGTAATGAGAACTTCGAATGATATAAAAATAAAAATATTCTACATAGCTATTTCTTACATATCTACATGCTTCTTATAAAATTTAATTATTACTAATGCGTAATTCTAAAAAACATTTGTTGCCTAAGACTACACTTAGGTGTTTACAATGAATGAGCTATTTCTGTTTCAAGATCCTAGGCATTTACCTATAGCATAATGAATTTTAATGTAAAAATTATTTTAAATTCTTTTTGTTGAATATGTTTTTTTTAATCGAATCTTGTACGATTTATAGTCTTAGAAAACATCTTTACTCCTGTTTTTTTTTCCATGGTGAACCTATTCAAAAAAAGATTAATGCAAGTCTATCCTATTTAAAAAATAGCTGAAAACAATAGCTGCAAAAAAGTATTTCGTTTAAATCATGAATAAAAAATCACTGAGAACACCCTCAAGTATTCTAACATTTTTTCAAAACTAGTCTATTTAATAAAAACAAAGAAAATGTAGATCAAATTTCAGTTCTACCTGATTTAATATTCAAGAAAAAAAGTATAACAAATTTTACCTAATGTTCAGATTGAATAAAAGATTTTAAAATATCTTTATACTTGAAGCAAGGATTGGTATGCACACCTTTGGTAATCTTTACATGATTTCAAATGGAAAATGATAAAAGTATAATTAGATTACAACTTCTATACAATTTTTTTGTTAGTTAATATTCAAGGGTAAAAATAAAGATTTCTTCTTTTGATTTTACGAAGAGATTCATCGAGTCATTAACAACTCAAATATGAGTTAACTTTAAATAATTTCTTTTCTAAAGAATATTAATTTTATGAACTCTGCTCTTTCCTTCCTTGTCAACAACAGTTGATCAGAAAATTCTAAAATTTTCAGCGTAGATAGATCTCGACAGGTCAATCAAAATTTGTCATAAATTTTAAATTTTCAAATGCTTTCTTCTACAAGATGGTCCGAACACAAAGGTTAAAAGCTGCTCCTTCGCCCAGTTCGCCTGTTACATTTGACATTTGTTTTTTTATTACATATAGTAGATATTGTTCGAAGTGCATATTTGTTTTATTTTATTTTTAACTTCTGTCATTTGTATAAAGAATAGTGTTGTGTGAGAACAATTTTTCTTGTGTAGTTACTCGCGGGAATCGGCAACAGACACGATATTATTAATGAGCTTTTTCAAAAGTCTTTTTTTTTTGTTTTCAAATGCATTAAAATAAAACATTTTTATTATCAATAAATATTTTTAAATGCAATAAGCCATGTAAAAGTCTTTGAAAAAAATATCGAGACTCATTTTTCATAAACTTCATATTGGTTTGACTTGTATTGCTTTTGTTTCAAAAATAGCAACATTTGAAATATGAAGCCGATGAGCATAATTAAAATTTTGACTTTCGCTTTATTATGATGAAAATCAAATACAGGAAAACGGTCAAAATATCTTTCCGATCTAGTTTTTCAATATTTTCAGTCGTTAACTTCGCTGGCATCAAACTTTGAGTTAGACTTATCTACGGATAAAGTTTTTCAATTTCTATCATTCCATCCAGTTTTTTTGGTTAGATTATTGATAAGAAAATCCTCTTTTATAATGTTCCATTTGCTGAAATAACAATTTCGTAAAAATTGTGTAATAGAGGGAAAAAGCTCAGGGAATTTTCAAGAGGTCTGAAAGTTTTTTTTTAAATTTATGCCTTAGATACAATGTTTGCAGCTCTATCTAATGGTATATTTTGGTCATGGCACTAAAAACAAAAAAAGAGTCAAAGTCAATCGAATGTCATATTTTTGAGACACAATTTATCGATATTCTTCCGAAGACTTTTGCGCATCGGTTATTAATTTACAGAAAAATAACAAATACCTATCAACTAAAACTGGACAAGTTCATGCCATTAACAATTATTATTAATTTTTATCGTTATCATCCTCGAAAGGATCATTATTCAGACTATCTCGTAATGTAACATTCTTATTATCTTCTCCTCTTGAATATTTTGGCTTTTTCATCAGCAATATTGATGTACAACTTACGAGGGAAGGTCCCCAAGTGATTCACTGCTTTTGGCTCCATATTTTGTCCATAAGTAGGGGTCTTGTAGACTAGAAAAAGCCTAAGAGGATATGGGCCCATATTGCGATTTGGCTGAGATACTCAAGCTTTACCCGAAATTCCCTGTGGGACCTTGATTTTCCAGCAAAATCATATTTTCGAATTTTGAGCTGAAACTTTGCCCAGATAAAGCCCTCAATTAGACTAGCTTGTAAAAAATATTTCAGTATTTTTGGACATAGTATTACTGAGATAGGAATTTTTCAAAGTATTGATGTTTTATACAATATCAATCGAAAAGCGCCTGTATTTTGGAAAATTCATATCTCAGTAATACTATGTCCAAAAGTACTGAATTTTTTTTT
>CAJNOP010000009.1:2654252-2831923 GCA_905250075.1 Rotaria sp. Silwood1 | reverse complement strand
ATTACATCTATATTTGTTTTACTTGGTTTGTTGACCGTTTCTTCTCCGATTCTTGGATTTTAATAAATGAAAAATTCTTCGACCGGTATCAATCAATAAAGTCATAAATAGTTAAAATTCAGCTGTTAGCAAAAAAAAAAACTTTCGGTACTTCACTTTGCATATATTTCTTTTTATACACATCGACTTGAACCGATTCATCTCTCTAATCATAAACTACAAAAAATACTATATTGTGTCATAATTTAAAATTGTATTCATTCATCTGTAGAAGCAATAAAAAAAACACATTTCTCTTTCATTAAAAATTACTCAAATTTATTGATGCTTTTTTAAAATATTCTACTTTTCACTTAATGTTTTATTATCGGAGTTAATATTTTTTATTTGGTTTTGTATTTATACTGTTAAGACGCTATTCTCCTTCCTCAAAAAAAATAAAATGTCAGTTGTCGTCAGAATCATTGAAATCGAGATGATGATAGCCTGGGGAGACTGATCTTTCATAAACGAAATGATTATTTATTTGACATTTCCTTTTTTGCCAAAGTTTTTGATGATTTCTATCATCGTCTGCTTGAAAACTATGCTTTCTGTTTTTAGACAAATCCGGAAGTCTTTCTTCGCTCTATCTCTGTCAATATTTTTTTTTGATTATGAGTCGGGGAATTCTCAAAGGAACTTCATTTAGTCAATTGTCGTGTTTTACTTGAAAGAGTATGTGAAGTTGCAATGCCTGTTATTTGGATTCACTTTTTTTTGTTGCATTAGTATATAAAAAAAGTACTTTTATAAATAGATAACCATTTTTCAAGGTATTAAACTTGTCACGTTCTTTTTCTCCGCATAGAAAGTAAGTATTAAAAACAAGGGTCCTGCCGGACATTGCAGTTTATCATGCTCTATCAAATGTAAAAAAAAATTGAATCTATAGAATGAGAAACTACAGAGGATTTAAGGTTGTTGAATGAGCTATTTTTGATACTTGTTTGTTGGATATCTTTCTAAAACATGATGATAGAGGGTTAAAGATTTCATAAAATCTGAATGCACCTGGCCCATGATCAATTCTTCAGGGGGATCATAAACTAATCGATCAATTCTTTGAGATGTATTATCATTGATAAGTTTTTTATCAATATTACTGGTGTACTTAATAATATTATAATCATTATTACAAATACTAGTTTTTGAAAACCTTCATTCAAAAAAATGTGGTATAGACAACTGAAGAATATCATATTTCTTTGAATTGTCTACATGTTTTTCATTTATATCCGTTAGTAATATCCACGATGAATATGCTGATCAATAACCTTTTTTTCTTTCATAGTAAGGGCGTATCATCGATCATTTCTTCTTCGATACTCAGCTGAATTTATTGATTTTGATTTGTCGATATTATAAATAGAGTTTTCCCATAGGAATCTTTGTTTTATGCTTCATAACTCTAGCTAATTCTACAGCTTCACTTCAATAATCTATTATAAATACATAACAATAATTTTAAAGAGAAAAAAATAAAATATCTGAAGTTTTATATAACCAAAGAGCAAAAAAAACAATCGTTTTATCATTAATGTATAAATTTTTGTTCGGCTGACGACGAACGACCACCGAGAAATTAAAGCCTATTATTGCTTCCAAATGGATAATTATAAGTCAATCATGTCGATTCTCTATTTTTGATAGATTTCATCTTCTTGAACAACCGTTAATTCAATATCTAAGTGCAAAATGATTGAAGGCTTGAGAAAAAAAAACATCAGATTTTCAAATAACAAGACATATTTATTTGACCTTGACAAAACATATGGAATATTATTTTTTATATTTCTAAATAGTTTTTTTTCTAATCGAAAATAAAAGCAGAAATGAGAAAAATAATAAACAAACACTAAATTTCAAATACTAACAAGACATTGGAAAATTCCTAAAATGAATAATTCTATTTTACGAATTAATTAATATCCAAACGATTTTAATTGTTTAGTTTTTATTAAACAAAACTATACAAATAAATTCATAATATATATATTTGTTCCGATGATGATCTATATAAAAACATTTTATTGATATTAGACATACAATGCATATTTTTAGTTCATGAAAGGACTGTCGTGTTTGAGAATTTTATGCTTCCAAAAATAATAGACAAAAATGACCTTGATAAAAAAAAATGCAGCTGATTAAAAGAAAAGACTCATTAACAAGTAATGTCATTCAATTGACAAGAGATTTACTAAATCATTTAAAGTAATGCTGAAAGAGAAAACACAGAATGAAAAAGATTTGCATTAATCATCGCTAATCATCAATGAATTACTTATTAAAAGACAACTCATCATAGCTAAGACAGAAAGAATAAATTTGCTCCTATTTCCAGATGGAAATTTTCTCAAGATAAAAATCTGATAAAAAGATATCTGTAGAATAATACTAACTTTCAGTAATTTCATTTCATTTTTAAACCACAAAAATCATGGTGCTTCTACAATTAATTAGTCTATCAGTTAATATTTTATGTTTAATACAGAAAGTTCCTCAAATTTATCAAATTTATAAAACAAAAAATGTTGAAAGTGTATCGATATCATCTGTATTACTTGAAGAAACAGCGTAGGAACATATCAATAAATAAATAAATAATTGTTTATTATTAAAATTTAGTTATACATTGATGTTAACTTATAATCTTTGGCGAAATTATCCATTATTAACATTTTTTGAATATATTTTTCTCTTTATACAAGGTAGAGAAAGAATTTGAATAATGTTTTTGTGTTTTTATTAAATATCATAGATTTACTGCTCCTTTGGGCATTATCAAAATATTCAATCAAAGATTCAAAAGAAAAAGACAAATTGAATGATCGATCGACTCCATTATATGGCATAGCTATGTAAGAATCTAACATCAGACTATGTTTATATATTAACAAAATTTTCATAGATTCTGTCTCTATCTACTAATAAGTCTCATGGGACTTATACCAGCAACATGGATGCAAATGTGTACAGTAAGAAGTTGTATTTACAATAATTTGTAAATTCATTCTCATTTATACGATAGGTATTTGTGATTCCAATTAGTGCTACATCAAAAATAGCTCAACTTCGAACTATTCTAACAAATAAAAGTGTTGGTCAAGTTAATCGATCTGTTTGGATAATGGCTTCTTACAATAATTTTGGTATGTTATTCATATCATCTTGTTTTTTTTGTTATCATAACCTCATTGAATATTATTTTAGCTCGTATACTCACAAATCTTATTGAAACACGAGATAAAAGCATGGTTTTAAATTTATTTGTTAGTTTAATTCTTAATACTTCAATTGTTATTGCATGTACGGTCTACAAATATGGACCCATACGAAAACCCAAGGATAAGAAAAAGAAAAAGACAACATAATTACAAGTACACAAACAACATTCATATATATTGAATCATATGAAGTTCTAATATTGTTGTAATAATTAAAGAAAACATAAACAACAATTAGATATATGATTAGGATCATCTGATTTAAGATATTCAAAAAAAAGATGTTTTGCTTTATCTTCTTCAAGTTTATCATCTTTACTTAATTGTTGAAAAGATTTTTCTGCCGTTGCTTGATCAACACCAAAAAATTGACATGTTTTAACCCATTCATCTTTTGCTATATAACCATCATGATTTAAATCAAGCATATGAAATGTTGTATTTATACGTTCAGCTATTTGTTCTAAAATTTCTGGATTAGTATCTGGTTTATGTAATTCTTTTGCAAGATGTTGATGAAAATCGAGCCATTCTTCTAAAAGAAACAAAAAAAACGAGAATATTTCATTTTAGAAAAGTTTAAAAAAAAACTTTAAATATTTACCTAATGTCACCTTTCCATCTTTATTCGCATCAGCCCTCATTATTTCTTGACAAAGAGTTTTACGTGCATTTGCATAATCTTCACGTCGTTTCATATCATCTTGTCCAATAAGTGTTGAAAGTTTATTAGCAAGTATTTCAAAATCAAGTGGAGTTATTGAACCATCATTATCAATATCTGAATAAATATATTTTTATATAAAAAATAAAATAATTTTATGTTTTTTATATTAAATACCATAAAGATGGAAGAGATGTTTCATTTTTTCATTCCAAAATTCATTTGATTGACTCATCTAAATTAAATTATCTTAGAAGTTCAATTATTAATCAACAGAGTTACCAATTGACCTTTGTTTTATAATAAAATACACGTATATCGGAGACAATAGATGTGCTGGTTTATTATCGTTGCAACTCTATGCTCTAATGCATCAGAACAGAGGCAATCTTTTTTTTTTTGCTTTTCTCGAGAATCTCCGATCTATCTCTCGGAATAAATTATCCAGTCGGCATGCGGAAGCGATGATGGCATTGATGTTATTCTATTCTTTTCTGTTTCTCTGTCGTTTTCAGTTCTCATGCAATCTAAAAGTAGAGTATAAGTGTGTGTCGAATTCAGAATAGTACTTGTATGCATCCGACTCTTCATTTCTTCTTCTGATCGACAAATTATGAAACTGAACCGAGAAAATAATTTTAGTCTCGTTCGAAGTATTTTATTGATGATTAAAATAAAATAACTGTTCGAAAATCAATAACAGGTCAATTATATATTATTTTGATTGATTGTAATATGCTACATAACGGTTGAAAACCTCTGATAAATAAATAACCCAGCGAAAAAACCACTCATGACATATTCATTTGTCTCTATCGGAGAAGGTTCTATATATCAACTGACATTTTACTTCAACGCTGATAATTGTGATAGATTTATTACAACAGTACATATATAAACGTATAATTAGATCAAGAAGATCGTGCTTTGTTGAATAGTTTTATTAGATTTTGCATAATTAAATAACAACAAAAAAAAGAAATAATTAAATGCATCATTTTTCAAATTTTCAACCATCAATATTAGAAAAATATTCTTCATAAACTTTTTTGTTATAAATTATTCATAAAATAATGAAAGAAAATAACAATAGGAAACTTTAATAAATAATCTTACATGTAATTATTATTTCATCAGGGAGAATATTTATTACTAATAAATAATTCATAACTATTTTTTTTTGTATTTTCTTTGCTTTTTTTTTCTCCAAACAATACCATACATAGAAAAAAATTCTTTGAATTTAAATAACAATATTGAATGGAAAATTTGAATCATTTGCTTAAAAATATTTTTTTCTATCATGTAAATTCTTTCTATTGATAATATTATGTATAATGAAAAAAAAAGCTATGATAATAATGAGAGATTGACGAGTCATAAAGTCTGTACGTTTCACCCTGCCTCGCGGTGGGGTGAAGCGGTGTACCGTAAGATTTTGTAATTTCCTCGTTCCCTGACAATACTGTCATTTGTGTTTAAGAAGACATCCAGACCCTAAAACCATCTCCTAATTTTCTTATAAATGTTTTTTTTACGCATTACTATTGGCTAAATGATCATTCAACAAAATACATATTAGAGTGTATGTACATATGCATATACGTCTAGACCACTATTATTTGTTTTCATACTATTATTATGAAATATTCGTGATAAAAACATTTCTATATTTATATGTATAGGTTATGCATCGTTCTGTTTACATAATATGTCTATAACAAAGTTCATCTTTTCTAAAAATTGATTGAAAAATGTGAGCAAAGGTAGTCTCTCAAAATAGATTTTTGAAAGAATTAGACGAGACGATGATGAGATGATTTTTTGACTGTCGCTCAAATCTCTAATGATAATCAGTCATCAATTTGTGCATGTCATTGTTCAGCGTGAGAGTCAAAACTGTTTTCAGAAAAGTCGATCGCTGAGGAAAACGCTCAAAAAGTCCAACCATTATAATTTGGGTTATAACGATCAACCCTAGGCTGTTACTAATTCACATTCATTATATTTCGTAACTATTTGCACTCAATTGACTTTTTAATTCTTTGTGTAGATTAGATTCAGTTGAAAGAGTAATTATTTTAATTTGATTGACATGTTTGATAGAACAAATGAAAGAAAAGATGTATCTGCAACGTCCTTGCTTAAAAAAAGCACCCTTTATAAAATTTTCCGTGAGTGTTGTTTTATGTAATTACTCATTTGCGAACAAAATTTTCTCGTATATATGTGTAAAGAAGAATATTTAATAAGAGAAAATATTCTCATGTAATTTTTATTCTGTTTAAATAACAATCACCTTTAATATAGGTCGTAACAAAATTTAGATAATTCTCGTGGTTAGTATAATTAAATTTGTTGTATATCAAGACACAATCACTATATGAAGTTGTTGTCTATTCACTCTTATATGTGCAGGACTAGTTATATCAGTACGGATATTATTGAGCATTTTTTCTCGTTTCTCCTAGTTAATATAATATATTGATAAGCGAAGAACAGAAACAAACGAATCAAGAAAGCAAGGCGGCAGCATCAAAGCAAAGAGCAGATTACGAGAAGAAAAAATGCATTTTTTTGTCTTCTCATAAGTCAAAGACAAAGAGAAATATTTGTTACATCATTTAGGAGAAACAAATGTTGACAAGTTGATGCCTACTGTGAATGTACCTTATTAATGGGCATGAATTTGGCTGAGACTTTTAACTATCACTTTACAATCATGAGTAACATTAAAAAGTTATATTGATTAGTTATTATAAATGAAAATGATTCTAAATAAAGTTTACGATAATAACTATGGACGAAAGTTATAAACATGATTGACAGTTATACATACAGTTGATGATTATAAGAATTGCAACTATTCATTAACTTAATCAATTATACAAATTTTAAAAAGACGGATTTAGTTCATAAGTATCCATGTTTGCTAACCACACTTTCAATAACAACGATTGCAATTCTCGCGTTTCGTTCATAGCTGTTAACTTACATAAGGAACTATTGATGCATCCATACGAGAAAACTTTGTTTGCAGATAAATAATTACAAAAACAAAAACAATACTTCTAGAAGATTTCATAAATCCTGATTTTTTTGAAATAAGGACATTGCAAATAAGCCTATTTTTCATCTGTTCTATCAAATATGTCAATCATATCAAAGTGACTACCATTTCAGTCTAATCCAATCTACTCAAACAGTCAAAAACTTAATTGAGTTCAAATAATTGATGGTTATAATTACAGTTGAATGTTATAAGCATGGTTGATATTTATAATCCAACTAACATTTTCACCAAAAAGTTGATCATTTATAACTCAATCAATTATATCTTGTACAGTGATATATAAAATTACAATTTCGATTTGTACTTTATCATATTTGACAAATGATTCAGATGTGTTGGCAATAATCATAACTGATAGTTTAGCTGATGATATACTTTATTCAGTTAGTTCTGACGTAAATGATAACGATTATAATTGTAGTCAAGTAATTTCAATGATGAATCTGTTATTTTCGTTAGTTAGTTGATAATGAAAACATTATAAATTGTATAAGACAATATCAATCGTAATCAGAAAACATATTAAAGTCTCATTTGCTCATTTATGATGATGAATTCAATTTGTCAACTAATTATGAATCGAAAGTATCACAAGACGTGCCGTCAATTGATATCTTTCGTCTATATTTCACACTAATAATAGCATCTTACATGATTGACTATCGAACCAGTATAGAATTAAAGACAGTAAATAAAAGTGTAATAACCTAGACTGGTTTTTACATGTTTACTTGACTTTGTTTTTTTTCAATTCATCATTGGTCTCTATATCTAATAAAAGTAATTTTTACTCGGTAATCCATGACTGCAGAAGATACCACTCATGATCGAATAACGACTTTGTACTATTAATATTTCATTTCTATGCTAATTTGCTTAAGAATAATAAAAGCGAAAACAATAAACCAATACTAGAACGCTTAAACTAATGATGTGGATTAGTTCTGATAGGAGAAAAAAAATTTCTATTGATAAACAAACAGTATCATATATTCAAAGTACTCGCACTCGAAAAGTCGGTGCTTGTCCATTTCTGACTACATACATTCTGATGTTGTCATTTTTTCCATCTAAACCCTGTTGCCTCTTATTTTGTTCAACACTGACCTATAGTTTATTATTTCTGTGACTTTTTACAATATACCTTTTAGATTGTTTCTATATACCTTGTAACGTAGCAATGCTAGTCTATCTTTCATCTTTCATCTTTCTCATCTTTTATTAATATTACCGCCATTAAGGCATAAATCAATACCGATGTTTTTTTCTTAAGGCAATGAAAAAAAACAATAGGAAGAGTACAGATGAACAAGGTCTTCTAACTGGTAGCCCATAATAGATGGCAGTTTTAATATTTGATTAATATTTTACTTATTTCTTATCGTTTATATGGCAATTTTTGTTGTTAAAAAAGGTTCATCATGAAATTTTCTACAAAACTGCATCAAGCATTTCGTATATGATAATGATAATTTCTATTTCAGATCATGAAAAGTAAAGACTTTCAACAAGTTGTACTTTGCAAGTACGAAAATGTACGTAGTTCAAAGAAGATCTTTCATAAACACCCATATTCACAGCATTTAATATTTACTGTCAATATAAGGATGAACAAAATTTACTTTTACAGTTTTCGTTGTCAAAATTGTCGAAACTGACGAGTTTGTCTTTTTTTTTACAATATCAACAATGAAAGTCAAATAAACAGGACAGATGACACAATCAATAAACATAAGCTGTCGTTTTTTCTTAAATTCATATCCATCTAACACTCTATTCGGATTTCAAATGAGCCCTGAAACTTTTCTTAATAAAACTGTTGAAAAGATAAATTCCAGCAGCTAGCATATTAGAGGACAAAAGCGAAACAATAAACTTCATCAAAGAAGACTGTCAATATGAAAGCTCTTAACAGAATGAATAGTTTTATAAAGCTACCTGTATAATCAGCAAATATGATGATGACAAGTCTTCGAAATATTTGTGCGAGCAGAAAACGTACAACTATTATAAAAACACATTTCATTTGAGTTTTCTCAAAAAATGTAATATGAAAGTATTTTATTCGGATTGGAAAGATGACTATAAAGTTTTAATAAGTTTATGGATTTCGAAGTATCTTTTTTTCAAATGAAATCTCTAATCTTCCTTGACAGAATTACATATTTTGATCAGCGAACCTAATGTAAGTTTTTCATTGATATCATCAATTTACTGAGAGGTGTCAAATTTTTAGATTACTCTTTAGGATAGTTCATATGTTGGTATTGAAAGGTTGGAATTCTTCTTTGCAGTCTATATCTTTATCGAAAGAGCAATGTGGAATCTCTAGGAATGGTTGGGAGCAATGATCGTCTTTAGAGCTAAAATGAAAGGTTTAACAGTAAGGTACTCATAAGTGTAAAATTCTAATGATGATAAAATCTAGAGCTTAATATCCTAAAATAGATGATTCATAGCTTTTAAATTCGTCCACAAGTGTTTCCCATTGACAAATGGAAGTCAGCGTCCGAGAATTCTGAATAAGACGGTACATAAGCCTAAGGAGCTTGGTAAATTTGTCTTTGACATAGACAAATGGTGCTAGCAGCGTTTGTCTCTAGAAAAACGGTTGCTTAGCAGTTAGATACTGAGATTATGCATAATTTTCTATTTAGTACAGTCATTGTATAAATCATGAACAAGAATCATTGAAAACCTGTGTCTTTTTGTGGACGTCAAGTGAGTAGTTTGAGGGTTCGGCTTGTATCTCAACACACACCTACATCCATATTCCTGGTCGGTTGGTGGCGAGTTTCCGTACGATTGTCAATTATTTTCATATGTGATGAACATTTCCTTAACTTATAAAGTAGATCAATGGTCGATAAGTTTCGAATGTTTGGTCAACAGTTATCATTTTCACGGACAAAAAATTTTGCATTGATGTAATATTTTTCAATATTCACTTCTTCTTAGAGTTCCTATATATAACATTCCATATAGCCAGTTGAACTTGAAAATTCTGTTTATAAGCTAGTAGGGGAAATCCTTTTAAACTATCGTCATGAGCTCGTCAAGCTCTATCGACTAAGACAGATTTCGTTCAGATTCATGATTAACAAATACGTTTGTTCTCTCATTAATTTCCAGAACTATCAAGACGAGAATAAAATAATATCGAACAATTGAAAAACGAGAACAAGGAACGGAAAAAACATTTTTTTTGCTGCATAAGGCCGACAAATGATAGATAGAATATTTTCAGGGTTAAAATTAGTGATGGGATCAGCATGTTAATCAAATCAATGAGCATTGATAATCATATATGACTTTCTTTTTTCTGCAAAGTGATTTGAATTTTAAAATATGCATTATGAAATTGCCATTAAAGGATATAAGCATATTATTAAGACTATTTGCCATCCAAAAAACTATCCATCTCAGTGACGCAGTGAGTCATCGGACTTTGAGCAATCCTCTGCTGGTCAAAAAGTGATTGCCTACAGACTTCTTGCACTAATAACACTGATTCAATGGTTCAACAATCATTGCTTAAAAGACATTTTCTACAATTTTTACAGCTGTTCATGATTGCCTATTACTTAAAAATTCTTGAGTACACTATTGATCGACTTTAAAACTTTGTAGTAATTTAATTCTACCTCGTTACAATAGTCAAACCAAATTTCAAAATGTTTGCTCTTGTTAAAAGCAAAAATGATGAATTTGAAAATAGTATTAAAAATACTGGAAAATCCTGTATGACTTATCTTTGTTGTCATTGTATCTTTGTTTGATAAGATTTCTCTTTTTGAAAGAAAAAAAAAAACGATCATTTTAAATCAAAAAAAAATGAAATAATCGTAATTCAATTTATTAAACTTTATCAATTTTATTTTGTTTAAAGGAAAAGAAGAGGGATAAAGCACGCATATGATAAAGTTCCATAATAAAACTGATAGCAGAAAAGCAAAAAAGAGAAAAAAAGTGGGATTAACCAGCCAGCATCCCATACTAATAACAGACAAAACAAACAAAACAAAAAGAAGAAGAAGAAGAAGAAGAAGCAAGGAGCCAGTTCGGAATAACAAACCAGCACAAAAAAAAGAGAAAGAGACAGAGAGAGAGAGACATTGTTGCCTAAGATAAAACTATTCTTTTAGATAGAACAAAAAAGAAAAAAAAGAAAATTCTGTAAAACAGTGATCATTGTATTAAACTACTAGAGAAATAAGAAGTATGATAAAGATATAAGAAATGGAGTTTATGATTTGTAGTTTTAATATTTTATTTACAAAAAGAAAAAAAGCAAAAATCAAAATCGCTTTAAAAATGTTTATTAAAGGTGCTTTGAATAATCAACTCCTTTGTTTTCGTGTTCTTGTCAGATTTCTATAAATAAAAAAAGAAACAGACATTTATTATTCATAGTTAATAATAATATTTCATGCGAAGAATTAATATATTCATGCGAGAATAGAAGCAAATGCTGCTTCCCCCCCGGAAGAATTTTTCATTGAAAAATATCACTTACTATCTGGCCATTCAATATCGCTAGATTAAAAAATACACAAAATTTACTCTTGTTTATCTAACACTACATTATGTGCCTATGTTTTTTTGGACTCATTGAAAATAAAACAAAAGATTTGATAAATAACTTACTATGGTAAATTACGTGATGATTCAGAGCCGAAAACAATTTTTTGAGAATGTGATGCTTTTTCTTCACCTTGTTCATTGAATAATTTTGTTTCACATTCTGTACCCATACCCCATGATTCAAGTTTATCATTAACAACTTGTGATGGTGGTCGATGATGAGCATTTTGTGCACTACGTGCATAAATTTTTAATTCATTACCATGTTTCATAATTAATCCATAAGGTATTGTATATGAGATTTCTGATGAACCTTCAACACGTCTTTTTAATATCCAATTTGACACATCAACATCTTTATCATTAGAAGTATTTTCTAATGTTATACATTTACCATCAGGAGCACAATCCTCTACAAGTAATAAAATAGAAGTTAGAAAAAAAAATTAATAAAAAATAGTCAAGAGTGATATAATGTCTATATTTAGGCTTAATCATACCCGGTGATATTGTTGTTTTGTATGTTTCTATATTAAGAAACAAATTAGAATTTCTTCAGATCACTATTATCTTATCTATTAAATCTTATATTTAGAATCGACAAGGCAACTTCTGTTATAAGTTTATATAACTGACATGTTTGTAAAAAATGAAAATCAAATGTGTGATTTTTTGAATAATTGATTTGAGAAAGATTTGATCAATATGTATTTTCAAAAAAAGGTAATAATGAAAAAAATAATAAATGCATGAAGAACCTATAATGAACTGGTTCACATCTAAACCGAAACAATTTTAAATCTTTCTTTCACACTACTTAAATCCAAAGATTACAAATCAACATTTATCTATTATATAGCAAGAACATAGGAAATGAAATTTGTTAAATATTTCTACACAAGAGTATTGATTATAACATATCTGAAAACGTAGTCTCGGCTTTGGTTTCAAAACACAGCAATTTCAGTATCTTATTCAATATGATGGCAGCGTCTCTCCGAGCATTTGGTTGTTTTTTTCCAGAGTTTGTGGTTTTTCTACCATGTGGGTTGTGCTCTGAACAAAAGAAATCAGTGTTCGCTCATCCGGAAAAGGAAATCTGGCTAAAATACTGAGCAAATTTCCGTCATATTATGTATAATGCTATTTTTATATGCAAAATCTACAAGAATGTTCTTGATTGCGTGTTAGTTATAAACAGTTCTTTATCAGTATGTATCAGAGCAGCAGATTAAATATGACCATATTCAGTTTATATGGTACTAAAAATATTTCTACGAAACTAGCTTTAAAGAGAACACATTCTGAATAGAAGTGTTACTCTGACCATATTGCAGAAACCTATCGAAAGAAAATTATAATGTACCGAATTTCTTAATATAAATATCGATACTTTTTTTATGAATAATGTTGTTCTTTTGATAATTCAATCAATTCTTCGAAATATATTTATCTGAAGAGAATATTCATTTGAATTTGTTCAAGAAAGAGAAACATTCGTATAAATTGAAACACGATCTAACATAACGAGAAATACGTACTGATGGCGATTGGTCCTTTTTTGATTTTTTTATTAAAAACTTTGCCAAGTTCACTGCCAAATGAAGCTGGTGTTGGCTCAGGTGAGGAAACTTGTTCAATTGTTTGTTGTGTAAGTCTATTTGTTTCACTATCTAATAAACGTCTGTAGATGTATATTTCCGATTCAAGTGTTATGTTGCTAAAGTAAAGCAAAATTTATGAAAAAAAAAATAATGTTCTTTTTCTAGTTTCAAAAAGTAATTTACCTTCGTAAAATAGTATCGATTTCTCCAGTTAATTGTTCGATATGTTCTTGTGCAGTAGCTAATTCTTTATTAATATTATCATGAGCAGCACTACGTTGATTGCGTACATAATTATATTCTTCTTCCAATTTAGCTAACCGATCTTGTAATTCTTTAAATTTATCTTTTTCACTAATTAATAATTTTTGTGTATCATTTAATTCAAATTTTGTTGATTTAATTTGTTCCGATATTTTCGAAAGATTATCTTGTCGTCCTTGTAATGGAAGTTTCTTGGCATCATTTTGCATTTCTTCTATTTTAATATGATAATAATCTTCCATTTCTTTACGTTGTGCTGCATTTAATGTTTCAAAATCACGACGAATATCACGTATGGCCTTTTCCAATTCTTGACGATAAAATAGTTGTGCATCAATACCATTTGCTGGTTTTAATTGTTCAAATTCACTAGACGAAAAAAAAAATATTATGTATAGAATTAACAAAGAATAATGAAGATGTGTAGTTTTCTTTTTTACCTAATCAAATGTGCATGAATATCATTAAGAAAAGGAATTTCTTCTCGAAGTGTTTGTACTTGTAAATCTGATTTAATTCTATCAATAGTTGATTTATAGGATTGTTCATTGAGTTGATCAATTTCATTAAGATAATCTTCACGTTGTTTCAGTAAAGTTTTTAATTGATCTTCAACTTGTTTATAAGATTTTTGTAAAGCAGATAATTCAGAACATGAATGTTCATATTCTAATTTTAATTGTTCACGTTTTCCTTCTTGTCGATCATTCCATGATGTTTCATCATGAATTAATGAACGATAATTATCAATATTATAATGTGAACGACGTAAACGTGTTTGTAAATCAGCTTCACAAAGCATACAATCATTAACTTCTTGACGGAGACGATCGAGTGGTCCACCATATTGAACAATAATTGCTTGAGATGCTGCACCCCATGCTTTTGCTATATCTTCAAGTTGACTTGTTAATTTAAAATTTTTATTTTCAAGAATTTTAACACGATCAAGATAGCCACGAAATCGATCATTTAATTCAGCTAATTCTTGTTTTTCACGTTGATGTTGTACACGTAAATTATCGGTGACTTGATTATTTGTTGATTGATTTAGTGATGAATAAGATGAACTATTGCCTATTTCTTGTTGACCATATCGTTGTACAGGTGATCGATTACGAGTTCCTGTTTCAACAGATACAGAACGTATTGATGTTTTCATCGGATCACCAACACCGGACAACATTGGGCTATGTGTTACTATCGACGGAACACTTTTTATTGGGCTATTGGATGATAAAATATCAGCAGTGTTATTAATCGATGTATCAAATTGGGACACTCCCGTTGATGATGATGATGATGTTAGCTAAAATAAGAATGAGTAAAATTAATAACAAAAACATGACGAGACGAGACGCCTTAAAAGTTTCACCGTCGTTAACGTTCATCAATAAACAGAAAATGTTCAAAACGATAATAGGCTTATAATTGATATTTTCTATACGTATAGGATTGGATGAGAAAGACAAAAGAATAGCAAAAGTTTAAATCTCTTCATCAGTGCTTAGACAGATTCTTAATATACACGCATAGTAGATGAGAAAAAAAAATGAGAATGTCACAAAGATAGAATACTAATATTATTTATGGCATCAGAAATAGAAATAAATACATAAGAAATGAACATGCAAAAACAACAAAGAAAAAAAAAAGAAAATGACACCTGAGTATAATAATGTCGTGAATGATTTTTAATTCAATACGAACCTACATTATCAGAACAACCACAACCACAGCAAAGATGAGTGGATTCTAAAGTTAAACGTTCGTTTATTTCTTCTCCTTCTGCTGCTTGGCATCGTTCTGTATTGTTTTTTTTCTCTTATCTCTATAATAATCTGGACGGTTGTCTCTGATTTTTCCTTTTCTCTAACAATTGATGTCTGTCTCTATATATGTCTGATTGTTTGACATCCTACATCTATCGAATAACCCCTGAAGCACAGGTGATTTGCAATGTGTGTATAATGAACAAAGATCTTTAATCTACTCTGAACATACACATGAAAAAATCATAATTGTTATTATTACTCAACTCAACAGTAAAATTCACATAAATAAAAAAAAAATGAAAAAGGTGAAACTAAAAAAATTTAGTTGAAACCACAACATTTTTCTTCTTATTCTCCTTCTTTGGCTTCCGAATCAAAAATAATAAAAAATAAGAATGCAAAAAATTAATCATGTACATATTAGCAATTCGATATGTTATTTTTGATCTAATCAAAACAATTGACATATTATTTTAAGCAAAAAAAAAGAAAGAACGTGAAAAGTCTACCTGATTATTAACATTTGCCTTTATTTGTTTTTTATATTCTTGTACTGCCTCGATAGTTGATAATGTAATCACAGGCAAAAATGATGAAGACCAATCATTTATTCCATTTATATCAAGATCATCAACATCCACCATTATTGTTTTTTTTTCTTTTTCTTTTTCAATATTCTTTCTTTCTTATTATCCAAGAAAGAAAAAAAAGACGAAATTGAGAAGATTGTTGTTGTACGGTTCGATTTCAATAAATGATTGAAATAGAAGAATTCCTCTTTTTCTATAACAATCAAGATGCGTGGCAACAAACCACAATGTTCACATATTTTGATTGCTTCTTTTTTTCTCTGATCGCTTCGCCTACTCACTATTCCAAGGACAAACATCATACGAACAACATAGAAAGAAATCTATCGATTCAAGAGTTGCCTATTTATTATCAGAAGGTCGTCAGCTGGATTTTATATGTTTACTTCTAGTAGCTAGAGATTTCGCCTGATATTATTATTTCTGCTATGTTAATCAAATTTCCAATGTGTATATATTTGAAAAGGAATATCATGACTTCGCAAAGTACAATATTTCCTATAGAAATTTCTTACATTTGAGAATATATCTACAAAGAAAAGAAAGATGTACCTGAATGTTTTCTATTATTGTTCATCGTCGATATATGTGAAAAAAAAACAGAAGACAAAAGATTGTCTTGTTCGGTGACGACTAATTGAATGAAATCTATTTGATTTGGTGTTACCTAGACATATATAGCTTGTCTATCTGTCCATTGTACTTTGATGGATGATCCTTACGACAACACCTATACTTTACGTTCATCCACCCACCCATCATTTTTTTTCTTTCTCTATCTCATTAAGTTCAATCGTTTTGAACTTTGGAACAATGCTTTTGTCAAGTTTAATTTCATTTATTCAACAAGCAAATATGAACGGAAGAGGTCAAGAAATTTTGTTAGGAATATAGAATAGATCTTAAGTCAATTTTTTTTTCGAAGAGCTTACAAATACTTCACTCACTTGTTCGTACGTTACTATTATTCGTGTATTAATTGAAAATAGGCAGACTTCAATACTCTTCTACATTGTTTCGTATCTTGTTTATTTTTTTAAAATAAACTGTCAAGGTAAAGTTCTGTATTCCTTTTATACTATTGTTTTATATCATACTTCATTTGTGTCAATAAAAAAAGAAAGAAGAAGAGAGAAAAATTGTGGTTGTTATAAGAGCAAACCACATTATGCACCCGGCACCGAGAAAAATGCCACCTAATTATGCTGTTATTTGAAGAAAAAATCAACTTGTTTCTTATTTTGTTGCATAGTTTAATATTCAAAGACTAATAACTTTTTTCTTTGTTTTCTTTTTTGAAACGTACTTTATTTCTCTTGTTTGTTCAGATGTGCATAAAATCAAAGATAAATATAAGATTATGTATAAGTCTCGAAAAATGTTCACTATCGTACGTTCTGTCTGAAGAGTACATATATACTTTTGACATCTGTTAGAGTCAAGCGTTAGGTAAATGAAAATTACATTTGGTTTCGATAAGTAAATATCTCGTTTTGTATTTCACTATATCATTACATTCTGTCAATGATGGCAGCAACCTCAATCTCAAAGTTAATTATAACAGAACAAAGCAAAAGTGTAGCATCAATTTTTACAAGGTTGTTCAATAAAGAAAGAATATAACCGACTGTTGTGTCAGTTTTATTTTATAAGACTCACCATCGGTGACGGCACGCTTGCTTCAATGCAGCTCAAATTTCAAATAGCAATCGTACCAGAAAGACGCTTATCACAATGTTCGTTTTCTTTTGAAATTGTACACAGTTGTGTATATGTCACCATCATACAAAATATATGACCTTCTTTTTTCTTCTTCTTTTTTCTCGTTTGCTCATCCCGCAATGATCAGTATCAATACTTCATATAACGGGTTTCTCCTCAATTTTGATATTGACCTTCAATCAAGTAACTCGTCATGCTCATTCATATATGCATATTTCGATCTTGATATACGTTCATATCCTATCATATCATCGTATATTGGTCACCGTCGTCAATGAGTATCACGACCTAATCAGTGAAGAGTGACATACGATAACACCCTTTTTTTTATTAGTTATTATTATTCACTACAAAAATTTCGAACTAATCAATACTATTTTTCCATGCAAAAAAAAAATAAAAATAACCAGAACTATTTTGAGCTTTTGATACTTATATACATACATATATATATATACATATATATCCCCTAGCCATCATCATCACTATTCTATACGTCAATGGATTGTATGTTAAAGTCCAATTTTCTCGGTCACTACATGTCGCCTTACGCCTGATTCATTTCTTTTTTTTTTACTCTCTTGTCTATTGCTTAGAGCAAATATTTCGACTTTGAACAATAATATTTCTCTTAAATATACAAAAACGTATAATCCTATCGCCAATTACATATCAAAAGATTTTACGCAACAACACATCATCAATAGTACTACTACTACTTCAATATGTCGACATAAAGGGACCCAATAAATATGTAAAGGAAAAAAAAACGAGGGCGCGTTCATGTGTACGCTGAGTGACACGCATAGATCATCATCACATTCGATATGCATACACCTTCTTCTTCTTCTTTTTGTTCATCATAAAATCTCATTAAAACTCCTAAGAAGTGAAAGAAAATGAAAAATTGTACATCAAACATGCATATTGTTGATATATGAAAACGAGACAAGAGAAAATTAAAGTTCTATCCCAAGAGTTTCCATATTGATTGATGTCGGCAATATAGTATGAAGAAGAAAAGAAAGTAAATTTTTCTTTTAATTAAATCTTCATGAATACAGAGATTTAAAAACAATAATAGAAACCTTTTCGTTGTTGTTTTGTATATACAAAACGTGTGAAGACATAGAAATATTAATTAACACACAGACTGATGTTTAAGAAAAATGATATAAACCCAGATTCGATTACAGATAAAACTAAGAACTATTCATCACTGATATCAACATTCATTCGAGAAGATTAGTATCTTCTCAAACGACAATAGCATAAGCTTTAACCCATATGATTTAGAAAAAAAAACGAGAAAAAGAAATTGAAGACCACTTAAATGCACTTTTACTCTTAAGAAATAATACATTTCGCGCCTGTGGCATGTCAATTGAGATAAAACAGCACGTCAATCATTTATCATCATAAGCGAAGTAAACTATTTCGTGTATGTATCTCAATATATATCTCAAAAAAGAAAACTCATTCAAGCTGAACTAAATATGAGTTTACCCGTTCATACGTATAAATATACAAGAAAAGATCAAAAGAAGAATCAATAAAACTGTTCTATATCAGATCAAGATGAATAAAGAACAAATGAGCCGCATGTAATTCTTTTTTTTTCTAAAGGAAACTTACATTTTCCAATGGAAGAGTAGGAGTGTTTAATTTTGGTGCAACTACTGTTTGTTCAATATCATTTGTTTGAAACGTATTGATTAATTTTGATACAGTTGTTGATGAAGAGTTTTCATTATTATTTATTGCTGGTGGAATTTGTATTTCAAGTGGTTCAATAGAATTTTTTGGTGATGATTGATGTTTCAACGTAGATGTTGTTGTTGAATCTAAATCAAAGATTTATTAGAAATGAAAAAAGAAAAACAAATGTTTTATTACTATTATCTTTTTTATTTTTTTTTCCGTTCATAATTTGTTCTTCAAGAGTATTTAATTCATCTTGTGTTGATGATTTATCAATTTTAAGTAAATTTTGTATTTGTTTTTTTAAAGATGATTTTTTTGATTTTGGTTTAGATGATTTCATTTCATTCATTGATTGTGTATCAGATGCATCTGTTGATGATGTTGATGATATTTGTTTATGATCACCAATCGAAAAACTTGATGATGTTAAAGATTTTTTTTTTGTATTACCATTTTTTATTATTTGATTATCATTATTATTAGCAACAGCTTCAAATACTTTAACACGATCTGTAACACGTTTTTCTTCAGGTATAATAACACCACTTGTTGGACTTGATTCACGTTGATGATTTGTTGATGTATTCGTACTTGTTGAATGTAATTCATCATCGCCATTTGTTTTCTCAATTTCTGTATATGTTACTTCTGATGATAGACCACTATCAATACTATGATCGATATGTGATAGTGATGATGTACTATTTTGTTCATCAAGTGTTTCATGTCCATTTTTAGTTTCATTGGAAATTTTAACTTGAAGAGATTTTGTTAATGTTTGACCATTCATAATATCAATTGTTGTTGGTTTTATAATTAATGCATCAGCTTGATTTATTTCATCAGACATATTTGTTGGTGTACTTGTAAAACCGGTTACTAAAGCACCAAGTGTAAGAAATGATTCTGTTTTTAATGGTTGCTTAGCTATATTGTTATTATTCTGATTTTTATTGTTTGATGAACCGCGTTCACGTTTTGTATTTACCTTGAAATGAAATAAGTTCGTTTTTTGTATGTGTTCAAAAGAAAAACAGAAAAGGATTTCTTTTTCTTTTTTTTTTGTCGAACTGCTTATGTTTCTTGATGGCCACTTACTTCTATGTCAGCAATTATACATACTGACCATATATCGTCGTTTTTCTTCGTATTCTCTTTTTTCTATGTCCTCGAGAGACAGAGAGAACATTCTTTTTTTTTGTTCTTTATATATGAAATGTTTCATCAAATCATATGAAAGACAATGTGCGAGAGAGAAAAAGAGAATTGTTCAAACGCGAAAAATCATTCTTCGTCTTCTTCTTTATTTATGCGTTAGTGTACACAGATGATTCTGATTATCGAAGATAAATTTTGCTACTTCGCGTTCACATCATGATCGTGAAGAGCTAGTCTTATTTACATTCATCTGTTGTACAAGCACAAAGTAATTAGACGAGACCATACATTGCTTTTTGAACCGATGTGTGATGTGTCTAAGACAACTACTAATACTAGACTGGATTGACCCATCGTATAACAACATTTATTTACGGATAGATGAAATCAAAATAAATAGGACAAAACTCAAAATGACTTACGACTTTGCTTTTATGCATGATGTTTGGTATTTTCAATTCTCTTTTTTTTTTCGGTTTGTTATGCTTGTTGCTGTTGAATTAAAATGAAAAGAGAAAAAATGATTTGTATGAGTATATACGTGCAAATTCACTCCCTTCTTCCCACTCGTACTCACTTAACTAGCGATAGGGATATGCGACGTGACAAACGGTCAAGAATTTAGTCAACAGAAAGTGTATATGTATGTAGATATATATATATTTAAAAGAAAGAAAAAGAGGAAGAAATACGATCGATACAAATATGATGGAGGAATTAAACTAAATCTTCAACTGCCAAGGCAACTATAAATATACACATATACGAGTTCAATTATATTTTTACTGTTCTTTCTGTAGCTATCCTGATATACAACAGTGCATAGCAAGAGAGAAGGAGAAAGAAGCTTGATGATAGAGGATATTCGTTACCGGATGTACATACAAATTTTCTCCTTAACTGGACATGTATTTCTTTTTTTTTCTTCCATTCATGATCAATTTGAACAGACGATGAATATAGGTATGGACAGATATGGTTTGTTTTATCTATCCAATGTATCAAAATTAACTATAGAAATTAGTATGAAACAAAATCTGGATGAGAACGATATCATCTTTAATAAATTATAATATCGTCATGTACCTATCAAATAGGTTCAGTTGAAATGAGAAATTTTTATACTAAACAGTAATTTAAATAAAATTAATTCATATAGAAAATTTTTATCAAATAATCAGATAATAATATGTTTAGAATGTATTACTTATCATTCTAATAAATATGTTTGAAAGAAATGACTAGTATTTATCTCTACATATTTGTTCATAGATATTGTCTGCTATGAGAAGAGAATATATATTTTCTATCCGTAATAAGTAAACATTGTTTTATTGACATCAACAACAATACAAATATCAACGTTGTTCTCCGGCAAAATTTGCTTACTCCGTAGATCGATAATGAATGACGTTTATATTCTTCTTTTTCTTCTTCTTGTTTAAATGCTGACCGAGGGTCAACAATGTTTGTTGGTCTCTGCACTGCTGTTTTTAATTGACTCCTTTTGGCTATCAATCTTCTTCTGTTCTTATGATCCATCAATTGTTTTGAACAAGAAGAAGAAGAAGACATTCTTTGAAAAAGAACGCAAAGAAAAAAAATACAGAAAGAAAAATACTACATAAATTCTTAACATATTTCTCTTGTGTATATCGTTATTGTGTGAGTCCTATGGTGTATCCATTACCAATAGCATTTTTGCATATCTACTTGATATTAAAAGTAACTTTCTTTGGAGACTTTTACTTTTTATTTCATCATAATCATTAATGAATTTCTGATTATGTATAAACTTATTTGTAAATAGAAATGATTATTTTTTTCTTGCCAACGAAAGTATAACAAATCTCTAATCGACATTAAAATGTCATTTATATATATATATATTGATTAATCTATATTATTATTCTAATCAATTTTGATGTAAACAATAAAAGAATAAGAAAATGGATTTATTTTTAAAGTAAATGCTCATTCATATTGTGTCCATTTTGCTATAATTACTATTGTAATTAGGATAATAACAAAAGATCATATTTTTACAATTGTTCATAATGGAGATATATATACATTCTTCGACAATGACTTTATTTATATTGTAAGACTATATTCAATTAACGACAAATGAGTTCATTATGGAGAAGATCAATATTTATGATCTTATCAAAATTTAAAAAGCTTGAAAATTACTTTCTAAATGATAGATTAGCAAAATCGTGTTGTTTGTTTTTTTTCAAAAAGAAACACACAATATACACGATACTCTACTAATGGATGATAGGAAAAAAGGAAACAAAAGGGAGGAAAAAAGAGCTGTTTTATCATCCAGATGTTGTTCAACTACAGAATGGTCGATATTCAATAGGCACGTCTTCTGGTCGACGAACTAAAATATACAGAAGAAAAAAAAAAACCTAACAAGTCTTATATCAAGAATAACAAAATTTCAATAACGAACCCATAAGTCGTCGTTTATAGACATTAAATTGATAAGCATTTGCTTTATAAATTTCTTTACTCATAATAATTACCATGACTAAAAGATATGAATTCTTTTGTTTATTTATTATTTTTTGTAGAAGATTAAAAACTTACAGAAAGCTGCAAAAGGAATACCTAAAACTACATGCGGAATATGTTCCATTGCATAATTAACAACTGAACGACTCTACATAATAGTAAAAAAAAATTTTAAAGAAAAAGAAATACGTATAGAATAACTTACTTGTGTAATCCATGGTTGCCATATTTGTTTACGATGCATTAATACAACACGATTATATAGACGCATCGTTTCTTTTTTAACAAAAAGTTAATCTAAAATGGAAGAAAAATAAATAAAATAATATTTTAATATCATTTCATATAGATGAGAAAACATTAAATTTTGTTATATTATTTTTCTTTTTGTGTTTCTTTTACAACTGACAATCAATTTTGTAAGTACCAATACGACCCACACCTTCAATTAATAGGCAATCTTTATAAACATGTACAGTTGCAAACGAATTTGTATTTGGATCACATTCCACTATTGCTTGTAATGTTAAATGATGGATATTTTTTCGATCACGAAAATAACCACCATCATGGTCATGACCAGCAATGTAAGCAAGAACAGTACCATCAAATATCCATAAAAGATCTAATACTTCCTTATAATTCCATAGTAGATCAAGATGATCACATGCACTCGGATGAATTGGAATATGACCTTAAACATTCAAAAATAAGTCAATTCTTCATTTTGAATTCAATCACAATCTTATATTATCATTTTTATTTTTTATTGTTTTCGATCATATGTACTAGATTTAACTTGTTTCGTTCCAGTTTCAGTTTGATTACAATTCTATAGATATGAGAACTACTATTTACATCATCTTTAATATTCTTTTTAAATGTTCATATGAACATGAACAGCACTAGCCGTTGTAGTTTTTAATTCATACCGCTAATTTTTCCGATATACCATAAATTTGTTTGATCTTTATAGTGTCCGAGCACAATTCTTTCACTAGATGCTAGCTACTCTATATGATGAAGACTGTTAGTGTAACATCTATAGAGTTAAAATGTAAAACACGATTTATCTACAACATATTCTAAATCAAGAGATTCTGTAACATATGCTTCGGTTAAAAACTTCCAATGCACTAGTATGTATATGATGAAAGTTGTTGTTCGTTATATGTTACGACGAGTTTTGAAAGAAAGCCGAAGACAAATATCGCACATTCAATTATCTTTCATAATAATCCTACGAAGGTTTTAGTTACGTAGTTAACAAAGAAACGTTCCCAACTGATAAATCGTTTTCAAGTTGAAAACTACGTGCATTATGTAGCATCAGATGAGCTACGAATGCCCTGAAAACAGTTTAGGTCCTTAGCTTATTGTTGTCGAAATGCTACACTTTTACGATAGCTTTTAAACGAGTGTCTAACTCTTTCTAAGTATCATGAGAATTGATTTTCGAATTTCAATTCGAAACTGCACACAAACATGCTTTGACAAGAATAGTTTTAGATCTTGTCGGGGTTCTTGTCTTAAAAAGCAATTATAGTGAAAGCACATCTCTTAAATCGATGATATATGAGGATAGAGTTGACGATCTTATCTCAGGATAGAAGCAAATCAAAAGACCTGAAGCTTTCACAACAAAGCACTTCTGTTTTAAGTCTTGTCTTTGTACGAAGTGCTGCAAGTCGAGATTCGAAAAGTAGTTTGTCTGGTGTTTCCTGAGGCGAGCTGCAGCATTCATTTTAAAAACTACCGTTAATTTGCACTCTCTACACAGCAATAAATTAAGATCCGGTTTTTTTTTCAGGATCTTATAAGCTCATTTGAATCTATATGATGCATGTCGCTCCCACTCAAAAATGGTTTATCAGTTGAGGAACTTCCCTAGTAAGTTTTCTACAGACTATGACGAACAAAAACATAGTCAAGGTATCTGTCACGATTAGAGCCCGTCGAGTTGGATCCAAATTCAATGAGTATTGGGGAGAGGGAATCTAATTTCTGTCCCTATACTTCAACACTCATTTGAAGATCGTGTTTCACAAAACTTTGATAATCGAGCGCCTGTGTATTCGGTCTGTTCGTTCTTACATTTTATAAGGCTTATTGAAATTTAGAAAAAACATTTGTAATTCTAATGGAAATAAATCATATATTACCAATAATAACCACTTTTTCATTACGATTTTTAGCTGCAGTTAATTGTTCTTTTAACCAATCCATTTGTTTTGATGCTATGCCACCATTAAATTGTACAAATCTTCGTTGGTGTCCACGTAAACCAGTTGGATCATTCAGTTGTTCATTTTGATTATGTTTTCTTAATAATTCAATTGCTTGAATATATACTTCACTATCATCTGCTACACCTAATGCACTGACTTCATATGTATCAAGTGCAATAATTCTTAAATTAGGACATACTTCAAATGTTCCATAATGTGCTGGAGATATATGTTTTGTATCAAATGTACATAATGGTCCATTTAATAATTCTTGTCGTGTAAAATTATACAATTCATGATTACCCCATATATGATAAATGGGTAAAGTTTTAAAATTCTTGGTAAATTGCTCTAATATTACATTTAAATCATTGACTGATGTTTTATTTGTAAAACAAACTCCATCAATAAGATCTCCAAGTTGAAGTATAAATGATATAGGATATTTTCCATTTAACCAATAATTACATGCTTCATTGACTAAGTTTGTCGCATTTCTATAACGACGTAAACGTGTTTTTACATAATTCCATCGATCATCATGATCAGCATAATGAATATCAGTTATTAAACCAAAAGATAGAATAGGTGCAATTGTTTCATTTCGATCAAATGTTGATTGATTTATATCTGGATCAGGTGCAGCAAACATTGGTGACGTTGGTGGGCTAGACGATATTTCATCCTCAGCGATGGCTCCTGTAGCCATCTAGAAAAAGAAGAAAAGCTAAAGATAAATTGACTATCAAAGAAGAAGAAAGTTTGTTTTATTTATTTATTTTATTGTTTTAAAGAAAAAAAAAATACATGTAACTATATTCGTATGAAAAAAAGCGCGTTAGAATTAATGTACACTTAGAAAAAAAATCTTTCTTTGGCTTTTTAAATTGATTAAGAAACGATTTGTATATCAGTTTCATATTATACAGAAAAAAAAGAGATTCCAGAAATAATTATTAACAAGATAGTATAAGCTCGCTTAACAGTATCAGTTAGAACTAAAAAAAAAGAGACAAAAAGAAAAGAGTTTTGTTTGATTTTCTTTCACGGAAGATTAGTAAAAAAAACAAATGTCAGGAAGATAAATAGTTTCACATAAATGGATTATTGGTATTTATTGTTGAAGTAGTTGTATTAAATGATGAAGGAATGAGAGGTGGTGGTAATGGTGAACCACTAGTAAAACCAGTATTATTTGATGAACTTAATTGATCAAGTGTTGGCGGTTTCATTAAATTAGCAAATGGGTTTTGAGCACGTGTAGCCGTTGATCCAAATGGATTCGTAGCTGACAATAAAAAAAAAATATATAAATAGATGAATGTGAAGAAAGAACAGGAAGAGCGCATTTGAGTCATTTTTCGATCATCATCAGTTTTCTACAAATCATAACTTGCCAAACACAAAATACTACGAGAAATACTTTGATACCAAAATAAAACCATACATGAAAAATCAAGATTCACATTTTGTACCATAAACGTATCGATAGGAAAAAAACAGATTTCAAGAGAGTCAACGAGACTTCAACATATACTAAAATCTATTAGCACAATAGCTGTGGATTTAAAATGTGAAACATCATGTAACTACTGTTTCTAATCAAAGGAAGATTGTTTTACTATATCTTTTTTGGACTGCATTTCTTCACTATCATTTTACTTAATCCTCCGGAAATACAATAAGGAAGTAGTTCATATAGTATACGGAGACATTATTTTAATATACGCCCTCTGACCATAAAATCACAGCAACTGTCATGATTCCTGGAGTATTGCTAGTAGGATGTTCGTCATGTTGGTGACGAATCGTTGCCGACAGTGTCTGTCATAGCTAGAGGGGGAGAGGTGGAGAGTTCCGATATTTATCCCATACTTCAACACTTTCCTTAAATCATGATTTATTTGCTTTATGAGTTTTGATCATTATTTTTTCAATATCTAGAGAACGGAAGAAAGGTCAGTATGATGTTTTAATTTTCGTTTAGGCGCATTTCTTGTATACTTAATTGATATTGAATAGACTTCAATCAGATAACCACAAATGATACGTATTTCAAAGCTTTTTGTTATACTTTTTTTCTTGAAAAATTTGGTTCGAGTTCTCTCAAAATCCAGCCGAAAACTGAAATTAATTAGATAATCTTTTGAACAATAAAAAACATATTTTGAACTTGTGAAATATCATTAGGAGACAAAAAACATATGGGTAGACAATAAAAGTAGTGTTTTGCCTAAATTTATGTTTCGATTGGATCCTGAAGGGGTCTCAGCTAAATTTTTTGAAAAAAAAATTATGACAAAGAACTTTTAAATATCAATCCAAAGTTCAAAAACATTGGCGCCTAAGTGAAGGTTACTTAATAAAAGTCAACTCTTAAAAAGTCGAAAAGTATATCGTTTGGCAGCTTTTTCTTCGAAGTGTTAAGACTAATCGAAACTTCATGTTGTTTTTTTCTCTCTTGAAATATTGCAAAAATAGTGAGCATAAGTAATCAAATAAATGATTCTCCTACTCATTCTTAATAACTTTTGTATAATTACTCAGATTGATTTCAGATATTCAAGCTAAAACGTTTACAAAGGCTATACTATAAGATGGGTACTTATTTTTGATAATTTTCTATTTCAAATGTTGTATTTAGAAAAAATATACATTCTTGATACTTCTATGTATAAATCATATATTTATGATACAAAAGTGGGTCTAGACTCTTCAAAAAATAGCTTTACATTGTTATCAGACGATTCCTTACGAAACTTAACATTCACTAAATCCTAAAGCAACGAAAGCAACAGACAGCCCAAAAATGACTCTTATGTGTTCTTCCTATTTTTATGTTACTTTTTGTATCCGTAACCAATTTATCGAGATTAACTAAATTACTGAAGTTTTCACCAAGAAAACTCTCAGGTGTTTTACGAGATGCTAATATTGCTGATGGAAGTGGACTTGGATTATTTGAATTGGAATTATTTCCACTAGCAAGTGTTGGATAAAGTAAACTGCCACCAGTATTTAAACCAGTATTCGGTGGTGAAATTGAACCTGAATTATTAGATACTACTGGAAAATTTGATGATGGTATATTCCATGGATTTGATGATGTCTGTTGTTGATGATTATTAGATGTTGAAATAGCTATGAGAAATACAAATATAAATATGTGTATGCAGTAAAACTTAAGAAATCGTACTTGCACTAGCTCCAAAAAATTCACTTAATTCATTATCAATTGTTTTAGAAGTAGTTGTTGTTGGAGGTAAAGTTGTTATTGTTTGAGAATCATTTAAACCAAGACCCCAAGGATCACCAATATTGAGAGAAAGGCCTGTACTATTGTTAGTCGCTGTAGGCTTAGTCTCAGTCCATGGATTAGCTTGTGTAGTCGATGAAGGTGCAACTATTTGCCATGGATCATTTGTTGCTGTGGTTGTCATTGTAGAACTACGATCACTTGGTTCTGATGACCATGGATCATCTATAAGAAAATAAAACAAGTATATATTTAATAAGAGAACAAAAATAAATATCTATACTTGTAGCAGTTGTAAACCCAAGATGACTTGATGGTCGAACATTTGGTGGATTCCATCCAATATTAGATGTTGTTGATGGTAAATATGGATCATTATGTTGATGACTTATTTCGAACGGAGGTGGATCAAGAGGATGAGATTTGGAATAAAAATCAAAACTCTAAAATAATAAAACGAAAGCTGTCTTGTGTTTTATCTCTTAATTGACTCAACCAAAAGGGTCAACTATTATTTAATGTTGTTTCAGTCCATTGCAAAAGATCGCTTGCTGACTTAAATTCCACAGCAGTAGTTTATCAATTTTCGAGATCTCTACTTGACATCAATGATCTAGCACTTTAGTTTTTATGGAGGATATCACTTAATGCATGTTAAAAATGTTCGATATGTTGCACATCACTTTAATACTGAAGCTTTTTACAGAACTGTATTTTGACTAAAATTCAATCTCGAACTCCTATGCTTAAAATCTTATTGAAACACAAACAGGGAAATGTCATTCAATTATGTCGACAAAGTTTTTTATTGTTGTGTTTTTTCGTTTTTTCTTTGTGTGAATTTGTTCCTTTTTCTCTGTTTTATTACTTCACAACAGGAAATCCTTGATAGAACCTTTCGTTATAATTTGAAATTCATACGGTTTAACTAATGTGTTCGATCTAGATAGTGATAAGATGGTCATAGTAGAACTAGGACTAACACTTTTTCATTCAGAATAATACCTTATATAGTTATGTAAAACCTGCGACCAATGTCATATTGTCATGATTTATATACTCTAAATTGATAGAGGCAAGATAGGCCCAGCTCGGTGCAGCCAGGACTAAAAAAGACTGGTTCCACTTATTTCTTTTCTTCTATTACTAGTGCATGTACTATTGACGACGTCTTGAAGAATTTGTTATGACAAATTTAGATATGTTGAGTTTAGCTGAACAATAGACCTTCTATTGGTTTTCTAGGAGCGATATACTTATAGCAACTGTCTAGGTGGCGTGTATACATATAAATTCACATCAGATTCGATTATTTTATCATTCTTTATTTGCTTTCCATGTCCGCGATCGGAACTATTTTTCAGGCAATATTTTTCTGTTTCTGTTAACTCTATATAATGTATTTTTCTTTTCTATCTCTTCATTGAACAACAATGAGATCTAGTATCATTAAAGCATATAATAAAAAACAATGTCTTTTAATGATTTCAACAAGAATTTATTTACTTCAGAATTAAATGCATCTGGTGACTTTTCATTAACTGATCGTTCTAATGCAATTTTTAGTTTTAAATCGTCATTGCGACGACGACGTTCCTCATCTTCAGCCTAGAAAAATAAAATTATGATAAGTTTTCTCTTTGTCTTATTTAAACTTACTTCACGTTGCGATTCAGCTAATGCAATTTGCATTTGTAATTGCTCTTCTTCTTGATTAGTTGGTTGAACAAAATCTTTACTTGCAGCTGGATAAAGATTTCCGTTAACGGATGATGAGCGATGTGCAGTTGAGCTTGTTGTATACGAATTGAGTTGATATGATGTTCCACTAAAATGATCTCCACCTTCAGCACTATTACGTCGCATTGACGTCGAATTTGCTGGACGGCCATATGTAACAGCACCACTTGAATCCATTCCCATCGCTTGGCGTGCATAACGTTCACGAGCTTCTTGTGCTTTTCGGCGTTCATTACGTAAACGTTCATCATCTTTAAGTAAAGCAACTAACTGTTTAGCTTTTTCACGTACATTAAAACCCTGATCTTTTTGATCTTCGACATATTGAAAATCTTTTAATGTTTGTATAGCAAAAATATTTTCTTTACATTGTTGGCTAACACGTTCATTGCCATATTTTATTAGATGATCAAGTAAAACAAGAGATTTATAAACATGACGCCAATTTTTACCATGATCATTTAAACGTTTCCATATAACTAAAAATAAAATATTATGAGCCAAAATCGAAACTTCAATCGATTGCGATCTCCTAGCATTTCCGAACTGAATACCCGATCAAATATATAATATTGAGTGGAAGAAGAGTAGTTGTTAAGTGATAGAAATTGACCTCCTATTGAAACCGAGTTTCATATTTCTCAAATAGTCAATGCAGGTGTCCAATATGGATTGCCGTTTGAGTTAATCAGTTAGTGCTCATTTCAACTATATACGACTGACTTAAAACTTGATATTATTTGTCCTTCATAGAAACCTGATATGCAATCTTCATTTGAAAAGTTTCTCTTTCACTTTTAGCACTTTTATTTTGAGTTATATATCAATATCATTCTATGATCCTATGAATAGCAATGATCTACTTTGAATGACATACCACTTGATAGCCTTTTTGAAGTTCTACAAAATGCTTCTATTACACCGAACTTAGTTAGTGACTAAGACACCATCCAAATACAGTATGTTCGAGAGCACCAAAAATGGCTCTTTTTAATCTATCTTTGACCTGTTTTAACCTCAAAGGTTAGACTCTTTTTTATCTAAACAAATGACATTTTTGAAATATGTATAAAAAACTGAGTTGTTCTACGTATATTACAAGATGACCTATCAACTTTCGTTCTTCTCAAAAACTTCAGTCCTATTTCTCTTCAGAAACACACCAAAAAATTTCAATCGAAATTTCATTTTGAGTTTTTCTAGTTTTTTTTTAAATTTACAGCTGTATTTTCATAGTTAGACCGACGTTTCGAGTGAATTTTTCAAGAAAAATGAAAGTTGATAGATCATTTTTTGACATACATAGATCGATTCAGTTTATTATTCTGCTTTCAAATATGTCATTTGTTTTGATAAAAACAACCTAACTATTGAGATTAAAACTTCTAGAATATCAGTCAAAAAAGAAAGTAATTTTTGGCGCTCTCGAACATAGTGCGTTTGAGTGACATTTCTTAGGCACAAACTCAGCTCGATGTAATACCAACACTTTGTAGAACCTCAAAAGAGCTATTGGATAATATGTAATTCAAAGTAGATTGCTGCTTTCATAGCATCATAAGATGAAAACTTTGTCATGGATACCTTTATACTATATATACGAGTGAATAATGTCGTCTAAAGGAAAAGGCAAAGAATACTGTATTATATTCCTATACGCCATTCGATGGCAGAAGGAATACTTCATTCAAATCGGCTATTTGGAAAAGATGAAACTTAGTTTCGAGAAAGAACCATTGCTACAGCCTAACGCCCCTCTATGTTTTGTTTCTAGATTGAAGTACTTCACCTATTACACCTCGGAAAAATTCCAGTTTGATTTCTTGTAATCTGTCGAAGCAATAAGAATTTTATTGTACATGTTGAAATTATTGTAGGATCTTCTGGTATCTTGAACGTCCTTCGACCACTTCAAGAGATAGAATCTTTCTTTTTTTATATTTTGAAGCTGATACTTCGAACTAATGACCCTCGGGACTTTTTTTGTCAGAATAGATCTGAACCCAAGAAGACAATCGTTTTCATTATGTAAATTTGATCAGTTCTTTTTTTAATGAAGTTTCACAATGTCATCAACTCGCGCGTATCTCAATAAAGAAAACAGTAAAAACAAGAACCAGAAGAGTCATCAGCGGCAAGTGCCAGCTTTCAAATAAAAAAAAAGAAAATGGACTGTCTCTTGAAGTAGTTGAATGATGTTAAAAAAACAACCACTCCAATACGAGTACTAGAATTGCTATGAGTTCGATACAAAATGTATAGTCAAACTCAACATGTATGCGAAATTTCAAGTTAATGCTATGCAATAATTTAAAAGTTCTATTTTAAAGGAAAGATAGGAAGCTTGATATAAATCATCGACTTACTTGGCATGATTTCAGAAAAGGCAACAACATTATCAGTTAAATCAGCTATTTCATGCATAAGTGCTGGTGATGGACCCCATGCATCATTCGATGTTGCCGATCGAACTTTGCGTTGAGCATCCGTATAATTATAAATAACATTTCGTACACCGCGAGCAAGCATCGAATATGAATATAGAAAAATAAGACTTTTGTTCTTTTTTGATCTAGGTTTTTTTCAAAAGAAAATTTTTCTAAAAGAGAATAAATCAAAAAATTTTAATTAGAAACTAATTGAGATTAATTGCAATCGAAACACCATGAGATTATTAAAATTAAATAAATAAAAAAAATCTAAACAAGTTTTTTAGCTTCAAAAAATCCTTTAAGATGACGCATTTGCCAAAATCCAGCTATGACTAAAACAATTAATTGAGCTAATGACCACCATAAAACACGTTGATTTGTTGATTCGCTTGTGGCACGAAAACGTTCTTCACGATAACGTTGATAATTTTGTTCTTTTGTTCTAGAAAAGAAAGTTTTCAATATGTTTCTCTTCCTTACATGAACCAAATAGTTATGTTTATTGCAAAGTCTTCTTCTAATCATGCTAGAAAAAGGATTTACTGTAGAAAAAACAAATATCAGATGGTACTTTTATCAAAATATTTAATTGATTAACAAAATATCAAAACTATTTCAAAGAACTATTCATTTTTTCGAATGCGAATCTTTTTGTTTCCTTCTGTTCGATAGACACTGCGACGTATTCTAGATCTACTAGGAATATAAATATATAATTATTAAAGTTAAAAAATCGAAAATGATGAACTATTTTGTTGTAAAGATTCAAACTTAAATATTCTTTCGCTGTTTCTGAAAAATGCATTTTTTGACACAAAAAGTACAATATGTCTAATTTTTTTGTTTCAAATTTTATGTTCCGATGACTTATGTTAGGCTTTACAAAATAAAGGTCAAGTAGAAAAAATATGCTTTTTTTGGAAGTACGATGAGTAATTTGACCTTCTTATTTGAATGAAAGAAGATAGGAAACTAAAAAACAAGTACGCATCACAAACGATGTCTAATATCTCTCTAAAAATAAATGTTAATTTTATGAGATCTATCTAGTTTAAAAAATTTTGAAATTTTGCGACGAGCTGTAATCAGAAAAAAAGCAGAAAATAGAGGAGCCTAACGGATAATAACCAACTTTCTTTTCTTTCCATTTAACTGGTATCTATTTTGATGTTAGAATAAAAGATTTATATGTCGAACATACATTTGTTGTACTTGATCTAATAATTGTCTAACACGTAGTTGAAGTTCAGTAAGTTTTTCACGTGCTCCAATTTGTTGATAATCAATTGCATGTTCACCAATATCAATATCAAGATGAACACGCTAGAAACAAAAACGAAGTCAACTAAAATTTTAATACTATTTCATTCGATATGAATACATACTAATTGTTGTTTACCAAACCAAGCACTTGAATTCGAATATAAACAAATAATATGTTCACCAGGTATATGTGATGTAAATGTAAAACGTCCTTCACTAGTATATAATTTTGATAAGACTACTTTGTCATCCGGGTCTTTAACTTCGACATGCATACCAATTCCAGGTGTTGATGGAAGATATGTTTTTGTATTTTCATCGAATAATTCAACTTTATATTTTCCAATAACCAATGTTTCATCAGGAATTTCTTCTATAAAACATTTTCGTTCTGTTTCACCAATGTGAAAATAAAGTGAATATGATATAGTAATCAATTGAAAAAGACTAATAATCAAAATTAAATATGAATGACTTTCCATGTTCACGACCTAAAAAAAAACAACAACAAACGTATAACGTCAAAACAATCGATTTTCTCGTGAGAAAAAAAAGAAAAGCAGATGATTATTAAAAATATTTATGTCGTGTTATTCTTCCTACGTTATAAGGAAAAAAATCTAAACCAATCAGCATTTAAGAATAAATCATCTGCATAAATGTTTAACATGGAATATGAAATGATGTTACTTTGAAGAAGGACATATAAATGTTACTATGGACTAATCCAAAATTTATTTTCAGGATCTTTAGACTGGTTAAAATTATTTTCTTGTATTTCTCGTTCATATCTATTTACTGTGTTATTGTCATATATATGTATATATATCAGCATTTCGACAAAATATGCGTCGACATAATCCACGTATAGTGCTGTATTTGTTTTTTTTTTTCTATATAATATATAATCTTTATGAAAATGCTGCTAGTGCATATATTGTATAGAATTACTTTGTGATTTTTTCTGAAACATTTAGTGTAAATATTCAGTCGATATCAATGATGAAAAATTTTTACACGATTATAAATTCTATGAAAAGTGTATTCAAGACGGGACTGAGATTCGACTGAATATATTATTTGTTTTTTTTTTTGAATTGAAATAATTTTTGTGTTGTTATTCTTAAAGATAAATTATAAAAAATGGCCATCGGCAAGAACAAACGTCTTACAAAAGGTGGCAAAAAGGGTGGCAAAAAGAAAGTGTACGTTTTTTCGAAGATTCGTTTCTTTTTCTTTTTCATTAAATGAATGATTTAATCGATGTTTTGTTTTCCTATTTCAGTGCTGATCCTTTTTCCAAAAAAGATTGGTATGATATTAAAGCACCAGCTAATTTTGAAACACGTACTATTGGCCGAACACTTGTAACACGAACAACAGGCACAAGTATATTTTATATTTTTATTTTTTTTCTCTATTAAAAAAATCATGTTTCGTTTTCTTCAATAGAAATCGCTTCGGATGCTTTGAAAGGTCGTGTATTTGAATCATCACTTGGTGATTTAATCAAACTCGATGATGAAGATAGCTATCGTAAATTTAAACTTATTTGTGAAGATGTACAAGGACGTCATTGTTTAACTAATTTTCATGGTATGGACATTACAACAGATCGTCTACGTATGCTTGTAAAAAAATGGCAGGTAAAAACACAAAACAAAGCATAATAAATCTTCATTGTTAATAAGGATTTTATTTTAAGACATTAATTGAAGCTCAAGCTGATATTCGTACATCTGATGGTTATCTTTTACGTGTATTTTGTATTGGTTTTACTATGAAAATGCGCGGCCAAATTACGAAAACATCATATGCACAACATACACAAGTTTGTTTAATAAAAATTCTTTATTCAACAAAAACAAAAAGATATTTTGTCTGATTAGATCAAAGCGATTCGTAAAAAAATGGTCGAAATAATGACACGTGATATTGGTGGTAGTGAACTTAAAGAAGTTGTTAACAAACTGTAAATTTTATTTTTTTTAACTTTTTTTTTTTCTTAATATTATCTTTTTGTTCTTTTGTTTTGTTTAGTATTCCGAATAGTATTGGTTCGGAAATTGAAAAAGTTTGTCGCGGTATCTATCCATTACAAAATGTTAACATTCGAAAAGTAAAAGTACTCAAAAAACCAAAATTCGATGGTAAAAATAAAAAAATATATTTATAATTCATTTGAATTATTTTATGATTATTTAATCTAGTTGCTCGTCTTATGGAAATGCATGGTGAAAGTTATAGTAGTGTAACTGTCGGTGAAAATGGTCAACGAGTTGAACGTGCCGATGGTTATGAACCACCAGTACAAAGTTCTGTTTAACAAAAAAAAAATTAGCAATAATTCTATGTTTAAACAGAGTTAATTTTTTCGATCGTTCTCTGTCTGTACAAGAAAAAAAAACGACAAGAAAAGATAAAAAATACACATAACGATTCTTGTTTTGGACCGTTAAGAATAAAACTATTAAAAAAAAACAATCAATTGTCTTTATTTCTCTTTAGCAATCATTTTAATGCATGTGTTTTATATATAAATAGAAATTGTTTCTAGGATAACGTATTTTATGAAAGATAATAGATTGACATACTCATTGTCATATTGAATGTTTATCAGGCAGAATTAAAGTTGTGGAAAATTGTAGACATTTTATATCATTTCGCTGACTGTTGATTTTCACTATGGTATAGGGTGACGTATAAATAACTAGACAATGAACGCACTCAGTTGTTGCAGTCTCATTTAATCAATCAGAGTGAGGCATTTTTCTTGTTGATAGAGAACTTTTCAAAGTTATTATTTTTAAGAAAGTTGTCAAGGGACACTATTTAGAAGAAGTATTATTGGCCGAAAATGGCCCTATTTGACCTCAGCTGTTCGAAGGGCGGACTATCGAAAATTTTTACTAGATATGCTATTTGAGATATGTAGGTCAGTGAGATCAGCACAACGTCAATCTGTTGAAGTCGATGATTTTCGATTTCGATAAGTTTTGTCTGTTGGTGTCGATTTGTGACATGAATTTCATTTAATTAATTTCCACTTTTTTTATGTTAAATGAGTACAACATGTAATTTAATTGAGATAAACAGATAACACTAGACATCGAATTTGTATGCTTTTGAACAAATTGGTGCACTGAAAGACTGAGCTTATGCTCGATCTTTTACTAGTATCACCTAGTATATATGTTGTAAACATGAGATCTAACTCATCATGTACAAAGAAGAGATCTAAAAAATGCTGTGTTCTGTCATGTTTTATAACTCAACAGAGCAAGGAGCTTACGACCTGATCAACTTATCATTATGTAAAATATTCACAACTTTTGTATGCTTAGACGAAACTCGATGACACCCAGAACGTAAATGGCTATATTAAAGAATTGTATAATGATAGATTCGTCGAATGATAAGCTTCCTCTCTTTTTGATTTATAGGATTCGCTATAGATCAAAACTGTTCTGCAGTTCAAATAGGCGTAGCTATATTGCTCTTACTGATCTATTTTTCTACGATATTATATACGCTAGATATGTTGTATGCAGAGCCTTAAGAATAGGTGAGATACTTTTGACCAATAATGTATTTCTTCAGTAAGATCAATAGTGTTAGTTCACAGCAGCATCTATTTAGCCGTTTCCCTATTCATAAAAACTTTTGATTATAAATCTATCGCTAAAAGAAAAACATCAGCCCGACTCATTAAAGCGAACTGGAGATATTGAATATTTTTTAACATCTAGTTATTCATAGATGATCCAGTTTAAAAAAAACATCATTAATTAAGGTAAATGCAGAACTTTGACTGTCAAGAGAGTTTCGAATATTTCAACAAATCTGATGTGTGCGACTTTATAGATCACATATGATTAAATTGATCTTATTCGATAGAATCTATTGATAAAATCTGATTCTTTCACAATGAACTAGCTCTATTCAGAACTTCTTTTGTATAAATTTTTAACTCGAAACTCGATTTAAAAAGTGATCTAACAGAAGAAAACAACATTTTGTTAAAAAACTCACTAGAATGGTCATAATTTGATAAAGTCTATGAACAAGTATTTCGCTCGTTGTCAGACTAAGTAATGTAAATTCTTCATTGAGAAATTAAGACTCATGAAGATAAATTGTTTTTAACTTTTCATATTCTAGATAAGTTTTGTAAAATGAGATAAGTCTTAATTTGAAACCGAGTTTTTAATAGATTGATCTATCAATCAATCATGAACTAGATGTAATCATCTGAACTGTTTTAAGAAGTTCATCATTTCTTCTGCAGAAATGAAAATAATTATTCTCGTTTCTCAAGAAAGGAGTAAAATCTATTTATGCACAGTTAAAGTAAATTTTTATTTAAACTGATTGTGATAAGAGGCTTTCATGATATATGTTAATGTCAATTTATATTTAATACTTCATTAAACTCTATATATTTTGATTATCATAGATATTGATAAGAAACTATATCTATATATATGATCTTTGTTTTATTCAAAACAAAATCATTCAACTTTCTAAAGGTTTTTTATGTTTTTCTTATAGACCATCTTAATATCACAAATTTGAATAACTTTATCTTCGACTGTGATTTATTGATTTTTTTATGTTCAGTATTTGATCCAAATTTTTTCTAACATAATCATCACTAGCGGCATCGGTGACGAAATTTTATTATTGCCGTGTCCAAGTTAGATAAAACATTGATTATATTCAAATTGAATTCTCTTATTACTTATAAAAAATCGTTTTCTATTTCCGCCAATAATTCAATTAAATCTTGATTAAACATTGAGAATCTAAACCATATGAATAAAGTGGAGAGAAATCGAATAGATTTGTTTGTTAGTCACTTATAGTAACCGTTTAAATATGTATCCATTAATGATATGAAACGCACTCGTTCTTCTATGATTTAATATTCTTATTTGCACTTTATTTTCTCTGTCGAATAGCTTTTGGATGATTTTGTTCGATAATCATACATTGACACGTATTTTATTTGTTTAAAAATAATTCAGGTATTATTGAATAAATTTTTTTCAATACTAAACTCTTCAATAGCTCGAACAAAGATAGTTATTGAATAATTTAACATTGGTTTAGAAGAAACGGACTATATAAAAATATGTCGATGTGTAGGTTGACGAGCGTATATTTCTTTTCTTTTCTTTCTTTTCATAAAGCATGCCTGCCGTCGTCATTAATATGTACACAAAAGAGAATGGGAGAAATGCTCGAAGCTGCCGTTCGTCATCGAATTCATTTGTGCCACGCAGTAGACTAGTATAGCGACTTCATCATCATGATTATCATTTTCATCCAACTGGTGCCACATAATTTTGTTTTTCTCTTTTTTTCTCTTTTTAAGATTTCAATTATTACTAAACAATAATAACAATAATGTGTGGTATGTGATGTTGTTATTTTTTCGCTTGAAAATTTCAAATATGTTTTTGTTTTTTTTTCTAATTGAAAGGCATTTTTGGTTATTTGAATTATTTGGTTAAACGTGATCGTCGATTTATTGCTGATATTCTTATAAATGGTCTTCATCGTTTGGAATATCGCGGTTATGATTCATCAGGTATTGCATTTGATGGTGATGAAATTGAAAGTAGTGATACTAATCAATCATCAAAACCTAAACGAGCTTGTATTGTTGTGCGACAAAAAGGAAAAGTTGAAGAACTTGAACATGCTGTTAGATGTAAGTTTAAATATATCCTGAAAAGAAAATTTTATTTTCCTTTTTATTTCTTTTTAATAGCATTGGATAATATTGATTGGGATGCCGAATTTACTGTTCATATTGGTATTGCACATACACGTTGGGCAACACATGGTGAACCAAATGCAGTTAATTCTCATCCACAACGTTCAGATGAACAAAATCAATTTGTTTGTGTGCATAATGGAATTATAACGAATTATAAAGATATTAAACAATATCTTGTAAAAGATCTTTTCTTGTTTGTTTTATGAAATTTTTATTGATTAATCTTTTTCTTCTAGACAAACAAAGGATATAAATTTGAATCAGAAACGGATACAGAAGTTGTTGTCAAATTAGTTAAATATCTTTATGATAAACATAAAAATGAAAATATTAGTTTTCAAAAACTTATCGAAATGGCTTGTTCACAATTGGTAAATTATTTAATGAAAACAATAGAAAAAATTCGTTAGTTTCTTCACCATTTGATTTTTGTAATTTTTTCTTTCAGGAAGGTGCTTTTGCACTTCTTTTTAAAAGTACACATTTTCCTGGTGAATTATGTGCTACACGGTATATTAAAAATTTTATTTAAATTAATAAATTATAGAGAAGTTTTTTTTAGTCGTGGAAGTCCAATGGTTATTGGAGTTAAATGTGCAGATCAATTAGCTGCTAATCATATTCCAGTTTTGTTTAGTAAAGGTAAATATTGATGCGATTGAGAAATGTGTTTAAAATCTTATTGAGCAATATGAGATATTAGATCTTTCAAATCCTCGACTTTCCAAAGGTAATTTAATCAAAGTGTGTTGTTGATTTTTATATCATACTTGATTAATAATTAAATAGCATGATTTATACTACCAGCTTATTGAATATTTGTAATTCACCATGTTTACACTTGTGTGTTGCTTTGCATTTGTCTATATAAAATGCTTTCATATAACATGAACAAAAAGAAAAGTTTTTTTTACCTCTTTTTTTTGTACTTCAGTGGATTAAGATAAAAGAGATAGTAGTATTTATTTAGGAAAGAATAATTGTTGTATGATTTTGAAGTTAAAACTTGTTAATAAATAATTTTTCATATAGATTTATTCAATCATCAAAATAGCAAAGATTCACGTAATGATATTCATTTATTTGAAACTACGTCAGCAAGTAAATAGAATCCGAAAAAAAAGCAATGTTCGTTGAAAGATAAAAGCAAACAATATAGATGCATGTACTTTTTTTCTTGCATGATATATATACTCAGATTTGCTCCTATACTTGTTTGATTTTAATATTTATATATATATATCTATAATTTTTACTTATTTAATAATTCTATTTAGATTTGCGTGGTGTTTTTTCACCTCCATTAATGATTACTGATCCATCAACATCGGAATTATCAGTTACTGGCAATGATCGTAGTATTGAATATTATTTTGCTTCAGATGCTAGGTATATTTCAGAGAGACTTTTAATCGACTCTACATGAAAGAGTTTAAGAAAAATTTCTTAAAAACTCATTTCTTTTACTATGCTTTATTGAAAAATCCAAACCTCTTGACTCTACTAAAATACGATCGATGACTCATGTGTACATTAAGAGAAAATAGGCTATCCATACATCGTCGTATAAGTAGGTTTCAGAAAGTTACAACGGGTAATGGTGTACATGCATATCACTATAACAAAGAGATAAAGGAACGTACATCATAACACGGGATTCTCGAGAAAAGGAATACACATATTACAGCAGCAACAAGAAGAAGTACGCCGATCGTAAGAAGGGATGAGAATTTGAAATAGTGTGAGATAATATGACGAATTTTATGAAGGAGAAAGGAAGAAGAAAGAGAATACCCAATTGAGTGACATTCATAATAGTTTGTCTATAATTACAGAAAGAAAAGCGGGAATAATGAGAATAAGTCAAACTTATGTTCGTGAATGTGAGAAATTGAATTTTTCAGACATTTAAGGTATTGGTTTCTCATTGTATTGAAAGCCAAGTGCTTGAAAAGTGACAAGTCAACAACGGATTTGTTCAATACATTCCAATATGATACTCCTAGTATCTTTGAAAGAAGTATAGAATAGTAATTGCCCAAATCTTCCTTTTGACACTCAGTGAGTGGTGAAAAAATGCTGAACAAGAAAGTAAACAAGGGAAAAATATAGATAGAGAAAAGAATTCTAATGAATTTTTTGAGACGAGGAGCCATATATATATGACAATATCTCACAATAGCCGCTCTCTGTCTGGTCTTATGATTGAAATAACCGAAATATCCAAAGTTATTTACTTGAGAAATTGTGGTTCTTTTTCAATGGGATTCCAGCGTTTTATTGGTTTTGTTTTGCTCACTGATTCCTAAAACAAAACGCAACCTCCTTCCTGAAATCGATCAACACTAGCAAAAATCTTTTGATCGGTTCCTTAAGTCATCAACGCTCATCAATAGTGACGACCTGAAGATACTGACACATTTTCTTAGGCGAAAAAAAAAACTAATTCTTACTTTAATCTCATGATGTTTGATGCACATAAAACAACTAGAGTGTTAAAGATGATACAAAAAAGAATGTTTCCTTTTTCATAGTGCTATTATTGAACATACAAATCAAGTTATTTTCATGGAAGATGATGATCTTGCAGTTGTTAATAATGGTGCATTAACAATTCATCGTACACAACATGGTGAAGTAACAGGTCAATCAGCAATTCGTGAAATTCATGAACTTAAAATTGAATTACAACAAATTATGAAAGGTATTTAACTTCATTTTTTTTAATGTTTTTCTAACATTTAATTTTCTTCTTTCTTGTTTTTTCTAAGGTAACTATAAATATTTTATGCAAAAAGAAATTTTTGAACAGCCGGAATCCATTGTTAATACAATGCGTGGTCGCGTAAATTTCAGTACAAAAAAAGTTGTACTTGGTGGTATAAAAGATTATGTGAATGAAATTCGTCGTTGTCGTCGTTTAATTTTAATTGCTTGTGGTACAAGTTATCATTCAGCTGTTGCTACACGACAATTACTTGAAGAATTATCTGAATTACCGGTTATGGTTGAACTTGCTTCGGATTTTCTTGATCGAAATACACCAGTTTTTCGAGATGACGTTTGTATCTTTGTTTCACAATCAGGTTTAGATTTCCTTTTTTTCTTCAAAGAATTTTCTATGAAAAAATTTTGATTTATTTTAGGTGAAACAGCTGATACAAGCTTAGCTTTGCGTTATTGTAAACAACGCGGTGCGCTTATTGTTGGTTTTACAAATACAGTTGGATCAAGTATTTCACGTGAATCACATTGTGGTGTTCATATTAATGCTGGACCTGAAATTGGTAGGTTTGAAAAAAGTTTTCATCAGAATTTCCAGTTAATTAAAGTGCGAAATATAATTGATCTAGTTGATAGAAGCTTTTAGCCATGTCTTCAATATGAAAGCTGGCTGTAGGAAGAGCATTACCGAAAAACGATCTACTTATAAAAAGAGTGTATTTAGAAGGGGGTCAGACTGTTAAATGAATTGACTAGTTGTTAGAAAAATTCGTCTATGCGGAGACTCTGTGTAAGGCAAATCTAAATGTTCACCTAGCAGATTAATTGTTTGGAGAAGTATTTTTTAAGAAAGAATCCATAAGAACGAAGTAACTGCAATAACTGTAGCCAGTCATCTGAATTTATATTGGCTACACAAAAAGGTATCGGTAAGACTAGAAAAAATTGAAAAGGGTTTTAGAGCCTACTCATGACTTTGGTACTTAATTTTCGATCCGTTTTTAAGTATTTGCTCAAAAACCAAATAATGGAATTTGAATGTGAAATTTTACCCATACATCGCTTTGAGGATCCTTAGAATATCCTGAGAATTTCATTCGAAAAGAAAGTTCTTTGTTGAGATATTGAATTTACAAAACATAGCTGTTTACCATATAACATGTCATGAAACCCAAGTTTAATCGAAAACCGAATATTTCGAGAAAGAAACATTCTTTTTGATTGAAACTTTCAAGTTATTGTAACAGTAATCAAATCTCTCTACGCCCGAAATTTAACATTGATAATAAGTTAGTTTATTTTTAATAAATGCCTAAAGATATATCAAAAATTCAATAAAACAGTCATAACTCAGCTGCAAAGATCCATAGGAACGAGCCTTACTAAGCTCTTTTTCACCTTATCGGAATCTCGTTGTATGCTCAATATGAGCTTAAACGATGAATTGCAATTGCGATAGTTCTCTCGTAAGTGAATTATATTTAAAAAGGAATCTTTGCATTTTCAATTGGTTTAGGTGTGGCAAGTACAAAAGCATATACAAGTCAATTTCTTGCTCTTGTTCTTTTTGGTCTTGTCTTGTCCGAAGATTCAATTTCGAAAGAACCAAGACGTAAAGCTATTATTGATGGTCTTCAACAATTACCAGATCTTATTAAAAGAGTACTTGAATGTGATAAAAAAATGCATGAATATGCTGAAGCTTTATATAAAGAATCATCATTATTAGTTATGGGTCGTGGTTTTAATTTTGCTACATGTCTTGAAGCTGCTTTGGTAAGACTTGAACAGTTTTGTTTTTTCTTTTTGTATTTTTTTTTATGTATAAAATTTAGAAATTAAAAGAATTAACATACATGCATTCCGAAGGCATTCTCGCGGGGGAATTAAAACATGGTCCATTAGCTATGGTAGATCATGCAATGCCAATTGTTATGATTATTATGGATGATCCTGTTAAAACAGTATGTTTATTAATGTTTTTTTAAAAGTCTTATGATTAATTGAATATTTAGAAATGTATGAATGCATATTCACAAGTTCAAGCTCGTGGTGGTCAACCGGTATTAATTTGTAATGACGATGATCAAGAATTAATAAAATTAACATCTCGATATATTGCTGTACCGCGTACAGTTGATTGTCTTCAAGGTATTTTATGTGTTGTACCAATGCAATTACTTTCATTTCATATTGCTGTTTTACGTGGTTATGATGTTGATTGCCCAAGAAATTTAGCTAAATCCGTCACTGTTGCATAAGCCAAAGAAAAAAATTGTTACATTTTTACGATACTATTATATTGAATTTCTCGAGGATACTTTTATTTTAGTTTTTCATGCTTCAATTAAAAAATACATTATGATTATTTATCGTTATCGTTGTTGTTATATTTGTTGATATATTGCCACTTTTTTCTTCATATTTACTCTTAGTTTCTCTTCTTTTTATCATCAATGGTTCGTTTGCATTGCCAATAAATTTAAATAAAACACACCCAAATCTCGTTCTTGTTTCTCTGTATTAAGTTTTATTTGCATTTTTTCTTTTAACTTTACATTACGTTGAGGATGTTCATAGCTCATAAATGCAGAAAATTATGTGAAGTTGAAAGAACAAATATGGTTTCATTTTCTATTGAATTTTCGTCAGTTCATACATACCAATTTGCATGACGGTGTTTGTATCTGATTTTATTTCATTTCTAAGATAAACATTCCAATTATAGTTTTTTGCTATATATTCAAAAATTTCTTGATAGCCGGCTGTAATTGAAAAGCCAATAAATAATCGTCCTTTATCAGAATTCAAATACTCATTAGCGTACTTTAAATATTTATCAAGAGATTGATAGAATGGATCTATAAGTGCTCGCTCTAATAGTTCTAGTTCTTCTACTGGTTTGTCAATATGACCAAATGGATGATTCCAGAAAATAATATCAAATTTATCATTAGAGTTTAATGCACTAAAGACATCACTATATTTAATAGTTATTCGATCGATAATATTGTATTTAATAGCATTTTCTTTTGCATTTTCAAGAGCATTGTTATTGATATCAGTACATGTGGCATGAGATACACCATTTAACACAGCTAATATTGACATGTAACCCGCACCTGTTCCAATTTCGAGTAATTTCGGTGGTTTGTCATGAAATTCAGATATTATTGTAATTAATTCTTTAGCTAAAAATTCGGTGCCGAAAAAAATATTTGGATTGAAAACATTTGGATAAATAATGAAGTCTTTATTACAAATTTTGATTTCGAATTTTTCATGAATATTTTTTGCAAGTTGAAGTTTTAGTCGTGTTCGTTCCAAATACACTGGCTTTTCCTCCATTATATGTGTATTCGGAGGTGAGAAGTTTGTCATAGATGCTCAACAATTCTCTTTGGCTTGTTGAATATATATCTAGAAAATTGAAAAAAATAATGCTATCAAAGTAATAATGTGAATCAGGTTTATTATTATCACCATCATTTATAATGCAGAAAGCCTATATTTGTTTTGTTCTTTCTCATATATGATGCAATTCACCTCAATAGGTTATTCTATAAAATGTATGCAAATTCAAGGGAAGCACATTGGGATTTACAAAGCTAGAATTAGTTAAATAAATCGTACTACATTAATTTTTGTTCTTAGTCATTATGAGACAATATTATAATAGATCTATAGTATATATGAACTAAAAGATTTATATCATTCGTTAGGTATCTTCGAATGATTAATAGTACTCTATAATGACATCTATATAAGAGATGCTGTTTTTTACTAAATAGCAAAACAAAAAAGAAAACAATTTCTTATTGACATTATACCACTTTCATACCATATCAACGTGAATGATTTCGTTGTATTTTTTTCTTGATGACAAGTTGATACGAAAGAGCTGTTCTCATTGGTTTTTTTCAACACTTATTTTTAGCATGTTTTTCAAAAACTAAATACGCCACAGTCGGCAACAATATGGAAATTATGTGAAGAAATGAAAGTGAACTTTTTCGAGATTTGAATAGTGACTTATACACTTTGATTAACGATTAGTTTTCGGGTGAAAGAAATTGTTCCACCTGCTTAATTTATTGGAAAAACTTAATTTTCAAAAAGGTTAAAGCCAGTATCAATCATTCTTCATCTGTTTAACTCTCTTCACTCTATATGGTCACATATTGGTTTGCGTTGTTATAAGAATTGTCAAGCAAGTTAATGAGTTTTACAATTAGAATTTTGAAGTATGAAGATGAAATGAAAATGTTTTATTGTTGAATCCATGTTTTTCTATGTTTATAATGATGTTTTTATCAATATTTATTTTAAATCGATCAAACGTTGACATTATACTGTTTTGTATTTAACATAAGATAAAATAGCAATGTGAACAGATGGTGCAGTGAAATTCTCATGTACACGATATTGTAATAAAGATTCATCTGACTGTGTACACAGAATGAGCATCCCATGATGTAAATTTCTGCGAAATGCGTTAAATTGACCAGCATTTATGCGTTTTGCTGCTGCTAAAACACTGACGCGAAGCTCTTGTCTCAGAATATCAAAAAGCGAAGAAAAAAGATAGACATTCGAGTATCAACCCTGTAGTCCAATTCTGCTGTTCTATCATTTACGCATATACGATTATGTCGAGTTAACACAGGTTGCAATAGATATTCGAACAGAAGAACAGAAGATGAAACACATTAGAAGACAAGCAAATAACTACTGAACTAAAGCAGCTCGAAGAAAAACACTGTTCAATGTTACCTGATTCAGACTTCATTAGAATAAGCACTGATACAACATGAATAGATTTTCAATATTGCATTACTATCGGTCCCATTACTAATTTTTTTCGCACTAGACTAAGTTTAGTGTATATTCATAGTCCGAATAAGATGAATTGTCATGTTAACCCTAAAGTGTGTCTTTATTTGACTCGAACTCATCTGGCTAGAGGTTTTCACTACTTGAGCTACAAAAAAATTTGCTATTTAAGTTCTATATAAACTGTCAGTATATAAAATGTGTTACAATAACAATAATGGATATGACAACATTTCTAATCTGTATGGATGATTTTATGTTGCAAAGTACTCTTCTTAATTCAGTTAATTTTAGGTTTTACTTTAAGAATGACGCATCAATAGTTAAACTTGTTCTCAATGAACAATGAGCCAATATAAAAATTATAATGAACATACGATGATAATCGTTCACATTTCTCTAGTCTTATCCTTTTTTTGCTCTTTTATATTTGTTTATAGTAGAAACCGAACAAGAAAATAATATCTTCAATGAATATGAATATTAAATAACTAACAAAAATGATAAATACAGATGTTTTGAGTTCTGTCTTTCTCTGTTTTTGTTGTATCAATTTCAAGCATAAAAACACGACAAACAGATGACTCAGTGTATTACGTGATAAAAAAAGATACAGATACGATTTACGGTACAAAAGTCTTTGGCATAATGCCAAAACTTATTTTGAAGAAAGAAAGACTAGAGAACGAATTTGTATAGCCAACAGTTACTCATTTAATCAAATCTTAAAGTAGCAGAAGATTCTCTCAACTAATCTAAGGAAAGTTTTGTAACAGCCATATGAATAGATTTCTCGAATAGTATTCCTCCAAAACCGACTAGCCATCAAGGGAAGAGTTCCTTGTGTGTTTCTTAAAAAGCTACACCAAAATCATATTATTAATTTGTTTCCATTGTTCTTGATGATTTTGTAAACTGACTAATATTTAAAATTTTCTAGTTTTTACTAAACTAACACTTTTCTGAGAATGTCTATTAATAGAAAGATTTTTGCATTTATAGCGTAACGAGAATAAAAGTTTGCGTGGATGTCTTGATAGAGTTTTTAGCAAGGGGGAAACAGCGGACTTCAGTCCAATGAAGTCTATTGGAGTGCTTCAAATGAAATTCTCACAAGCTCTTCACAAGTTCATTATAGATATCTGATACTGTTGTACGTTGATTTTTTCATCAATCGTTACATCAAATGGAACAGATGCTGATTTCGATTTAGAGACGAGCGCACAGCATCTTGCTATTGTCTATGTGTAGCACATTCACTGATTCTAAAACTTTAAATTAAACAAAATACCGTTTATTCAACAATAAAATCAAACAAAATATTACATAAAAAAAGACATTTATTTATTCTTTTTTATTGATTTCCTTTACTCAGAGTAACCGGTCAGCTGACAGTTTATTTTTTTCACCTGTTAATAACCAACAAGCAGTGTGTTTATGTAAATATTTTGTATGATAATTAATTGTAACTTTAAAATAAGTGTGTTGTATATGAGACGGGACTGTATCGAAGATTCTTACTCCAAAAAAGTCGTTTTTTTATGGTATTTATTAAATCTCGAGTGTTATTTTGTTCGTCTTCATCCGTGTAATCGCCATTAGAGGAAAAACTATCATTATTGTCATCATCTATGTTAAGATCATTTGTTGTTTCATCATCATCATCATCTGTTTCAAAAACTTCATCATTCAAGTTGTCTACTTGAGATGAGTAGTCGTACATTTTTGAATTTGAATTTAATTGTCGAAACACATATTCATTTAATGATTTTAAGTCAAGAACATGTTTTTTTTTCAGTAAGTTCAATATTTCTAGAACATCTAGCATATCAATAACTTCATGGTAGGCATCGGCAATAACTTGTTGGATGTCTATTTGATCAATTTCACTTTGATTTTGTGTAACTGATGATTGATGGTGAGGGTGTGTGTTTCTTGTTCTCAACCCGCACCTACACCCACCGAAAACACTAAGATTTTCGGAACTATCTCGTCAAGTTGCATCGAGTCATACATATTCGATGTCTTTTCAAAAAGGTTTCGATTCATTTTTAATGGTGAACGGGGCCGAAAACTATATCGTTCTCTATATTCTGCACTCTACAAAAGGATAACATCCAATCGAGCTCAAATTTTTATCGGACATAGCTTAATATGTATGCTACTTATGGTAGTAGCGAAAATTCCTAAAGGCTTTCCTAGGTTACTTCAAAGAGTCTACAAAAGCCCAAAGTAGCTGGGCGAGTATCCTATTTTAGTCACCTTTCTTACTCTTTGAAGGAAAACTTACTTGATTTTCAGAATCATCTTGTCCAGTTGCATCAAGTCGCACATATGCAATAGCTTTTCAACAATTTTTCAGTTCATTCCAAACCGGTAGAACCGGATCAGAATCATAGGGTTCCGTATATTCTGTAAGCTAGAAAGGGATGATATTCGATCGAGCTGAAATTTTCACCAGATACTCATACATATAAATCCTCCTGATGGTGCTACCCAAAACTCATGCAATCTTTCGTAGATTATTTCACAGGGTGTGCAAAGCTCAACGTTTTTGGTTGGGGATCCGATTTTAGTCACCTTTCTTATACTTTGAAGGAAAACCAACTTAGTAGTCGCAATGAGCTCGTGAAATTGGATGCAACCATACAAATTGAATAGCTTTCAAGCAGTTTTGGTTCGCCTTTAACGATAAACCCGCCCGAAACCATATCGTTCCGTATATCCTTAACGCTGCAAAGGGATAATATCTGATTGAGCTATAATTTTCAACCAGATGCTCCTCGGTATGCATTCTACTTACGGTAGCAGCGGAAAGTAATCAAATCATTTCTAGACTATTTGACAGAGTACCCAAAAACCAGATGTTTGAGACCGGAGGTTCGGTTTGAGAAACTCATGTTACACTGTGAACAAAAGTCAAAGCGATATTGGAAATCAGCTCTTCTAGCCAGATTGAATCATATGTATTAAATGGGTCTTCAAGAAAATTTCAGTTCACTTTTAACGCTAAACCCGACCCAAAACCACACCGGTTCGTATATTCTCAATGCTACACATGGATAACGTGCGAATGAGCTCAAATTCTTACCGAATACTCGGAGACATGTATCCTATTTATAGTGATAGCCAAAACTCATAAGACCTTTCCTAGCCAATTTCACAGGCTGTGCAAAAGATCAAGGCTTGTCGTGGGAGATGGAATTTCAGGCACCGATATTAACTTGTGAAGAAAAACCAAAATGATATTCAGAATCAGCTTGTCAAGTTGCATCGAATCATAGGTACATGAAAACTTTTCACGAAGCTTTCGGTTCATTTTAAAGGGTAAAACTGGCCCAAAGCCATACCGTTTATTATGTTCAGAACGGTAGAAAGGGACAACGTTTGATCCAACTCAAACTTCTACCGAATATTCCTACGAATGCACTCTATTTATGGTTGTGGGTGTGGGATAAATACTCACCCAAGTCAACATCCACTCCAGTTTAGGAACAGTTTTTAGGGAAAAGACATCGAGCTAAGTAATGCGATAGTTTCCTTTTTTTTAAACATGCGATCATTTACAGAATAATTCAATAATGAAAGAAAAATCAAACAAAACTAACCTGTTAAATTTTTCTCAGAAAAATGACGCGCAATACTCGATATAACCAACTGAAACAATAGAAAAGAAAATTAGTTCTTTTTATATTGTTTCTTCTATAAAATCATCGCAAACCATTGAAATAATCAAAATAAAAAATAGGTAAACAAAAGTACGTTTCTCCACTTTCGTGTTGTTTTTTCCAAGAAAAATGAAGAACGATAGTCATAAAAAACAAGTGGAAAAATAAAGCATGTTTTTCCACCTTGTTTCTTCTACAAAATCTTCGTAAACTATGAAATAAGTAAAGCATAAAAAGGAAATATACTAACTTACGTCAGCTTTCTTCGTTTCTCTTTTAAAAAAAGAAACAGTAAATATATTGATCTGGTGAAACTAAGAGTACCAAAGTAATCTAGATTTCATTTTTTTGATAAAGGTAACGATCAAGACAAACATAACTAATTAATGGAAGAGGAAAATAAAATTGCATCAATCAATTTGGATAGCCCGTATAGTAACGCACTACTATGAGGATCAATAATTTAAAAGAGCAAGCAGAAAAGTAGCAGTATAACGGCTGAACATCTTCAATAAAATTCCGAAAAGTATTGTGTGGATTCGATAAAAAAAGAAAATTACAGTAAATGAACTTTTTTCAGCTTTCTAAGAAATTTTCTAACAATACTGGGAACGACAACGCAGATAGAAAAAGGATACTATTTTCTCATTCCATTATTGTTGCGAAACTCAAGAATAGTGGCTTAGCATTTATATAAGAAAAGTATTAGTACTCGAAAAATTATAAAAAAAAGGGATGTTGAATCAGTTATTACGTATTTCATAGCTTTTCAATAAGTTTTTCGTTGATTTTTAACGGAAAACCAGTGGAAAACCGTATCATGTCGTATATTCTAAACGCCACAAAGGGATGACATCCGGTTGTGCTCAAATTGTGCTGGATCCTCCTACATGCATATCCTAGTTAAGCTATTAGCGAAAACTGATGAAAGTGCTTTTAGGCTATTTGACAGGATGCCCAAAAAGTCGAGCTTAGTGCTCAGAAACCCATTTCAAGCCACCCGTATTACAGTTTGAACTCAAAATAAAGGTGACAATTGTGATTATCTCGTCAAGTTCCATCGAATCGAATATCATCGATAGCTTTCCACAAAAGAGTGTAGGTATAGATTTGGGTGTGAGTGTGAATGGATGAATGCGGGTGTAGATGAACGAGGCACTCACACCCAGACACCCCGCAGCCACCAACCCACATCCAAACCCTCAGATTATGTCGCGATATTGATACAAGAATCGACTCATGAAGATCACTGCAAAATCGAAATGATTCATCGTGATTAATCGCAAATTTTTCAGTCGAGAACTGGTGTCTTCTGAAATAATTAATCTTTTAATACATATATATATATATAAATGCACATTAAATATATAAATTTCTCAAGAAGGAAACGTAATTCTCACATGATGCAAGGCAACTTATTTCTAATTTTAATGTCACTCGCAGAGCATCCACTTCATTGAACAATCGTAGAAATGATGAACGTTTCACTCATTTTTTTTGTATTCATTTGTATCAGCCCCATAAGTCTACTTTCGCGCGATATCTATTTTAATGTGATGCATGTTCTATTCTAGAAGTGTCAATTAACTGTCTTTCGAAATGTAAGAAATAGCATGAGAGTCATTCAAATAGTACGAATTCCTATAATAGTCAGTATTGAATCAATGACTACTATCAACATTATTATCACTTTATGTCGCATTGCTTTATTTTCTTTCGCAATATCTTTTAGACATCTAACTTTCAGGGTACAATACCATAGTCGATGCCATTTTTTTGTAGATATATGATAAAATATTTTTAAATGTTTTTTTCTTGTAAGTTACAGCGACTATTGAGAATCAATCAATACCACGACATTATCTACATGACAAAGTCCTCAAATAATAGGAATAAATGAATCATTCTAATGATTGTACCAATTGAAAAAATCTGAAACTCATGATATTGCTTTCTAATGTGTGCATTTCTTTGTAATAGTTTTGGTGATTTTTCGTATTCTTTATTAGTTATATTTATATACGTAAGTTTTTTGTTGTTTTTTTCTTTCACTTGTAATTATGCTAGTATTCCTAACCCAATTAGATTGGGTTTGGTGCTATTAGTATGTCATATTCATACTTCATGAAGTTTACTTGATAGTGGTGACTGCTATTGTGACGATTTTTGATAGAAAGGGTATTAGTGCTGATGGTATTACACTTTATTCTATTCCTTCATATCATATAATCGCATCATTTACATACATAGCACACACTTATATACGCAAGTAGAAGAAGAGAGGATGAAAAGAGAGGAGATAAGACCAAGAAGAGAGCCGATATAGGAGAACAATAGGATAATGACAGAAGCATAAGAATAGAAAGATAAGGACAATGTATAATATACGAGTGAGTGATATGGGAAGGTTAAGTATCATGTATGAAATCCAATCAACCGGAAGCGTTACAGTTATCTCTTTGTCATCTGTCTTTGACACGTATCCATGGCATTTATTATAGTTCTTTTATTTAGTTTGTTCTACGTTATAATTGAACTTTGTTAAAATCCCGTAGATATTACATTATAATGTTTTTTTTTTGTTACTTGATATAAACGATGGATATTCTTTGAAATAAAAAAGAATAGATCTAGTCAATTGAAGAAAAGTAAAATTGCTGATAAATCGCAGTTTTATTAGATTAGTTCATCCTTTACATCACAGCTAACGTTGAGAATAATTGATGAGTAAATCGCGATTTATCGTAATAATCGTTAAAAATATCACAAATAAAACGGCGATTAATCGTGTTTCAGCTCACAACTATCATTTCGATATATCACGATTGATCATCAATATTTTAGCGCTTTTCAGGACATGGGTAATGTGAAGTTGAATAAAGACACTGTTAATTGGAACAAACGTGAGACGATTGGCCATTTAAATTATCAATAGAATAACAGTTTTGTTGATAATTCGACTGAATCATTTTGTTTTTTGGAGGAAGGATAATTAGTCATGTAATGACTGGATTATCGATAATTTGTATAAATATGAAGACACATCATGTGCATGATAGAACAATGATATACATTTATTTAACAGTGAAGGAAAGAAAAATGTGCGATTGATCACTACGCAGTCAAAATGACGAATGAAGGATATTTTACTATTCTATAAAACTTATGCAGGTGTCGTCAGCGTATCCTTTGTTTTACCACATTCATTTATTCTATATTCAATCCATAGCATTGAAGAACGTTTGAAAATATTCAAGCTGTTACTTGTTATTTCTAATTAACGATAAGTCTATAGAAGATCGAAAAAGGGAGAGAGAACTAATGATGATACGTTTTAGCCATTTTAGACGATCAAATCAATATTTTTTTTTCATTATTGTTACTTTGTGCATTTTTTGTCCATTGTCAATTATCATTCATAACGAATCTTTTGTTTTGTATGAATACGTACCTCCGAATGCTACCGAAGATGCTCGATACACACGATTTTGTCGTCAAATGTATCAATATATCAATGTTGAACGAACATCAAAGACTTCTATTCGAATTCATCCTGAAAATGGCTCTATTCCATATTCATACTCTCAATGGCGTTCAAGTTCACTTATGCCTCGTGCAATTACGCCATGTGAACATGCTATTTATATGCATCTTTTATCAATACTCATTGAAAATGTTTTTAATAAATATAATATTTCATATACGATGATGGCTGCTACACTACTCGGTAGCTACAATTTAAAAAAAATATAATAGTTTAATAGTTCTGGTTTATTTCAGGTAGTTATACACGTCATGATATATTACCATGGGATGATGATGTTGATCTATGTGTTTCAGTTTCGGATCGTTATCGTTTACAATCAATTATTATTCGAGAACTTTCAGCAGAGCCCTATTCAATTATTATAATGCAATTATATAATAAGCGTAATTATGATAAGATATTTTTCTCCTGGTGTCCTCATGCTGGTAAAGCACCATGGCGTTTTCCTTTTATCGATATATTTTATCATGATCAAAATGCAACACATGTTTGGCTATTAGGAGAGCCGATAAGTTGTCCGGTTCGTCTTGAAGATGTATTTCCTCTAATACTTCGACCTTTAGGAGTATTATGGTTATACGCACCTCGAGAACCAATGGCTCACTTTGAATCACGCAACATGAGATACATTGAAACGGGCTGTTATGCTTTTCCATATTCTCATAAATATGAAAGAATGTTGAGAAATCGTGCTCTTTTTGTCTATTGTACCAAACTGAAATTCGTTTATCCATATGTTGAACGACAATGTGTATTAAATAAATGTACTGAATACCTGAAATTGGGCAGTAAAACTATAATACATAAGGTTGTTTATCATTATACTTATAGAACATTTTTATATGCAGAAAAAAATTCATCATTCATCGCATGTTAATCTTTACTTTGTTTTTTGTAAAAAAAATAAATCTTTGTTTAAAGAAAAGTGAATAAATCATCTAGAAAACATATCTATGCTCTTATTTAAAACAGTTAATTGATTATTTTTCTTTGTGTTGCTTTGGTTATAATCGGTGTCAAAAGATTTTCAGTGATTGACTTCGAGAGATATACATGATTATAGCTATAGATACTGAAAATCTTCTTGGTTTAGCATAGTTTAAGTTTGAAATGTACTTTAACTGCGCAAACATAGGTAAAAACATGTTATAACAGTCAACCTATGTCAAAAACTTCCTTGTTAAAAATCTACTCTAAAAACCAGAATACATAAAAGGTAGATTCACATAAATCTAAAATCCATTTTCAAAAAAACGAAGAACACGAGAAAAAATTGTATTGAAATCAAAAGACAAAAGAAAAAGTAAGTTCGAACAAAAAGGCTAAAATGAACTTAAAAAGAGTCAGTTTTCATTCTTCTGATATGTTGTTTTTCTATATTCAACACGTTACAACGCAGCATATCTTGTCTCAGAAAACGAGTATTTCCTGAATGGATTCGCCGAAATAGCAAATCAAACAACGAAAACAGTGGAGCAACGTAAATCTCGAGGAGCTCTACCAGAATCACTACTTAAAATCTACGATTGAACCTATCATCACATAGAAAACCTGGAAATACTGGCGAAAAACCCCATATAAAAACAGACAACTTTGGGAACCACTGCCACATTCGCCGAAACAGCGCAGCAGGCGGTGAAACCATAAGCCAAGATAAATTCCCACGAATTCCATCGGATGCATACCTTAAGAATCCGATTGCATGCTCCCATCTCTTTCAAAAATGCTAAACAACTCCCAAATCCAAGGCTTTTGGTAAACACTGTATCGATAGTCTAAAATAGCCAACGCAACAGCGAATATGGTGTGGGTGAGTGTGGAGTGTGGGTGTCGGTGTCGGTGTAGATTTTCTCCTCGTTCACAACCACGTCCACCCCACACCCACACCCATCATATCATCTTGCTTCGATTGATTATCATTTACCACAAATTGCTGTTCTTTAAAGTCATCTCTAAATCATATTCACATTTAGTTGGCTATCATTTATCACAAATTTTGGTTCCCTGATTTATCTCTAAATCATACTCATATTTGTGAATAATTCAACAATTATGATCAACACTGGTGACCCGATAGGGAGTTTTTAATTTATAAATCTATTAAATATCAGATATGCCATACATAGTATAATCCAATGGTAGGTTATCATTTCCCACAAATGGTGATTTCCTGAATCGATTCCTAAATCAGGTCCACATTTGTGGACTATCAAATAATTCAAGTTAATTGTGGTGACCAAGTAGGGACTTTTCATTTGAAAGCTTTTTGCTGTAAAGCATTACACATGGGTCTCTCATAGTCAACATCATTATAAGTCGGTTCTTTTTACGACCTGGTGCAATGATTAATTTCTAGTTTTCCGAATAGGTACTAGTGACCAGTTTTTGTTAAAATAACAATATCTGGTGACCAAATTTGTAAAAAGAACTGGGTCTGATGACTACTTTCGTTTAGAAGAACGATAATTGGTGACTAGCCTTCTTAAAAGAATTGGATCTGGTAACCAGATTATATTATAATACTGGAGCTAGTGACCTATTTCTCTTGAAAGAATTGTATATGGTGACCAGATCGTACTGAAATAAATCGAGCTGGTGACCAGATCCTTTTCGAAGAACTATAACTAGGAACTATTTTTTCTTAAAACGACTAGGTCTGGTGACCAGTTACAGTTCTTTCAAGAAGAAGTAATCATTAGACTCAGGTGTTTTTACAAATTTGGTCACCAGATATCGTTATTTTAACAAAAACTGGTCACTAGTACCTATTCGGAAAACTAGAAATTAATCATTGCACCAGGTCGTAAAAAGAACCGACTTATAATGATGTTGACTATGAGAGACCCATGTGTAATGTTTTACAGCAAAAAGCTTTCAAATGAAAAGTCCCTACTTGGTCACCACAATTAACTTGAATTGTTTGATAGTCCACAAATGTGGACCTGATTTAGGAATCGATTCAGGAAATCACCATTTGTGGGAAATGATAACCTACCATTGGATTATACTATGTATGGCATATTTGATATTTAAAAGATTTATAAATTAAAAACTCCCTATCGGATCACCAGTGTTGATCATAATTGTTTAATTATTCACAAATATGAGTATGATTTGGAGATAAATCAGGGAACCAAAATTTGTGATAAATGATAGCCAACTAAATGTGAATATGATTTAGAGATGACTTTAAAGAACAGCAATTTGTGGTAAATGATAATCAATCGAAGCAAGATGATATTGAATTAAGCGATGTGCAGCATATTTCATATAAAAAAAATCCCTAAATTAATATTTCTACTTGGTCACCACTATTGACCCTAATTGTTTAATTATTCACAAATGTGGATGCAATTGAGGGATGAATTCAGGAAACCACGATTTGGGGTAAATAGAAACCATTCGGACGATATTGGTAGAAATAAAAAGATCGACCTAAATTTTTCATATATGAGTATTCTTGTTTTAGGTTGTGGAACAGGAATAGTATTAGGATTTTATCAAGCAATTGTACATGGTGAATGTAATCCAACATTGAATATTAATAATAAATTTGGTTGCTTTTATCAAAATTACAACTTAGTGGAATTTATTACGTGCTATTTAAACTATGACATTCGTAAACATGGTGATCCTTTATTCGAACTGTTTGATGAAAATATTGATGTTTTCATGTTGTAGGTATTTCATCAAAAGATCATCCATTACCTGTTCAAAAAATTTTAAAATCTCTTTGGTTTGTTATATCATATACAGAGAAAGTTCATCGATATCGTTTAAAATCATTTGGCTGTCCAGTAAATGAACATAAATATACTAAAAATGAAAGTGAACATATTACAGTTGTTGATTACTTTCATGATACATGGAATATTTGTTTATATTACACACATTTACCTGTTGTTGAACTGTATGATATGAAAACGATAAAAACCAATCATATTTTTTACTAATGGAATTAGTTAATGTATATGAAGGGCAACCAAATTTACAACCATTCACAAGTGAATAACATGCTAAAGCAACAAACAAAACTGTTGTTCATCCTGATGAATGTTATAGAATGATTCGGCGTGTTGTTGATGAATGCCGATTTAATCATAATTCATATTTAGAAAAATTTGGTCTTACCGTTGATGTTAATGAAATGTTAATGCTACCAGCTCGAGTATTATCACCGCCAAAAATCAAGAATAAATTATCACATGATGACTAAGATGTTGATGTTATTGAACCAGTAGAAATTGGTAAATGATGGTTAAATAATCGTTTGAATAAAACACATGAAATATGTACATGGGCTGTTGTATATATTAGTCCACATGAACCAGATAATCGACAAATTCGTTTAGAAAGAGATTTCACTAATAGAATTCTACAGGTTTTAATTGAGTTTTTTAGTCATCAATAAAAAAATAACTTGTTGTTCTTTTATTAAAGGTTACGTCGAAATATGGTATTCGATTTAATTCACCATCTATCGAAAAATCTGATGCAGCTGTGCCACAAACAATATTAGCTTGTATGAATGAACTTAAAATACAAGGATGTGAAGTTATTCTTTATATACTTCATCAAGTTGAAGATGACATTTATCATCTGATTTAATTTTTTGGAAATCTGAAAAATGGTAAGATTTATTTGTATTATATACATGAAACAATTACTGTTCTTGTCAAATAAGCACACGAATACATAAGATAGTTGTCTAAAATCTATGGTTTATTTTTATATCTCAGTGTTTTTCCAAAGTGTGAAGATATGACTCTCGACAGAGATATTTGAACTGAGAAATAAAATTATAGAGAGTCGCGGAACAAATTTCAAAAAAAGGAGTACATAAGAGTATCATGTCAAACAGAAAGTAAAAGATTGATTATGAACAAGAGTTATTTTTAACGTATGGTAACTCAATGTATACCTTTCAATCGACTTATGTCCAATAGTGATCCTCGGAAAATGGATATACATACGCAAGTAACTTCTTTTCATTTGACTTTTTTAAAATTCTAATAAGCAAATTCCTTCAAAGAATTTGGTTCAAAAATTCAATGCAAAATTAGGTAGTGTTAATCAATCTGTATCATTAATGCATGCAGGGCTGTCGTGACCGGGGGGGGGGGGGGGGGGGGGGGTCCCCCCCCCCCAATCTTCGGAAATTTTGTTTTTTTGCTTGATGGTTTTTAAAAATTCTTATTAAATTCTCAAAAATTTCAGAAGAATTTTCGAAAAATTTTCAAAAATTCTTCAAAAATTTTCAAAAATTTCTAAAAATCTTCGAAAATTTTCAAAAAATTTCGAAAAACTTTCAAAAACTCACCAAAAATTTTCAAAAATCTTGAAAAATTTGCGAAAAATTTCCAAAATTTTTTTCAAGATGCCGATAATTTATAGAAGTTTTTGACAAATATTCGAAAAATTTTTCAACCCCCCCCAATCTTTAACCCTTCGCCACAGCCCTGAATGCATGCATTAACATCACCATCAGCTCGATCTGATATATTTATGTTTTTTGGTATTGATTGTAGTTAGATAACATGTTCACATGAACGCTCATCCATAGTTGCCATTACTGGATCAAAAGATTCTACAAATACACAATATTATGGTTGTGTTTTAAAAAGAATTCTCAACAGAAGGAAAAATAGCATTTGCATTCATCAAAACTCTTCATATTTATATTGGTAATTTAATACGTGTATTTTCAAATCATAATTCACATTTACCGAATAAACTTATTTTTTATTCAATTGGTCCTGATGATGAATCGTTTCAAAAAGTGCTTGATAATGAATTACAAGCTATTCAACGAGCATGTCAAGGTAAATATGATTATTCAAAGACCGAATCAAATAAATAAATTCTTTTTTCCATAGAATTATATGGTTATAATCAAATACCTCAAATTTGTTTTGTTCTTATTAAAAAACGTCATCGTGCACTTTTTTTTTACATGAGATGAACAATATAATCAAGCAAATAATATTGAACCGGGTTAACTGGATTTTATTTGATTTCGTTGTTTGAATATTTGTTTTTGCTGATTGTAGGAACAGTTATTGATACCAATATTGTTTCACCAAATGGTTTTGAGTTTTATCTTAATTCTCATGCAACTATTCAAGGTACATCATTACCAATGTTTTATCAAGTATTAGATAACGAAATCGCCTTTATATCAGATGATATTCAACAATTAACGTATTAGTTTTAATTTTGAAAAACAAAAGAATAGAAATTCTTATGTTGTTTTGTTTCGAAATTTTGAATAGATATTATCTATGTCGTATTGATGTTCGATGTACAAAATCCATATCTGTTTCAGCATCAATTCATTATGCAATATTTCAGGTCTCCCATCATCTTCAACTTTATTATGAAACGCAAATGGGAAATGACATGAAAGTAATAAATGATATATTAGAAGATCCATGTGTAAATAATGCAAAATCAAATCCACTTTATTCAATATTTAAGACAACGAACCGGAGTGATATGGTGATAGACAACAACCTTGACTGCCATTCGACCTACATTTCCTACAATTCCTATATTTTTGAAAAAGTCCTATTTTTGTTCTATATTTCAATAAAAATTCCTATTTTGCCGATATTTTATCGAAAAAAGGAGAAAATTTTCGAAAAACTGTAAGTTTTGTTTTTGTTCTAGTATAGTGTTCAGACGTTGAACAACATATATAGTGTGTGGCCATATGTTTTGCACAAACTCGTACATTACGATGACATTTTTAAATAGTGTTGTTCAGTACTGAATGCGCTAGTGGTTTTTAGTTTTCAAGATTGGTTTTAACTGATTTTCGCCTTTTATGTTCCATCAGCATAAGCTTTCCACTTGGCACTATTTTTCGAAAATTGATTAAGAAACACATAAAAGAATTAAAATTTATCTTTAGAATTTGGAAAATTAGACCTATATTGTATTCAATTAGTGTCACTTAAAAAGGATTTTTCAGTTGAAAACAAATCAAATTAAGTTAGATCTTTTCTATTTTCCTGCACGAAAAAAAATTAAGTCTTTATTGGGCGAGGCCGGGCGACAATTTTCGTGGTTTAGTATTTTTTTCTAAATTTTATGGACTGTGTTCGTTATGATAAGACGAGGACAGAGTTTTTCATCCTATTGTGTTTGTAATATTGTAGCACCTATTAATTGCTAATGTTCCTAGAAAAATAGCGTTGGACCTGAATCAAACTTAAGAGAACAAAAGGTTCCAGAGATTTCGTAGTAGAGTAATATGACCTTTGCATGAGGATGTGTCTTTTTTTTAAAGAAATGTTGATCTATCATTTGTGACTTTCATACGACTTTACTTTGAATTTAATGCTGTACCGAATGGTATATTAAATAACTGAGAAACTATCTTAATATTGTAGTCTCTGGCTCTTCTGAAAAATGCCGAAATTGAGAAGTTGCGAAATCAAGGGAAAGTTTAACCAATTCAACTGAAAATTTCAAGAATGATTACTATCATTGTGTTGAATGTTTGCTAAAAGTTTCACATGGATGTAACTTCAGCTTCTAATTGGGCCGAATTGTTAAGAAAAGGTTCCCAGTCTTTTAAACATGACAAATATTATTTGAGTTTTTTTCGTTTTATCCTTCCAAAGTTTATGGTCTCCTTTTTTTCATTATTTATTGATAAGTGAAAAAGGTTCTAAAACTTTAACTAAAGTTACTAAAGATATTTGATTTAACTATTCATTTCAGTAGAAATGAATCAGATAAGAATCCTGATGGTGAGCCTCCTATTCTTGCTTCTTTCATTAGAAAGATATTAAGTGAAGAAATTAACAAAAGCAGAAAAATTGAGCAGAAACAATATATAATAAATCCTATATTTTTGTCATTTTTTATCAGAAATCCTATATTTTAGACAAACTTGATCCTCTAAGGATTCCTATTTTTTTAAAAATTCACAATCGGAGGCCAGCGTAGAGTGTTAATAGAGGATGAGAACTAAGTTCTACCTAGCTCGATTTTCTAGTAAACTACTTAATGATATTTTTAAAATTGTATGATAACATCTGTACGATAAAATAGTGTGTATGAAAAAATCGTTCAATTTACGAGTGCAAAATCGAGACAACTATTACGATTTCAATATTCTCAATTCATAGAAATCAGACACTGAAAAAATTCGCTTCATTTCATTTTGATTCTTTTCAATATACTGAACATGATAGGATATAGCGTTTCTCATAGAAATCTAAAAAAAAATATTTTTTCCTAATGTAACCAATGACACATTGTAAAATACAAGAAAAAAGTTACATTTTCTGAAAAAACAAAAAGGAACAAGTTAAATTTATTATTTTTCCGTTAAGAAAATACATTGAGTCATCTTGAAGACTAGGTGTTATTTTCTTCAACAAAATCAGCTACTCTCATCTTCATGCGCTGTGCTATACCATGAAAAAAACTGAAAAAACCCACTTTTCGTCCTCAGAAAATATTAGTTAGAATATACTTCTAAGGATCAGGAGAGTCACCCTTCTGATACGTCTCCTCTAGGTTGAGACACCCTAGATATTACTAATATCAATCCAATATTGAAATTTGATTGAGTATAGCAACCATCTTCATTGTAAGTAACTATGGAAACGCCTCCATATAGCAAGAAAAAGGTGGCTGATACCAGAAAATGCATAAGTGTGTTGTTAGATGTATGCTTAATAATTGTATTTAATAAATAACTTTTTAAAATTTGATTCAATAAGAAGTTTAATTATTTGTATAAAATTTTTTTCAACTGTCAAAAAAGTCTTGATAGAGGCATCTATCTCCTAATTATCATCATGGCTATTGACTAGTGGCTATCTCTCTGTCTGTATATCTTACATTTGTTCATTCATTATTCTTCTTTTTGTGTCTTAACTTCCGGTCAATCGATCAATAAAATTAATGCCGATGAGATGACAACAAAAGTTCAATGGAAACGGCTTGATGGAACCATCGGCCAAAATCCCAAACCACGTCATGGTCATCGAGCAGTAGCTGTCAAAGATCTAATTATTATATTTGGTGGTGGTAATGAAGGCATTGTTGAAGATCTTAATGTTTATAATTGTGGTAAGTTTATTGAAACACATAGAATATTGAATTTTTACAAATTTTTCAATACATTTTCTTTATTTATTTAAGCTACAAATCAATGGTTTCAACCATTAATGAAAGGTGATGTACCAACAGGTTGTGCTGCTTTTGGTTTTGCAACTGATGGTCAACGAATTCTTGTCTTTGGTGGTATGGTTGAATATGGAAAATATTCAGCTGATCTCTGGGAATTAAATCCAATTAAATGGGAATGGAAAAAATTAAAACCTCGAGCACCTCGAACAGCTCCTTTACCATGTGCTCGACTTGGTAAATGTTATACATACGATTTTTCTGTTTGTTTTCATCATTTATTATATATATTTTAGGACATACATTAACATATGCTGAAGGAAAATATTATTTATTTGGTGGTTTAGCTAATGATAGCAAAGATCCAAAACAGAATGTTCCACGGTAAGATATGAATAAAAAAATCAAACAAAAATTTGCTTAGATAATAGTTTTAGATATTTAAATGATCTCTATGCACTTGAATATAAAGGTAATAATTGTGCTTGGGAACAACCTATTGTTCGTAGTACACCACCAAGTGAACGTGAATCCCATTCATGTGTTTTTTATCGTGGTCAAATTGAGAATCGACCAAAATTAATTATCTATGGTGGCATGAATGGTCATCGTTTAGGAGATCTTTGGAGTTTTCATCTTGGTAGGAATAAAAAATTCAATGAATATATATATATTTATGAAAGTAGATTTTTCACAATGGACACAAATAACACCATCTGGTTTGGCTCCACAACCACGTAGTCTTCATTCAGCTGTTGTTATGGGAAATCGGTGAATTGATTTTTTATTACATATTTATTTTTATTTTTATTCTTTTTTTTTTTTATTAGAATGTTTATATTTGGCGGTTGGGTTCCATTGATTATATCGGATAAAAATGATCAATATGCCAATGAAAAGGAATGGAAATGTACGAATACATTAGCAGCTTTTAATTTAGGTAAAAAAAGAATATTTTCTTAATCGAAATTGAATAGATTGTTTTTATTTTCTTCTCTTCTATTAGAAACAAATGCTTGGGAACTTCTTGGACAAGAATGTCTTGATGATAATGTGCCGCGAGCACGTGCTGGTCATTGTGCTGTTGCTGTTAATACAAGAATGTATATTTGGAGTGGACGTGATGGATATAGAAAAGCTTGGAATAATCAAGTAGATAAAAATGAATTTGATTTATGATTTGAAACTTAAAAAAAAATTTCTGCATAGGTTTGTTGTAAAGATTTATGGTGTTTAGAAACAGCATGTCCAGGTGAACCAGAAAAAGTGCAATTACTTAAAGCAGGCATCGGAAATTTGGAAGTATCATGGAATCCTGTTCCGACTGGTATATTCATTATGATAGAAATATTTTTATTTGATCAATTTGATGTATTGTTTTTTTTAATTCTAGCTGATTCTTATATATTACAAATTCAACGTTTTGAAGCACCCGTGGAACAACCTCCACCAACACTTCCTGTTCTTCCGGTTACATCTCAACCACCATCAATACATCCTCCACCTCTACCATTACAATCAATATCGGCTTCACTTTTCGCTTCGAAAAGTCCACAATCAGGTAAAAAAATATCGTCTAGTAATAACAAATTATAAATATTTATAATTTAGTTCTTGCATCATTAATTCCAACATTTTCAAATGGTAAATAATATTCAATAAATAAATAAAGTTCATTGAATAATTTCATTTTAGAACAACAATCACCAAGTGTATCGGTGTCAGCTATTTCGGATACAGGTAAATTAGATTTCATATTCAATATTTTGTTTGAAATGCATTAGATATTTTTTAAAGAAAAATATAGTTAGTGTAAGTTTTGAGTCAAGATTTCACGATTTCCATTCGTAGTGAGGAAAGAGGAGAAAAAGACCAGCAGTCATTGAGTATGTTTCAATAAAAAGAGAAAAAAATTGTGAGTAGTATTAGTACTAAGACTTTGACTTCTGTAAAAATTTCGAAGTTTTATTCGAAAATTTAATGGTTGTAATATTAGTGCCACATTCAGACGAGGGAAAGTTCACAAGTGATAAATTGCTTTTAAGCTAAAACTATATTCAGTTGATGGGATCTTGTGACAAAGTAAACACGTCTCTGAAGTATGAATCTTTAAGATATAGACGTTTTATAATAATTATTGTGTAAAATTTGGATATTATGAAACATTCATATCTTATAAATATTCGCTCAAATATTCAGTAATTTTTTCTACCAGCTAATCGACTTAGTTTCATTCTGTGAACAAAGTCAAAATTGAAAATTTCAGTAACAAAGATCCAATAGCTCGAACCACTCAATTGTATTTACCTATTCACTAGGTTCTATTGATTGAATATAGTTTCAGATGAAAAGAAATATATCACTTAGGGGACCTTTTCTCTTGAGTTTATCGATATATATATACAGTGGTACTGAAAATTAATCATGCATCTCACCGATCACTTTTTTAATAATATCTCAAGATCATTTCTACCGATTGAATTGTGATTTTCGACAAGTTATAACTTTAATTTCAAGCCTCGAAGTTGATTATTCATCACATGCAAACATATAAGAATATAATACTATTAAAAATCTTGTATTTTATTATGTTGACTGAGCGATTACATTTTTCATCTGTCTTTCTATTAAAAAGAATGAAGTTTGATGTACAATAATCTACTGTAGATAGAATAGATATGCACAAGAGCACTCGATTATATCTCGAAAACAACTATACTAAAGATATTTCGTTTGACGTATTCGGTATTAGTTTAAAATAAAGCTCAAGAACACATATGAGTTCCACATATTAATTCTACAGGAAAGGCATTGAAAATTTTTTTTTCTTTAATGATAATATCTAGATGGCGTTGTCGATCAATGTCTTTCATCCACAACAACAACAAGTCTAAATAAATCTGCATCAGATTTACTTTCATTAGTTCATTTCTCATCATCGTCACAAGCACCATATTCATCATCCATTAGTACAGTTAATGCCCAAACATTACCAAATGTTTCTATATCACCTTCGAACAGTATAAATAATTCATCATTATTTCAAAAAACAACACCAACAACTATTTCTTCATCTATACAACATAATCAACCAACAGCATTATTTAATTCAACACAAAGTACATATTTGTGTAACAAAATAAAAAGTCAATGAGAAATTTTTTTTTCTATTTTAGCCGTTCGACCAGCAACAACATCAAATATACAATTTGTTAATACTAACTCTACTAATGTATCAAATACTGTTCGTCCAATAATCTTTCATCAAAAACCATCAGCAACTTCTACACAACCACAACTTCTTACTGTTATGCCTGCCGGTGTACGTGTTCAACAATTAACACCTGTTGTACGTGGTTCATCAACTCAACCAACAACAATTGTTCGTTTAATGTCACCAGCAACAACAACTGTTCGACCAGGCACAGGACAACAACAAATTATACAATTAAATACAAATAAACAACAACAACCATTAGTTATTAAAGCAATTACGGCACAAACATCTAATCGACAACAACAACCAATATTATTAGCAGCTAATACGCAACAAAAAACGATACCATCACAATCTCCACAACAAATATTAGTTTTAAATCAAAATACATTTTCAACTACAAGTGGACAACAACCGAAATTTACATTACAAATGAAAAATATTGATCAATCTAATTCAACAACAGTTAATACAACAACAAATATTGATAATGGTCAACAAGAACCAATAATGGATAGTGGAATTCCTCAATTAGATGGAACTGTTGATGATCAGGTAAATATTTTCTAACAACAAAGAATAAATTTATTCTTATATTTTCATTTATTTATTTTTTTTTATTTTAGTCACTACAAAACGGTACACCTGGTAAATACTACAAAAGAAAACAAAAGAAGATTGATAATGTATAATTCTGTTTTAGATGTACGAAATTCTTCTAGTCCAGCACAACAACAATCAACAACAGACTTCGGACAAATGATCAATACTGGATCCCAACAACTCTTAAGTAAATAATAGAAAAAAAAACTTATGAATAGAAATTCTTATATTTTATATTTCTATTTAAAAGATAATCATGAAAGTTCTCAAACAACAATAAACGGCAATTCGAAAATTGACTTACAACAACAACAAACAGTTTCAAATGATTTAAAATCATCAGATAATGATGATAATGATGGTTGGCATCTAGTTGGAACATTTAAAACAACAACAGTAGATATTAAACATTATTATGTTGTTCCATCAAAAATCAATATCGATAATTATGTATGTATTTTCATTTAATTTTAATCTGACAGAATCAAAATATTTTGTTCTGATGATCTCATGAACTTGAACATAGGTTAACAATTAGCGCGCATGAGCGAACTGCAATGACAAGAATTTTTTTTTGAAATATCATACAAATTCTACCATAGTCGTCTCTAAACTAACAACAGAACCAGAAGAGGTTTGTCCCACACATCTTTAAACGTAACTTATAGGGAGTTCGATATTCCGAAATTCGCTCATTCGAGTCGTGTCCTCCTACTTGTGAAAATTGCCTACGCAGTGCCCCTTTTTCCGAGACTCTGGCTCGAATGCTGAGTTACGCATCTGTCAGACTTCTCAGTCTTATCTCATACCATACCATAGTTATTGATCTTTTGTTTTTGAGATCTTCGATTTATCAAAAACACATTTTAATTTCATTTAGTAGAGTTTGACATGAGAACTTTTAGATTGAGTTGAATTTTGAGCATAGCATATGTTTGATTTATGTTTTTCTAGGATCTTGATTCACTTCAAGTACATAATTTAGTAAGAAAAGTTGATCTTGAACCAGGTGTTATCTATAAATTGCGTATAGCGGCTGTAAATGCATGTGGTCGAGGTCCATGGAGTGAAGCGGCTGCATTTAAAACGTGCTTACCTGGTTCACCACCGGCACCATCTAATATTAAAATTACAAAGGTATAATTTCAATATAAATTCTTTTTCATATTCGAAAGTTTCGTTTTTTTTTTCTTTAGACTTCTGATGGTGGTGCGCATCTAACTTGGGATCCTCCATCGAATGCTTCACCTTTAATTACTGGTTATGCGGTCTATTTAGCAGTAAAAAATTCAGCAACTGATAATACAATACCACGTCAACAACAACAAGCATCACAAATGGCTTTTGTTCGTGTTTATGGTGGTGTATTAGCTGAATGTTCAGTGAATGCAGCACAACTTCATCAAGCCCATCTTGATATAAGTACAAGTAGTAAACCAGCTATTATATTTCGTATAGCAGCACGTAATGAACGTGGATATGGACCAGCAACACAAGTTCGATGGTTACAAGATCAACAACAAACACCGTCTAATCATTCAACGGCAAATAATCTATTAAAACGAACTGGTTCAAATACAAATTCTTCACCATCAATAACAAAGAAACAAAGATTAGCACCTGGAGGAGCAGGAGGGGGATCAAATGATGGTTAATACTTTTCATTTGTGTTTGTGTGTTCACTTGTAAATATTTTATTTGCCGCTTTTGTTTATTCTATTAAAAAAAAGGAAAAAAAGATTCTGTCCCATTTCTATTAGATTTCTAAAATAACATACATATATCTTATTATGAAAAGATCAGTCTATGTATGGTTATTGTGCTTGATGATGATATATTAAACTATTAGTTGATCGAAATATTTTTTTTCTTCTTTCTATTTCTTTTTGTGAAAACTAGAAAGGTGGCAAACAAAATTGTTGTTTTCTTCTGTATTTGTTTCTGATATGAAGATCATTTTGTGTTGTACATATATAAATATATATATAGTTTCATCATCCACACACATCCACACAAACACACACACATTTTGTCATTGTTTTTTTTCCTTTTTGTGTTCATGTACAAAAATAAAAAGGACAGGCAAGAAGTCAGAATTTATTTTATTATTCGTATAGGAATGAAAGATAAAAGAAGAACAAGAAAGCAAAAGGAAAGATTTAATTTTGTTTATTGAGTTAATGTAAGGTGCCAACTATTTGAAATGTGTGGAATTTCTTTTTTTGATCTTGGTTTGAATAGAGCTCGTTAATTTATTCACAAAAATGACGTTTTTAACATGTTTGAACTATGACTTTTTTTGAGTATGAATTAGGTTAAAAGAATCCAAATTGAAACTATGTCACACCATCCAGTCTCGGCAGCCTCTACCATGCATTCAATATATTTTTTTACTCGTCATATAATTAGAAAAAAAAATTATAGATCATTTTGGAAAAATATTGTTTTATTGTAGAGAAAATAAGTTTTTTTCCGATATGAATCCGAAGCACCATATATCCGAGTATCTATTCAGAGATTTTGACCATCAAAACTTCATTTTCAAATGAAACAAGTAATTAATAGAAAAATCTGCATCGAATATTACACTCGATGCTTAAGAAAAAATTTTTGTCCTTACACTCGCTCACTGTTATGGTCGAATAATCTGATCTGTGCTTTCGATAAGGAAGAAACTTGACAAAAATTTGTTTCAAGTATTGATGATACTATTCGGTAAGTGTAGGTTGCTATTCTATCAATTTTCTTAACAATAAAATAATATTTTTCCAAATGTGATGCAAATTTTTTTCTAACTTTATGATCAACAAAATAAAATATCAAATAAATATTGAGAATATGGACACTTGATCATTTTGCAATATTCAAGTTTTTCTAGACTTCCGATTTGTTCAACCTATGGTTCACTCACAAAGAAAATATAATTTGTCAAAAAATAGAATTTTTATAAATAAATTGACGAGCTCTATTCAACCATGACAAAAAAGCGCCAACAAAGAATTTGCTCGAATTGTAAATTGTGAAATTTTATGTTGATATAGTCTTTTATTTTAATCGATTTGCTAAATTTTCAGCTTGACTAATTTCTTCAGCAAGTGTTGCAGCATAAATAGAACTTTTCGCTCGATTAATTGCTTCATTTAAACCTTGCGATTCTTGTAATAACATTGCTTGTGTTAATTCTATTAATAAAATGTCCAATAATATAAAAAGAACTTTTTCTCTTCTCTTTTCCTATTTACCTTTTCTATATGTATCAACATCAGTTAAATGTACACCTTCATAAACAACATATTGTCTTCCTTCCAAATGATAGTGATGTACATCTTTAGGACGATCAGCATAAAATTCATTAAGTATACGTTGATCGACAGGTGATGTTGCTCGTTCAACTTTGTCATATTTTTTAGTTGGTATACTTGAACTTATCCCATTAATATTTGGTGACTGTCGAGGAATAAGTGTTTGTTTAGTAGTTAATGGAAGTGAAGTATTCGGATTTGGTTTAGTAGATGCCACAACATGTACACGATCTTGACCAGCATTTCCTAAAGAATAATTCAATATTATTATCTAATCGCTATATCGGAGAGTAGAGATGGATAAAATAAAAGCATAGACGAAAATCGATTTTCTCTTTGAGATCATTCTAACTAGACATTGGCAAACTGATGCCCGTCCGATGAAGTTTGAGATCGGGACTAAAATTAAAAAAACTGGTCTTGTTCGATGTCTAATTGAACATCTAAGCAGAAGGCTATCAGTAACGAAATGCTTGAAAGTATAGTAGCAGAATATTTATAATTTGTAGACAGTTGTAGAAAATAATTTTAAGTTCTATTCTGACTAAAGTTTTAGTAAACCTAATATCAAAACTGAATCTCTTTTTGGCTGAAGTTTTTAAAAAAAGCCATTCCAACTAATCTCTAGTTTTCAACTTGTTTCTGATGCTATATCCTGCTATTTTCTAACGAGGGAACTCATTTGATTGGTAATATTTACTTTATCTCACAGTTTGTTCATCGATACAACCCATAATTTAGATAAAAATTCTAAAATGCTTTGTACTATTAGACCTTTCTTTTTGAGTTATGATCGTTTTATAGAACTTTCAGTCTATGGCAGAATATTATGAGAAAAATCTTAGTGAGGAGTTTTGGCTTGAAATTCTCTCCAACAATAACTCTAATAATCTTCATGATATCCTAAACTTTTCAGCTCAAACGAATGGTTGCTTGTTCAGAAATCGTATGCCTAAAACCTGGACTATTTTTGGAGCTCTTTTGCCAAAGTACCATTTTGTTGCAAACGTGTTATCTCAGCAGGATACTATAAGAATTATGAGAGTCGTTGTTGATAAAAACTGCACATCAATACTTGATGTTGCGATTTTTTTTATGACGTCCTGCAATGGTCTAAAAGTCCAGTAACGTGGCCATAACTCAAGAAAAAATTTCTAATGTTAAAACACATTTCAAGATTTCATCTACATTATCAATGCTACTTGTGAGTAGAATATGAGCTCAAACAGAAATTATCAGTCGAATGAGTTCTCTCATAATTAGTGCTGGCAACTTCAATACATCTCAATTCAAGAGATGTATCAAATTTATTGGCATAAGTTAAATATTCGATACCTATGAGAAATAAAATTGCATTGACGAATATAATCGATACAGCAGCAATCAATCCAGATAAAAGTGATGCAATAATATCTATAATAATAATGAAATAACTTTTATTAAAGATATTTTTAATGTATTAATTTACCTTTCTCTAGATTAGTCTGTGCTAATGAAATATATGCTGAACAATATGCAATACAAAGAATAAGACCAAGCATTAAAAAGAATTCAATAGCTATTGATACAATTGTTACACTCATACATGCTATCCATTTTTGTACTATACAAAATAACAATGTCTTTGTTTTTTTTCTTCTGAAAATAATTCTCACTTACCACGAGTACGATTCGATACAAGAATTAAAATATCAATAAGAAAAAGTGCACTTGCTATACAGCCAAGAATAACTATAATTAATGGTATTTGTATAATGTCTTGATCTAAAGAAAAAAAAGCCCTTTTTTCTAAACAATATGATTCTCTTGTACATACATTGTACACCCCATAAAATAGCAAATACAATAATCATCATAAATGATAATATAACAATCGATATTGTTAAAATAACTGTATATTTATTAATATTAAAGTGATTACTTAAGTAAAGAATAAAACAGAATAGTATAAACCAATTCAGAAGTAGAACAGAATATGTCCACCAATTTGCATAAGCACCTCCATATGCATTTGTACATACATCGGTACTTGATTGACGCCCAGTTAAAGTATTTTTTGTTTCTTTTTTCATTCCATATGTTGCTAAAGTAGAAAATATTTTTAAAAAAATCAACACTTTAAATAAGATGTGGGCAAAATGGTGTTGGCTCTGCGAAATCAAGACCAAACTTTTGTGACCATGACTAGCATCGTGATCAATTTTTTTTATAATCAAAACAAACAAAAACTGGTTGCACTCATGCTTGTTTGGAATAGAAAACTTACCTATTACACATGGAGCCGGTAATAAAGTGCTGCATAAATAATTAGTAACACATTGTAAAGTACTATCGTATGCTGCGCAATGAGCTCCAATTGCTACTTCATGTGTACTATTCGGACACCATTTAATGACTGAATCATCGACTATAGATCCATCAAGCCAATGCCAGTGAGCATCACGAACTATTCATTTAAAAATTTACACATAGAATAAATATCAAATTTCATTTTTTTTATAAATAATTAATATGAATTTGTATCAAAAGTATTCTTCAATAAAACAATCGTTTTCTGTTATTTATCTAGGTTAGTTTTTTTGGTATTATATATGTCAGGAGTCTGTATGAAAAATTTGTATACTTTTAGTATAATAAGAATATTCAATAAAACTTTACTGTAGAATAAAGAAAAATTGAAAACAATTTTTTTAAATTAAAGTATAAAAACAAACTAAAGAATTAGAATTTAACATTTTCTTGATAAAAAAAACAAGAAATTCTTTTATCCATGTGAAAGAGAACTTCCTAGTACAAAACTTGTTTTTTTTCTTTTCACTCGAGCCAAAGAAAAACTTCTTCGAGTCAAAAAAAAAGACATTGCCGGAAGCGTTTTTTTACTCCAGATTTCATGTTTTATGTCTAATTATAGATATTTCTATATTTCATGTTAAAATAGCGATGAAAAGTTAAAAACAAATACTAGAAAAGCTCGTCAATCTGATATCTATCACGTTGACTTACATGATGCAAAGTTATTTGCGCCTATCCAAAAAGAACCTTTTTCACCAATATTAGCATTTTTCAAATCATTAAATTGTTTCATAGAAAATATTTGAATCAATATTCCATCAATAGTTTTACTTAAACATTGATTATAAGCATCGGACCATGGCAAAGATGTTCGTTTATAATAATAACAGAAATTTGTAACATTATCATTCGTAAATGGACTGGGACATTGACTAGTTACTATAAAAAAGAATAATCAACTTAGTATATATATGTATAAAAGAAACTCTTTGTTGCATACTTTGTTCTATGTATCCAATAGTGAGAAGAAATAATATAATAATCAACTTAGATGATGCCATGTTTTACATGAAAGTAAACGTACGTATACTCTTTAGTTTTGTTGGTTGCCGTCACTGGCCGTTGTCATCGTCTTGTGTGATATATTTTGTTTGTTGGTATCTAACAAGTAAAAAGATTTTTCAGTCCGTCAATTTCACTCAGTTTTCTCTTCTCTCTTTCTTTCTCTATCTTGTTCTATCGGTATTCTGCTAGCTAATAAAAAGACTCATTACTTTTCACATATGTTCTTTTTCTCATCCGCTCTTTTATTTTTACGGAACATTCACGTCTCTTTTTTTTCTTTCCTTAGTGATTCGTTGTCTATTTATTTGCGCATACACCTAATGTCTCATTATGTTTTTAGTATAGTTTTTTTCTTAACATATATCTCTACAGAGACAAATGATAACATTTTGCATTGTATTTCAAAAGATGCGTCGTTAAATTTTCTACAAGAGAACTATATGAAAAAAATCCTTTTAATATATTCTAATGTGGTTTTAGACATTAACAAGAAAAAAGATTCGTATGAGAGATTGCTAATTCCTATTATATTAAAGTCACAAAAATGTTCATAATAATGTTTATCTCGGACATATATTTGCAGCGACAAGTCTAAAAGAAAATGACTTTTTTTTTGGAAAGATTTATTGGTTGAGTCTCTACAATAATCAAAGTAAAAAAAGTCTAACTGATTTATTATAGTCGATTCGAAGAGGATTAAATGAAAATGATGTATGATACGTTGTTGGTTTTCTTTCTTCTCATTTGAATTCATTTCTCGTTCTAAACAATTGATTGCCACCTGGCCACTTTGAATTCTTCATTAGTGATTTTTAAACATCAACAAAATCATTGTAACAATTTGTTTTTCTAAATAAAGTATTATGCACATCTTTTCATGAAATCGATCTTTTTACTTTGATTATTGAAGAGAATTAAACAACGAATGCTTCTAACAACATCTAACTTTTTTTTTATTTCGGTGTATGAATATAAATGATAAGTGGAATCAGCAAGTTTTTGTAGGTATTTTTTCTTGCAATTTTCTCCGATTCTATGAGGACAAATCAAATGGAAGTCTATCATACATTCGTTGTCAAGAATTTGAAAGCACATCTTTTGAAACTAAAAACAAAACTTTCTCTTTTGTCTATGCAAGAATATATAAAAAATAAATTAAGTTGCAAACATGTTGGTACACCAGATACGATAATCAATAATATACATGAACAATTTATGTTGATTCTTTCCAAGAGAATATTAAACAGGTTTTATTGATAATTAACTGAATCTGTGACGCATCAAATAAAATTTTAAAGAAAAGAATTTTCTTAACGTTGTCGTCATCATGACAATCACGTTATATGGAATGCAATAAGAGAAAAAAAGAATATAGAAAAATGATGTGTGTGTGTGGCATGAAATGTTTTACAAGAATAAAAATGAAAGGTATTAGCATCAAATTTCTTGTAAGAAAGTTTAAGAATGGATTATATCTTATATGTCAATATGAATAATTGATTATCAAGAAGAATATAATAAAATTTGAATTTCTTACTACTGTACTTGTCGTTTAACATCAAGAATATTAATCGACAGACTATATGAAAGTGCATTTTTTTTTGCTTAGTTCTACATCGATGGTCGAACTATCGACATATCATGGCCATAGCCAGGATTTCGCCAAGGAAAATGCACAAGATACGTAAATATTTTGGGTTTTCCCCTAACATAGCTAAATTAAAAATGAACCTGTTTTTTACGGGTGCAAAAAAAAGCTCCAACTGTTTTCTCATCTGTTTCTAAACAATTATCCGAAACAAAATAAGTTATAAGCCAAAATTTATTATTTTTTTCATGAAAAAGACACAAAAAACAAATGTTTATCCACTTCACAACTTAAAAAAAAAACAATTCTTCTATTTACTCATCTAAAAACTATTAAGTGAATTTAGATGTATTACTATTGCGATGCTATATTTAATTTACAACAGAAATTATTGATAACATGTCATTCAAACCAATTTTTCTTCATTTAAAGTACTCTAAATAATAAGTAAAAATTTTTTAACGCGAAAGAGCCATACTGAATAGTAATCCACAGTTTAGCTTTGTCGAAGAATAAATTTACTGTGAATATTTTCCTTAAAACCATTCTTGTATTCTAGTCAGATAAATATAACTTTTACTGAAATGATTGAATTGACCTTCGCTTAAGAATGAAAACCTATTTCAGATTGTGATAAACTTCACATATCATTACTTACATCGTTTGCAAATGACACTCACTTCTTTTCGACAGGTTGCGAACTATTATTCACTTAAATTCTAATCAGAGAAACACTATAGGAATGTTCGAGCCCTTTGGGCACCCTCTGGTTATACCCCTGCTACATATATAACAAGTGTTATAAACATTTCACATGAATGATACTTCTTCTACTGTAATGGAAAATATTTCTGCAACAAAAACAAGTGTACTTTGTTAGTTTTAATAAATTTTAACTTGACTAAATTTGAAGTTTGTAAGGTAACAGTAATTCGAAATTCTGGCAAAACCTCTTTTTCACCGCCTTTTTGTTATGGTTGGATAGAGTTCATCGAGTTACCTATAAAAATATTACTTTTACGATATTCAAATGATACTTTTATAGTAAAAGTTAGGTTAATAAAAATCAGAAAAGCCTACAAAAGTTGAAACATACCAACAGCATCAAGTCGTGGCAATTTCAATGTTTACCTGAAATTTCTTGTGGATTTTACTTATCATATAGTTAAAAATAATTAGACGTGATTTTTTAAAAAATATCATGTGGTTGTTGAGAAAATCGTTTTTTTCAACTTCATAGTTAAACGTCTTAACTACAAGTTTCTATTCTAAGATTGTGCCTATGAAATAGACATTTATCAAACTTTGGTCTTCACATCACCTCAATGTTCGTTTCACAAATATTCTGACCTGTGCTTTTTATCAAGTCAAAATTTGACGAAAATTAGTTTGAGCTATTGACTATAGTATTCGGTGCAGATTTTTGTGATGATTCTGAATGTGATAATCTGCTTCGTTTAGAACTGAAGTTCTGATGATCAAAAATCTCTGAATATAACCATGTATTCAAGGTGTTTTGCTATTATATTGGAAAAATCGGTTTTCTCAACAATCAAGCACCATTTTTCAAAAAGCACGTCTTATTTTTTTCCGAGCTCTATGACAAGTAAAATAAAAAAAACAATTCAGGTAAATATTGAGACTACGAATATTTTATGATTTGCGAGTAATTCAACTTTTATAGGCTTTTTTTAAATTGAAGTTTCACTACAAAAATATCGTTTGAACCAATCAAAAACAACGTTTCTGCAGATAACTCAATGAGTTCAATCCAACCATGGCAAAAATTACCAAATAAAAATTTGCTCCAATTCGAGTTTCTAGCATAGTAGACGATATGATAAGCTACGTAAAATTTTTTTCTTCGCTACGGAATAAAGCTCTGCAGAGTCAAGTTTTTACGACTTCGACACTGAAAAAAGAATATTTCTTTTAACTTAGGTATGCAGTAATTCCTAAGATTGATCATATAAATTTTATTTCGAGTTTTTTCCTTAATGATAACTTGAATAGAGAATAAACCTAGTTTTTCGGCCCGTAGAAGCTGAAAATAAAAGTTTCCTTTGATTACACGAGATGATAGAGCAATTCTCTACGATTTTCTTTTTTGACTAAATTACATAAATTATAAGAGAAGCCTTACAATTCTTATTATCTTATTTCCTTTTCGGAAATGGCGAAAAAACTATTTTTGGGTGTTTCTTAATATCAATGCCAGTTCCGTCAAAAAATATTGTAAAAAACTCAGAGACGCATAATTTTGTAGAAAATCAGTTGCGCTACTGTTCTGTACAATAAAAAGAAACGCTAGGTTTGAAGTTTTACAGAAGTTCTGGATTTTGAAAATTCTATGAAGATTTAATGAAAATAAAATCCTTATTGGAAATAATTTTCTCTATTCAAGCTATTATTTAAGTTTTTTATGCTAGTTACCATAAAGGAAAAAGTCGACATAAGATATATACAATCAATTTTTTACAGCCATTTTATACTTCTTGTAGTACCATTCGTGAATGAAACTTTCTCGCTGATTTTTTTTTTCTTAAATATTATTTTTGAATATATAACATAAGGTGTTTTTGTTCATTACTTAACATAAGAAGTAAAAACTTGTTACTGTGTAAGAGGAAAAATGCGTGACTGTTTTGATTAGTGTAACTCCGACATCGGCTCCGAAAAATTTTTTTTTAGTGACTTCGACTCCATCAGAGTCAGTTTTCAGAGTGCAATGCAGAGTTGCTCTGTTATGGAATCATTTTAATATATATTATTGAAATTCTATTTACCTATCAAATATTAACGTAGAAACAAATCAATCTAGTCTATCGTCTCACATCATACGATTGATCGGCTACGGTTATGACGTAGAACGAAACGATCAATATGCCAAATTTCTGTTCTCTTATATATGCTCAATCAATCACTCTACTATTGATAATCAATTTGAAACAGAAAAAGAATTGAAGAAATTTTTCACATATTTTTTTCAATACGAACTAATAAGAAAAATTCAACCAGAAGTTATTCAACATATGTTAATGAATGAAACAAAAAAGAAAAAAACAAATTACATGTAAACTTCTAACTTATCTATAAATATTTTCTAAAGATTACATTTATCACTAAACGAAATTGTTTAATTCATATACGATAACAAAACCGCTTTACATATTTCTACAACATTGTTGAATCTGTTTCTATGGGAAACATTCATGAAGCATAATCAATTTGAATAGGATTTGTAAATCAAGATATGAAACAAAAGAAGAAAAACAACAGATGGAAGTTTATGAAATAAAAAAAAGCTGTAGATAATTGAGACGTATATGTATCATTCGTATGCTAGTCGAGTATGTGCATATTTTCCATTCCGTTTGCTTTTTCATATGAGAAAGAAAAAAACAATGTCATATATACATGATTACAGTGGAACTATTCAAATGTGAGTACCATCGGGATCGACCAAAAGTGCTTATTATTAGGAGGCGTCCAGTTTCGTTTTTTTTTGGTAATCTATAGTTGTTTAGTTACAATTGCTTTTCGACTGCAACAAAGTGATCTTTTTGCTTCTTTCCAATAATTAATTCATTGAACTTTTTTTATTCAGAAGTAAATCAATTTGTGCTAACACGATTTGACATTACTAGATATGGAGACGAAAGACCATGATAAGTTACGCCAAGTATTGTTGCTATTGTCTAATATTAGTGTTTTTTTTTTCTAAATACTGAGGATTAGTTCATTTCCAGTTCATTTTCGTCCCATGATTGTTTATTGTAACACAGTACATATAGCATCCGTTTTTACTCGCTTTGCACTTGATTGATTGAACATATGTTACTCACATGACACAGTTTGTTATTGCTTATGGAACCAACAATAAGTGTACAGTGTTCCGAACAAAAAGTGCTCATTCATAGCCAAATTTCTTTCGGTGCTCTATAGACTGTCCAATAATAAAAAGATACTCACATAGAGAGATTTACTTATAATTTCTTTCCACTTCTAAAAACTATTATGAGTTCTGCGCGGAACCGTCCCGTTTATTTCTATTAGTGACAATGATTTTGAATATTTGACCATAATTCTTATTCCTAATGATGATATGACAGAAGAAAACATAGACAATCTGACTATTGAGTTCATTTTTAAAATTATGTTCGATAAACATATTCGTCTGGTTGTTTCTTCTATTGTATGAATATTTATTTGTCTTACGAAAATCTTTCATCCAAAAAATCTATTTGACATAATGATGAATCGTATTCATGATAACGAGAAAAAAAAACGAAGACAACGTGCAAGAATGATGAGTAGTATCATCATTTTGTTTATTTGTTTCAAGTATGAAAAAGAAAAAAGAAAAAATTCACATTAACAACCAATAAAAAAATAAGAGAGTGAGAAAAGAAAGATTATATGTATCTCGACATTGTACATGATTTGTTTCGGATACAAAAAAATTGATTTTAACTTCAAAGATATTTTTCATGTGAATCGATTAGTCTTCCCTTTTCGTTGATCTTGAACTCAGTTGCGATATAAATATCAAACATTTTTCTTTTCTTTAGAATAGTTTTCATTAATGCATACAATAAATATGGAACGTGCAACATTTAAAATTGAAATTCCATTTACTGATCATGCTCATTGCATTGGACGACAAGGAAACCAAATACAAAGTATTATGTTAGCAACAGATACACATATTCATTTTCCTGATGGCAATCGTGAACCAAATGGAACAAAATCTAATCAAGTACATTAAAAAAATAAATCGCAAAAAAAAAAATTTTCTTTGTTTGCCTTGAATTATTCTTAATAGGTATCAATAACAGGTACAATAACATCTATTGAACAAGCTCGAAAACGTATTCGAGATATTTTACCAATGTCATTGAAATTTCTTATACCAACAAGAGAATTAATTCATATTATTAATGATGATTATCCATTATTTAAATATGTTCGAACACGTTATGGTGTTATGGTATTATCACGTCCATATGCAAAAACTGGTGACGTTTATTGTATTGTTCGTGGACTGTATGTTATGATAGAAATTTCTTTTTTTCGAAAAAAAAAAATCCTTTTCCTCTCTTTCTTTTTTGAAGTATTAATCAATCAGAATTAGCAGAAGCAACTGAATATTTAATTCAAGCATTTTATGGTTTTGAATCATCATTAATTAAAGTAACATGTCAAACAGAAGTTAGTGAACAATATCACGGTTATTTACAAACTCGTCAACAATCAAAAGATATGTGTATAGCCGCTATTGAACAATATACACATGCAACAATACAATTTCCAACAACAATAATCAATACCAATGGATATGGACGACGAACATCAGTTATAATTAGTGGATCTCCAGCACAAGTTTGTCAAGCAAGAAAATTATTTGATGTAAAAATATTTTCTATTCTTTTTTTTTTAAATATGATTCCAAAAAAAATATTTTTTTTCATTTAGTTATGTTTACCAATTATTTTGACTTTTGAAGTACCAACTGATAAAGAACCAACACGTGGTATGAAATTAAAGAGGGGATCTTTCTGGGTGTTAAGTCGCTTTTCGACGGAGATGATGTTTATTTGATGAGTGGTAGTGAATAATAGAGTAATCTACAATGATTTGCTGTTTTGTGTCTTCGTTCTTGACATATCGAAATTTTACTGTTTTATTCAACAAAATGCTGCAAAAGCAGTTTTAGGTTTTCTATTATTTCTTTTGTGAAGATGTAAATATATGAACTAAATTTGAGATTACACATAAGAGAATTGTGAATGTAGAATATCTCAGGATAGGAGGTACTAGATAAGTTACAACTTACCTAATGAACTAATCTCATAAAGTTTGAAGTCAAAGCTTAAAAGTCAACTTTTAGAAAGTTACAGCTTTGAATTGAAAAATCCAATAAAGGTTCGATGTGTCAAGAACGAAGACTCAAAAAAGCAAAACTATTCTAGACTTTTTCATTGTTCATCAGTACTGATATAGTTCAACGTCGTTTCGATTCAAAAGCAACTTGACACCTAAAGAGATTCTCTTGTAAACTTCAATTTTTTTTTCGGATTGAATACAGATATTACCGTTTATTTATTTAGCTGATATTGCTCATATAAAAGATAAACTTAATGTAACAACGATTGTTCGAACACGTAAAGATAAAATTGGAAAAGTAAATTTGTTTTTTTTTTTTCTTTTCATTCTTCTGAAAGTTTTATATGTATAGTTAGTAAGTGTTCAATCACAAGAATACAACAGTGATCAATTATTTCGTGCACGTTCAATTATTCTTGGTTTATCAGAAATAAATAATAATATTCTGCCAATACCATTGATTAAAAATAATAATAATAATAATATGTTATTAAATCTGAGTAATTATTGACTTTTTATGAAACTCAAAACTATTGAATTGTTTTATTTGTTCTAGATTCATCTCCGACATTGTCTGATCTCTCTAGTAAGTAATAAGAATGTAGATTCTTTAATAGAAACTTGTAACTGAACAAATTCTCAGATGATTTTGTGTGAACTACCATAGAAAACAAGTATCGCACTAGTATGCCTTCGTGGTTAAAAAAAACGTTGCTTCTCATTCGTAAACACATATCGAAAAATTCGATAATTGTTTAACTCAATTGTAATAATTATTTGAAATTAAAATTAATTTAAACGGAAAAGACCACGAAAGTATTTTTTTTAAAGAAAGTGAAAAAATTCTGTCTGTTTTTTTGTTTTATTTAATAATGCTGACTGATTGCCATGATGTTTGTCACGTGAATGTGTCCTATTACTGACACAATCTATTTGCAGAATAGTTTTTAAAATTTTCAAGTTTATAGATATAAGTATAATCAACTAAAAATTTGAAAATATTATATTACATCTAAAATTCATGATATTTTTGTTCACAAATAAGAAGTAGCTAAATTATCAAAATATATTTTTCCTCGAAAATCAATCATAATATTAATATTTTTTAGTGCTAACTTCATCTCTGGCCTCTTCTGCTGTGACAACAATACCAACTAGTCATTTACCAGATAGGATATTAATTCCAATTGAATCGTACTATATACCATCCACGCAACAAATCGATACATTACTTGTACCATTGTAAGAAATAGAATTTTTATTTTATGAAAATACATTTTTTGTCTTGTTTTTCTTGAAGAAATAAAGTGAATACAACAAAAAAACCATCACCCATTGGCCATGAACGTTCATCATTACGAAGTAAATACTGACAAATTGTTATTTTTTCTTTTTTCTAATCAATACATTTACTTATACTTCAAGATCTCGATCAAGATACGATCATTTGGCCAACACATAATGATCAATTTTCATCGGTAAGTTTTCTAGATATTATTTCAATACTAATTCAATTAAAATGTTTTTAGTCTGCGATTTTTGATGCATCAAACTATCAAATTAAACCCATTAATAGTAAGCTTAATTGTAGAATTTTTTCTTTAAATATTTAGTGCAAATAAAAAAATTTAGATCCTTCAATTTCTCCATTATCTCAAGATACTCATTCGACTAAATTATTTACATTACTTCGTTCAATTAATTTAGAAAAATATATGTCAACATTTGAACATAATGAGGTAAATTTGTTTTTACTTCTTTTTATTTCAATGAATTAATCAGAAGAGGAAAAAAACTGATCTAATGTCCGAGCCTTAGTAAAAGAGGAATAGCTATAGTATCAATAATTGGCTGATTCAGTAGTCCTCCTACATTTTTCGTAAAAAACAGAAAGCTTTTTTGAAAACAATCGAGTGACGGAAACTCTGCCACTAAGACTTTCGCCAATGACAAAATCCCAGGAATGTGCTGATTTAAATAACATTCCTAGGATTTATATTTCTGTGTTTGTGATAAAAGTTTTTTTTAACAAAGCTTTTTTTGATAGAAAGTAAATATTCGTTTTGTAGCGTCTTTCATGCACTATCACATGCGATATTATTGAACTTGATTGCATGTCCTACTACTGAGAAAATAAAAGCTCAAGCTAATTCACAAGCTGCGAAAGATATTTAGTAACACCCTCCAGTTTTTACCGTGCAATTTGAGGACGCTTTTCTTTCTGTCGGACATTGTGGTGGGTGTCTTATAGTAGGATCATCCTCTTCTAATCGATCATGACTAGCATATCCACGAGCGTAAATCATAAACCGATACATATGTTGATGGACGCCTATTTTTACAATGACAAAAGCTTCATCATGTTTCAATCTTTACTTCCACTGAGATTGCGCTAACAACATTTTAAACCTTAGTGTGTGTCAAATACTATAATAGTAATGATAACATAGTAGTTGATACTGTAAAAACCAATAAGTGCGGTTTTTTTAAAATGTTTACTCAGTTTTGTTTTGTTTATAATAATCTGCATACGAATGTGTGAAACAGATAGAATAGAAATCAAATAGTGTTTTCTCATTTCTTCAGAGGAAAATATATGTTGCTAGTGCTTAGCATAATTTCAGAGTGCTTTTTATGTCATTCATCAAAGAACACGCGCTAAAAACAAACAACTCACAATTTGAAGTATTGTCGCAGCATTCGTTAGAATTCTAAAGATATGCCTTTTAGATAATCTATGTTCTATATAGTTATAGAAAAATCCTATATAATTAATGCTTTTGAATTCTCATACTCTTACGTAGGCATACTACAAAGTCAAGTAATTGAACAAAGGCAACAGCTAATGATCTGCGATTTTCAGCAATTGAAAGATTAGAAATTTGGATCTCTTTTGTTGTCTAATGCTATCTAAGGCAAAATTATTTTAAAATCCATCATTTTCGTAAAGCATTATTGAAAATGCATGAGACGGATGCTCCATTTCTAAGAAATTTCGATGAAAAGTCAGAAAATGTCCTTAATTTAAAAAGAAACTGAATACAAATTTAACAGAATGGATACGTAGTTTTGTGTGTTTAACATTAAGATGCGAGAAGATAATCACCTACATCACGCCTTGAACTAATAGAGATCTGAAGCATATGTTAAAATTAAAATTATATCAAAACGAAACATCTTGTTCATGTATTTTTTTTAATGTTTTGCGAAAATGATGAGTTTTAAAATAATTTTGTCATACATAGTATCAAACAGAACCATGTCTAAAGTTTTCTTCTGTCGATTGCTAAAAACTGCAGGTCACTAACTGTTGTCGTTGTCGATTTACTGAATTTACAAACATCTGTCTATCTTCTGCTTTTTTTCTAAAAAATAAAAAGGATATTTCGCTGATATGTTTTATGAATAAATCTATTGAAAATTCTGCAGTTTCTCATCGTTTATAAAAACTACTTAAAGGTAGAATTTAAAAGAGAAAAGAAAATGGAACTGAAATTTTGTTATCGATAAAATTAAACTGTTTAAAATTATTTTGCTTTAGACTATGCCTTGGCCAGTATCTTTCAACATCAGTGACTATGATAGCTTTACTAATCATTCAACATCTTTCGACTTGAATACTCCATTACAATATTTTATCGACGATGTAAACAATAATATAGCTTATTTACCAACATGTTCACTTTTGTCTATTTAATCATATTGTTTCTTTTTTCTTTTCTTTTTGTTTACTAATGTGTATATTCTCAATTACGTCTTTCGATTAATCAAGAATAGAGGAAATTAAAATAGATTAACTTGAAAAATAGTTTTTTATTATTTAAGAATACTTACGTCTGTTCAAAAAGTTTGTCGTAAAAAACAAAATATTTGCTCAGCATTAATATACAACGTTGATTATTTGTCGAGAATTATTTTAATAATATCTAAACGAAAAATAGAACTTACTATAAGGAGAAAATCACGACGAGACATTGAGACATATGCTCGAATAGAATAAAGTATTAACAAGTTTTTTATCATAAGACACTTCGAGAAAAAAAAAATTTTTCACCAATCTTATTAAAAAACGACTATTGAATAAAAGGTATTTCATATTCTTTATATGGTTACGAAAGTAGAAAAAAACACAAGCTTCATAATTATCAATAATTTCAAATGGTATTGAGAGGACAAAAGAAAACCGTTTTTTTTATAGAATCAATAATAAACTACTAATTGATAGTTCCACCGAAAATTTCCCACTTTATACAGAAGTATCTATAGCCAAGCTGAAACTTCCAGCGTTTGAAGGTTTCACTAACCTAAGACATTTGATTAAAAAATTCCACGAACTTTCGCTTGGCATCATAGTTTTTTTCAGACCACAAAATATCAAATTTTGGCCTATATAGTCATAAAAATGATTTTTCTCCATTTTGTGATACTAACTTTTTTATATAACAACAACCCGTAATGAGAGTTTTATATATAGGTATACAGTACTAAGTTAGTAGATTGTGCACAACATTATATCAACCCATTCATACTACTCATTTATGAATTATCCCTATGCGACATTATGCAAAAATGGAAAAATAGCAAAAAAATAGCCTATTTTCGAGGGATCTGTTCACCATCGTAATGTAATGGTTAGCCACCTATCTTAGTCGCGCTGAATACATGCATCTAATGTCTATTTAAGGATATTAGAATCATACGTTCAGCGTCCTCTTCTTGGCAGATAAGGTGATACAATCGGTGACCCTATAATCCGTCATAGTGAAAAAGTCACCTATTGTGGTCAACGTTTCTCACGTAAGCAGAATTTGGCATCAAATCGGACAATAGTGTGATGAAGTACTAGCATTAGTCTATCGACTAGTGTGCTTAATTCACTTCGTTATTTCCAGTGAAAATTGTCCAAAAAAATCATTTTTTCATGGTTTGTAGTCTGTTACTGATTAAAGTATTTCGACTCTATCTCAGTCGGAACAAAAGCTTTTTGAAATTTCTTTTTTTATCAAAATACTCAAAATTGAAAGCTCTACAAACTCAGTGGTCCTTTTTGTATGAGGATCTGAGTCCAATGGTAGCCTATATCAAAAATGGACTTTTTCACCTCACATGATCTCAAGAAACTGGAAGTGGCGGAGTGAATTAAGCACACTAGTCGATAGACTAATGCTAGTACTTCATCACACTATTGTCCGATTTGATGCCAAATTCTGCTTACGTGAGAAACGTTGACCACAATAGGTGACTTTTTCACTATGACGGATTATAGGGTCACCGATTGTATCACCTTATCTGCCAAGAAGAGGACGCTGAACGTATGATTCTAATATCCTTAAATAGACATTAGATGCATGTATTCAGCGCGACTAAGATAGGTGGCTAACCATTACATTACGATGGTGAACAGATCCCTCGAAAATAGGCTATTTTTTTGCTATTTTTCCATTTTTGCATAATGTCGCATAGGGATAATTCATAAATGAGTAGTATGAATGGGTTGATATAATGTTGTGCACAATCTACTAACTTAGTACTGTATACCTATATATAAAACTCTCATTACGGGTTGTTGTTATATAAAAAAGTTAGTATCACAAAATGGAGAAAAATCATTTTTATGACTATATAGGCCAAAATTTGATATTTTGTGGTCTGAAAAAAACTATGATGCCAAGCGAAAGTTCGTGGAATTTTTCAATCAAATGTCTTAGGTTAGTGAAACCTTCAAACGCTGGCAGTTTCAGCTTGGCTATAGATACTTCTGTATAAAGTGGGAAATTTTCGGTGGAACTACCCTAATGCAAGAATATCTCCAATTGCTGGTTTCCATTTGACTTTATATTATGAAGAAGTTTAGCCGATGACCTACTGATGAAGAGTTATGAACGTTTTAATGAGACTTTTAGGGACAGCAAGACATTTTCAAAAAAATTAAAACACAGAGTTTTGACTTTAAATTTCGTTTTGTAGACACACTTGATAGTTTGAACGAAAACAAACATGTCTTTCTTGACAAATTCAATTTAAAAAATAATATCAATGGTTTGTATCAAAACTATCAAAGCTGTCTGTAGACAAAGTTTTAAGTTTTAGAGAAATGCTTTGTTATCCGTAGAAATTTCATTGAAACGACCATAACTTTTTATCATAAACGATGTTCGACAGTTGTAATATGATTAGAGAGAAAACTAGTGAAATTTCACTCATGAAATTTTGTTTTGATTTTTAAGAGACTTGCATTTTTGATTGTGAATTTTAGTCTGGATCAGGATTTAAAAATTCATAATTATCAATATTGGCAATGTAAATACTGAATGTCTTTCACAATATTTGCAGCACAATTAATTTTGTATTTATTGTTACACAGATCAACCAAAAAGAAAGTAGATGTATTGTTTTAAAAAGATTCGTTTATTGGATTCTCTTTAACAATCAAAGTAAAAAAAAGTTCCGTTTGATTTATTCTTATTAATTTGAAAAGAATTAAATGAAAAGATGTATACAATACTGTATTTGATTACGAGAAAAATAGAATCACCCTTCTTGACATGACAAGTTTTTTGTACAGGAACACATTGTCAATGTGATTAGAAAGACTTCGAAGTGGTTAACAAACAAACAATCGTTTAGATTGAGACATGAATCGAAGTGAGAAAGAATAAAAGTGGTTTACTCTCGATTCGTTCCAGATTAGTCAATTATGCGATTCTCCTCTTAAATGTTTTTCTCAATTCGTCCCTTACATAAATAGATCATTCTTAATTTATTCTCAATTCGTCCCATCTCAATGCGTTCCTAGTTGGTTAGCAATCAAGTACTAATGTTTTTGTATCGTAGAGCTTTATCAAAAAAAAAAATTACGCTATAGTACCAATAATATTGAAGAATAAATTTCTATTGTCACTTTTAGAACAGTCGTGTCTTGACAGCACGACCACATTGTATAGCCAATTGAACATCACTCAATTGTTTGTTCTTGTGTTCTTCATGCAGCATAGCAAGTTTTATATCAGTTTGATCGTAAATCTTTTTACGTCTTCGTGATTGAATCTGACTCTGTTCAGGAACAGGATGTTGGTTCTCATGTTCCATGCGTAATGTATACATAAGAGAAAACAAAGAAAGAAAAAATAAAATATTGTACTATATATGATGATGCGATCATTATACAATAGTCATCATGAAAGGGACGAATTGAGAATCAATTAAGAATGATCTGCTTATGTAAGGTACGAATTGGGAAAAATATTTAAGAGGAGAATCGTCTAATTAACTAATTTGGGACGAATCGATAGGATCCCATAAAAGTTACAATGTCTCACATATCTTGCTACTTAATCCTCTGAAACTCGATTAGAATGAACCAGTGAGACTTTTTTCATTTTAATTTTTTTCAAGAACTAAACAGCAAGTCTTTCAAAAAAAAGCCAATAGTTTTTTTTATGACAAATGCCAAGTGTCACAAGAGTTTTTCAACATTTCGTGTGTTGTATATACCTCAGTTCAAACAAAACAAAATCTTGAATTTTGTTCATAAAACCGTCTTATTTTAACGTAGCAGAATCAAAAGTTTTTCTATGGCAAATAATGTGATTCTATAATTACATATACTTCCTACAAGGTTTTTTTACTATATTTTGTCTGATTTTTCTCAAGTTTGAAACAGACGCCTAAACATTAATTTTTAGTAATACGATCACATATAATGCAGAAAAGCATCTGAACAATGTTCAGATTCTTCTTCCAACTAAATCATTTTACCATGCCACAGTTGACATGAGGATTTAGTTGAGTTTCGAATGCACGGAATAATTAAGAAAAATTCTCGTAGAAAAACAAAAGATTTTATAATAGGAATGATGCTTCATAAACAATGCGGAATAAAACAGTGGAACGAGAGTTTATAAAACAAACTCACAGTAAATACATCAATAAAAAAAAGTTTTTTTTTCTTTGAAAGTTTTTGTATTTAATAAATAAAAAAACCAAAGATTTTTGTTGTGCACAATTCAGTTTTTTTAATACTGTATTATTTTAATTTGTATAAGTCATATAGTAATAGTTGTTTATTGTTGTATTCAAGTTTTGGTACTATTGGGTTGGTAAGAAATTTTTCTCGTTTTTTTTCGTAAAGAAGATTATGCTGAGCGTTTGGGGGGAGTAAGAGGGATTATTCATTGTGAACTTCTTCCAACTAATTGCACTATCACTGCTGATCTCTATTGCCAGCAATTAGATCGGGTTGCGGCAAAACTTCAGGGGAAGCAGGATAGAATTTATTTTTCGCATGACAATGCCAGACCCCATATTGCAAAATCCACGCGTGAAAAATTATTGGAGCTCGGATGGGTTACGGTTCCACATCCATCTTATTCTCCAGACTTGGCTCCTACGGACTACCATTTGTTCCGTTTTCTTTCTAATCATTTGAAGGAGAAAAAGTTCGACGACGAAAACAACTTGGAAATGGACCTCCTCAACTTCTTCGGCCAAAAGTCGCAGGACTTCTACGAACGCGGGATCCTTTCTCTACCAGAGTGTTGGCAACAAGTCATAGATAGTAATGGAGCATACATTGTTGAAAGCTAGCTGTATTCTTGATATTAAAAAATAAAAAGAAAATTTTCAAAAAAAAACGACAAAAATTTCTTACCAACTCAATATTACGATATAAGATGATAACTTCATTCAGAATGATTTAATGCATCATTTTCAAAATATTCATATCATCCAGTTTCTGAATTTAAAACAGATTCAATGACATTCACTAAATACTAAATTTTTCTATTGAAATCATTGTGTCATACATCGTCAACTGCACAATTTAGAGAAAAAAAAATAAGTTTCAAGTTTATTAGTATTTATAATTATTTATTATGCTCTCATATTGTAATGATAAGACATAGACATGATATGAGATACCGTTGCTTTTAATAATATCCTGAGCTTGCGCCTGCTTGTCATATTTTCGATTCAATTGTTTCAAAAAAATAATAAATTATCTATATGGAACTCCAAGTTTCAATATGTAAAGTTATTTATATGAGAATCTTGAATAGAAATCTATTTTCATTAATGGTTTGAAAAAGTTCTATTTACTAATTATTGAAAATTCGTGAATCATTCGCTGTCTCCATAATTAAAAAACAATTATAACGAAAAATTATACTCATCGCAGAAAGGCAAAAAGAAAACCTATTCACGGTATTAAAAAAAACAAAGTATTCATTATTGAATCAATTTCAATGAATCATTCAATTTATACTCATGATAGAAAGACAACAAAAAAACTTACTCACTATATAAACAATATTTCTAGTTTTGTATGTTGATGATATTTCTAGCTAAAAAATTACAAAAAAATAGCACTCCAATCTCAATCAAATTTCAATATGCAATCCATCGAAGTACTCATGAGCCATCTAGCAGTTGTGTTTTTTTTTAACGAAATATTTGCTTGTACAGGAAAAATAGACTCATAAACAATCTTGTAGGAAGTAGATGCAATTCATATGATCAAATTATTCGATCTTGAAAAACGTTCAGATCTATTATGTTAAATGAAGGTAAATCCAAGTGTGTAGAAAATTCAATTACGAATCTGTCAAAAATAAAGTCAAAATTTTATGTACTGCCGGAACTGAGGCATTTGTAAGACATAAAATATTATAAAACTTTCAAATAATCAATAGTTTCTGATTGAATCCTGTTGGATTCTTGAGTCTACCCAGTGAAAAATATTTATAGAAAATAACAGTTAAGAATGCGTTCCAAAAAATTGAAAGCCCTTTTTTTAAGAAAAGAAAACGTTCTGAAAAAAATGGAAAGCATTCCAAAATGAAACGGTCTAGAATGCATTCTATCATTTTTGGAACGTGTTCTTAGTCGTTCCAAAAACGGAACGATCAACAAAGCATTCCATCACTTTTGGAATGCTTTCTCTTCTTGAGAGAAGGTACCTGTCTTGATCACACGGCTAATCATTAATGGATAAATCTTTAATTCGTCAAAAGACCATTTTCAGGGTAACTCGACGAGCTCGATCGAATGGCGTGCTCCAAATCGTTGTAACTCAAACCGTTATTAAAATCATGCTTTTTCTAAATCAGAAGTAGCATCCCCAAAGAATAACTAGCTGAAGGTTCCACCATTTCTCACATCAGTTTCAATCTGCATTGCTTCAGATCTTTGATTTTTGAATAGAAATGTGCTTTAATTCCAAAAGAAAGTATTCATCACTTAGAAGAATTCATTCTTTTAATGCTTCTCTAGAAAACGTAAACGAAAGCGATCTTATTTCGATGGATTGCTATCTGTGCCGTTCCGAAAGAGAATGAACTAGGATGGATTCTATTGGTTTAAGAATGGTTCGGAATGCTTTCCCTTCAAATAGAGAACAATTTTTCAATAGAAAAGAAAGCTTTCCGTCTTATTGTGGAACGGCAAAGAACGAGTTCCTTCAGACTGAGAGTGTTTCTTCTTGAACATGAACGCATTCACTAGCAAAAAGAACGCATTCTTTACATAGAAAAAAGGTTTTCATATTTTTATGAAATCATTCTGTTCCGTTTTTTTTCAAAATATTTTTCACTGGGTATTCGATATTATCATTCAATTTTTGAACCATTTCTGACAGTCTGATTTCGTTTGTAGACTCTGATTATATTCAGTAAAAGAAATTGGTTCAATTCAACAAGAGCTAACTGTCTGCATCTTGTCTTTTCTGATAGTTATTCAGAAATTAAAGATGTTTCCATAGATTTGTTTTCTGATGTTATGTCTATAATCATGATATTAGAGCTGAGATTATATAAATAAAAGAGCAATTCGCATTCCTTAACGTTATATTTCACACAGATGTGCTTCACATCTGTCATTGTCATTTCCGATTGTTACGGAAAGATAATTTCTCTTGAATGTATAATAACTAAGTGCACTTGTTTTGTTTTCTAAGTATGACTTCAGAAAGCCTAGAGTTTTTTATCTTGCCTCTTTTAAATGTTTTCTTTCTTATTTTCTTTTTCACATAATTTTCAATTTTATGCTATGCACTTCTTTTTATAACTTGTGGAAGAATTTCTTTTCAAGTATATATTTCGAATAGGTTATTATCATTTATGATTATCGTCATCTTGGACTCTTGCTTTTCTTTCTTCTCTAATAGACTTGTACCAAGTCAAGTCGGATTATTCGTAGAAGTATGATTGACAACAAATGTTATTGACAAGTCGTAATAATATGTCTAAAATAACTATTATTTCTTAGACCTGGTTTTAAATATAAGATTTACTGATAACTTATGAAAATGTATCCAAAATAAAATTCTAATTCAGATATGCTTCAATACAAAATACATCTGTATGGTAAATAAGTAATGAAATAAACAAACCTAATGATTGTGATAACATCATATACAGTCGTTGAGAGTATTATATACGCTCATTTATATTGGTCGTGGTATTCGATGTCATTGACTTTTGTGTAAAAAATTAATACGATGTTATTAGATTTTTGACTTTTTTTCGACGTTTTCCGTCTATCTAAGTCGATATTCTACATAACTTCTTATTGAAACCTTGTACCAAGGAAAACGACAACGTCAGAAAATATCTAATCTGAAGTGAATGGATTGTTTGGAAGATCTGACGAGAAATATTTAGTCTTCGGATTAACGTAATTTCAACATAATCGATAGTAGCAACCTTTCAATATGTTCTTTCGTTCAGTTTTCTAAAAGTTCTATGTAAATCAGTTAAAATGATTTTCTCATACAGTTGTCGTAGAGAATATGACTGTATATCTTTTAAAATAAAATTTAAGATTTTATCAATTTTTCTAGGCATATATATATATATGTATATACGAATGAACTATTTTGTCAGTATTTTGGAATTCTCTGATATTTTATTGGTATAAAGTAAAGGAATGATGTTGAAAATAGAGACACTCTCTCCTATCCTCTTGCTGATCTAACTTCTTTCGATGTCTTTTATTCATTTATGTTGGTTTCTTCTATTCATGTTACATCATTCATATAAAAATGTCAGCAATGTATGATGAAATTGAAATACTTAAGTGGTTTCTACTTCCTTATATACATAATAATGACACTTGTAGTATGAGCACAACTGCATTTCACCAATAACTTTTATATTATGAGAAGTAATAATTATTTGAGTTCTACAAAAATTAAGAAGCATATCGCCAACAGAAAAATTATCATCATAATTTTTGTCTGGTTAGCTACAAGATGTTTGTCCTCAATTTTTTTCATACAGACGCCAATGATGCAATATAGAAGAGTAATGAATGAGTGAAAAATATTCGTCATGTGATAGTGAGAAAAAAGAAATAACACGTACGTCTTAATGAGTGAAAAACTACATTTAATCAACATATAAAAGATGACAAGTATTTTAAAGTTTTATCGAAATACTAACGTCACTATCGTGTAAATCGTGCCGAATGAGAATTTTTCTTGCTGAAAATCTTCTCACCTATCAAATAAAACTATTTTCGACAAAGATTGATTGATGATTTATGATAATTAAAAGTCTTTAATTGATCACTGTATAGGTAATAAACCTTAGAAAAAAAGAAAAAAAAGCAAATATAAAGTAGGTGGTTGATTATCAACTATGTTTTATATGTTTGACATGTCAATGGGAATGATTTGTATTTACGCCAACGAACAAGAAATATAAGTATGTATGTTTATTTTTTTCTGACGCAGTTTTTCTTCCTCTTTCATTTAGTTTTTCCTCCCGAAAACGGCTGAATAAGCAGGTATATAAATGCAGAAAAATGGCAATCCCACGCTACCTGTATGAAAAGACATTATCAGATTTTTCATTGCTCACGACTATTTTCTTTTTCACTTACATACCTGTATATGTATATTTCTGGTTGTTTTTTTTTGTAGAGATATTTTGTATTCAATCCCTTATGCCGTATTATTCGTCAAAAATGCCGAAATTCTGTGTACTATCTAAACACATTATTTTCTTTTTATTCATTATTGCACTTGCATTATCAATTGAATTGTCACAAGCAGTACCGATGAATAAACTTCGTACAGTAGATATGGCCATATCTAATGATGATGAAGAATATCATCAGCGTCGAATACATGATCTAAACAAATTGCGACATTTTCTATTAACATCAAATGAGGAACAACGAGCTGCAAGACGCGATAAACAAAATTTTTACAAACAACAATTGGTTAGTGAAATCTGATTTTAATGAAAATAATTATGTTTTGTTGTTGCTTTTCATTATTAGATTCGTGAATATCTCAAAGCAATCAATGATCCAAATTCAGATCGGCTACAAGAAGTGAAAAGTAAGACGATTGTTTTCTTTTATAATTATTTAACTGCTTGAATGCACTACTACTTAAATACTATCTAACTCAAGCATGTTTCTACTAACACACTTAATTATTTAGAGCGAACAACATATTGTAGTATTCAAGATATCCTGCATGGATCTCTTTGCCGTCGTCGTGCTATTGATCATTGATCAACTTTTCTCTGGCTAACTAACGCACGAATAGTATTGATTTGTTTCCTCAAAATAAAATAGTTCATCTGCTTGTTACTAACAAATGTTCTTCTATTCTTCTCATGCTATCTATTATTTGCTGCTTTAGTGTTCGTATAAATGTACGATTTCAAATAAAAAGAAGATTTATTCTTCAGGCGGCAGAATAAAAAATATTGCAAGTGCAACTATAGAATTGAATTTGCTTTCTTTCGTGTATTTTTTCTGATGTATTACCAAGATAACAATTATTAATAGATTAAAAATGCTCTAATTTATTTTTTTTTGTAAAGCTTTTCATAATCACGTAGTTAGCCTATATTTAGCGAAACACAGATCCATATTCAAGCTTTATTAACAAATTGAAATTTATTGCTGGACTAACAATGAGTTTTAAAAAAAAGCACAATTTATTACATTTAAAAACCCTAATAAAAAAGAATCAAATCCGATATATATCTTTCTAGAACGTATCAAAACCTTCTGTAATTCATATGATGATGTTATGAATTCTGATCGAGCTGCATGCGGATAATGTTTCAGCTATATTGTTATTTTAATATCAACATGTACGAACTTGACCAATATCATGCATTTATATCAATTCTTTTTATTCTCTTTTGATTGTGAACCTTTTCTTCTCTTCAACTTTGTTTTATTCATGCAAAACCAACGCTTAAAAGGCCTAACATACTCTTGGTAGTCAGACTTCAATAAGGTGAATGTGAATGTGAATGTGAATGTGAATATTAACCAGCCGCCAACGCTTTCATATTTTTAACGACCCAACCGGTCGTTCTTTTTTTTATTAGTAAGCAAGTTTATTCATGTTAATGTGTGTGTTGCATTTTTTCATTTTTGCATAATTATCGCTATTTTTTATTCACCTTAATTGCAACTATTAGTAGTCTTACGACTTTTTTCATTGGTTAAAATACGATAAAAATGTGTTTATTCTTGTACTTTTATAGAACGTATTTGTTCGAGCTGGGCAGAATTCAAAACCCATCTAGCTGCTTGTTTTGGTTAAAATGACAATAACATTATTTATTTAGCAATAATTCGATTTGAAATATTTTTGTTATTTTAATGTCTTTTTTTTTATTTCACACGAAGAAAATGTCTCAAATGAGTAATTAATAACTATTCTATAATTTTAAAAAGATGTAATTGGTGTATCCGCCATTTGCTTGACAGAAAAATTTGCATCGACTATCGCATCTGAATCAAAAGTAGAACTATCAATGGTCGATAAGGTTTGCATACTAAGTGTTTTTATTTTCATATTTCGTGCGTAACGAGTTGATAATTGACGATGTTCGTCTTTTGCTGGTCCCCATTGAACATGAGGTAAACGAGCTTCTTTAATGATCTATTAGTGAAAAAAAAAATAAAAGAAATCAATGAACTATAAAAATATTTCGAACGTACATTCCATGTTCCACGATGACAAATTTCAATAAAAAAGATAAATGGAAGCCAACCAAGACATAGGATTACTACTATCCAACCGAGCGCAAGTGCCCATGATGGATATGTATAATCATCTAGTGTTATATCTTGGTAGAATAGAGAAGAAAATATGATTGTAGACTAAGACATATGTTAAATAAATTTCATGGATGAATAAAGAATAAATATAATTACAAGAAGAATAATTGGTGATATATATTTCCAACATATTTGCCAGAATTTACTTGGACGTCGTTCTTTACCTAACATTAATGCAATATCATCACAAAAATTATCTATACCTAAAGAAAAAAAAATTATTCGAGAATGATTTGTCATTAAATTGTTTTTTTTTTCTATGACCATAAATCCATGCAATACAAAATAATTCAATCACACCGATAATTAACCAAGGAAAACCACCGAGAGATTGATCAATTATATTCAAAACATACAGACCACCCTAATTAATCAAAATGTCGATGTTGTTGTCAATTTTTCAATAATAAACATACTCGAGTTACCATGAACAAGCCAAGCAAAAAAAAAACTAATGATACACAAAATCGAAATATAACAATTTTCTTCGGTGTATTTAAATATATTTTATATTCATCAATAATGCTAGCCATTATTGTTTCCATAATAGAAAACTAAATAAAGAAAAATTCATGAATTTAAAAAACGAGAAAAAAGAAATTTAATTAATTAACTTCTGAACCAAAACCAAGTGTACACATCATTAAAAAGAATAGAACACACCATAGAGGTGCAAATGGCATCATTGATAGACCTTCCGGAAAGACAACAAAGGCTAGACCAGGTCCTTTAGACAAAAAAACGCCAATTACAAATAATAAAAAATCAAACATATATTTAGTGACCTCCTTTAGCTACATCAGCAACACTCATACCCATTTTTGAAGCCATATGACCTTTAAGCAGATAAATAAATTCATTGAGTTAAGAATAATTTCTTACCTAAAACAGTAAAAATTGCAAATCCACCAAAAATACTTGTAAACCATGTAACAAGACAAATAGCCAAAGTATCACTAAATATACCAAAACAAACAAACAAAAACCAAAACGATCACCATTCTATAATTTTAAACATATCTCATACCGATAGATATTATTATTAAAATCATTAAATGACGCCATAGCAATAAGACCACCACTACAACAACTTAATGCATAAAATACTTGTGTACATGCATCTTTCCATACCTATTATGTATTAAAAACGAGAAAGAATGAATTCAACACAATATGTTTTTTTTTATTGAATATTCAAATCAACTTACAGATGGATTTTTTAATACACTGAAATTAACTGTTCCCATATAGAATTTAATACCTTCAATAGCACCACTCAATGTTGCTCCACGAATAATTAAAACAGTTAACATTACATAAGGAAATAAAGCAGTAAAATATGCAACCTATATGAAATTACAAAATCGATTACTTTTATAGCCTATCAAATAAATAATAATTTTTACTTTGCCCAATGATTGAACACCTTTTGATAATGCCAAAAAACAAATTAGCCAAGCAACTGCTAAAGCAACAACTAATTCAATAACGATACCATTTGTATTTTCGACTCCACTACTTATTTGTAGTACTCGACGACTAAGATAACAAAAATAAATTTGATCAACCTAAATATCTTTAAAAAAATCTTACTAAAAATATTCTTCACTAGGCGAACTTGTCATATCTAGAAATACATATTTTATCGACTCAAAAATAAAGATAAACAATACTTTTCATCGAAAGCAAATCAATTCGACTTAAATTAGCTAACATTCTTTTATCAGTACATAATAGTGTATTCCACCAATTATCACATGTTGACCATGGTACAATAAGTTGAAACGATGCTATTAGATAATAAAAACAATAAGCAATGAGTACCATATAATATAGACCCCAAAAACAATTTGTAGCCATTGATGCATAACCAATACCTATAATAAACATAAAAGATTAGCTGACACAATAAATTGTATTGGAAAGTATATCAATGCGAAATAAATCTACTGTAATATTCTTTCGTTACTCGTCGCATATTTTTTATTATCATTTAACATCAAACTATGTGACAGACATCAGCGCAATGCTCTTGTTCATTTATATAGTTTTCTAACAAAAACTCTACAAGTATTTTGGTCACTACTGATATTTTACTAAGCTATCGAATTTTAATGTCTATTTTCTAGAAGCTCTAGATTTTTTTAACATACGTTTCTTCGAATTTTGATTTGAAGCTTTGCGCATATAACAGACTCAATTAGACAAGCTTTCATGAAAAACTCAGCATTTTTTTAAAAGTCTCCTCGAAATGTCCAACATTCAAAAAAATACATGTTGAATACATTATTCATGGAAAAGGGTTTATATCTTAAAAGTCTTGAAATTCAGAAAGACTTTTTTTAAAAACCTCTAAATTTTTCGAAGAAAGCTAGTCTAGTTGAAATAATCGAAATTCTAAAATACGAATGTTCTAAAATCTTGAAGCTCCTAAGAAACAGAGATTAAAACTTTGATAGCTTCATCAAATCTCAATAGGAAACCAAAACCTCTTATGAATTTTTAAAAACACTCTGTATTATCTATACGAAAAAAAATGATTGAAATCGAAAAGGGAAAGTTGAAGAGGTTCCCTCATTAGTTCCGAAGTTAAAATCTTTGTGAAATTATTATGAAAATTTAAGATACATGTCTTCCCTTTCCTTTCAAAGTTCACTGTACCATATTATACATAACGTCTTTCATCACTCACATATCAGTGTATTCAAAGTCTCACACTGAAGCATATGTTACAGAATCTCTTGATTTATAACATAGGTAGATCAATCATGGTACACATGTTAATCTTCCAAAGATTGTGCTAAAATTTCTTTGTAATAGTATAAAGCAAACCTCGTAATAATGGATTGACGTTCCAAACGGCTAATGGACCAGTACTAGTGAATTGTCCTAACGTTAATTCAAGATAGAACACAGGTGCACCAATAAAAATAAGCATTAATGTATATGGTATAAGAAATGCACCTGTAATATTGAAATAAACAAGGAGAAATTATTGAATTTGTTTTACCTCCTCCATTTTTAAAACAAAGATATGGAAAACGCCAAACATTTCCTAAGCCGACAGCTACAATAAATATTTAAAAATCAATTCAATTTCTATAATATTAACACTTGCATACTGACCAAATGCTACCAATGTTAAAAAGAACTCAATAGGATTAGTCCATTGTTTACGCTAGATACCATAAAAATATTCAATTTATGAACTTTAGCTGTTGAGCTAATTGATTACTAACCTCCGGTAGAACCACCTTATTTGAATCCATCTTTTAATGTAGACTATTCTAACTATATATTGTACCACTATTACCAATTGATGACGTGTTTTGTTTAAAAATGAATATTTACGTAAGAAAAACAAAGATCAAGAATATGATAATTCGGTACATTTCTCAAGGATAGAATCGTAATTGATCTTAAAATGATTCATAAGCGAATCACCTACATAATATATTTGAATGGCACTTACAAATAGAAAAATAAGTGTAATCTTAAGATTATTATGATTAACTATTATAAAAAGAAAAAGAAAAAGAAAATGAAGAGAAATATAGATAGCAAAAAGAGCATGATCTCTTTGAAGACGCTATTTATTTGGCAGAAATGTCATTTACTTATGATAACAATTGAAAATATAAATTACTTTAATTTAACAAATCCTTTGAAATTATGTTACCAATAATATGTTTGTTAGCAAAATTTTTTTGTTAATTGAAGAAAAAAACATACTGTATATTTAGTAGGTGAGAGATCAATATACAAAATTATTTTTTCTATTTTATATTCAAAAGAAATATTTATTATCCTTGAACTTGAACGTCTTATTTGACAGAAATTTTACATAGAATTTTTTATGAATACTTGAACTGATCATCAAGCTTACAGAAGAAGTTGTAAGTTAATAATAATATACTACTGATTCAGGATAATGAACATAGCAACCTTGTTATTGAAGCTTGTGAATAAATGTATGTGACAAAATTTATATAATTTTCATTTAGACTTTTTAATTAGCTTGTCTAGTAACATTGTTCAACCATGATAGTTAATGTCTATTAAATTTGTGTGATACTTATTTTCAATGAATACTAATTACTCCAGCAAGTGTTACACTCTGCCTGTGAAAAATTCTTGACATAAAAAAATTCAATTTATTCTCCATAAGATGCTGATAACTGTTGATCTATGAGTGATGAAAAGCTTTTCTTTTTAGTAAAATGTAGTTATGATTCTTCTTTATCTTCATTACAAATTTGAAACGTTAATTCTTGATTATTATTGAGATACAACATTTTTACAATTGAGAAATACTCCTAGAATTTGAGATCTCTGTTAAAAGCATGCATATCTTAGCCTTGAAACATGATTTTCATTTCAAAATTGTATTTGATCCTCGAAAATATCTTTAGACTAATCATACATAATGGGAGAATTATATATTGGATGGTTCGAAAAGCTTATTAAAAATGAACATCCACTATTGAAAACAAAAAATCATTCACTATACTACAGTGTCCGACATAAGTCAATTTTTCGAGACTCTATCTGAGCATGACTAGAACACACACGAGATCAAAGATATTTTTTCCAAGAATTCAACGTCTTGTTGAATAGTTTCATAGCACCTCTCTCAAAGTTGAAAAGAATAACACTATAATCTCATTCAGGATTGCTGTTTGTCTTATGTGAAGCTCAGCATCAATCAACTCACTATGATTCGATCCAATGTGCAACCCAAATCGTACTCTGTTAGATCATATCTTCTGTGATTAAAGTCTGTAACAATCATATAAAAAATATAATTCTAAAAGTTAAAGAGAAAAATAACCATAAGTAAAATATTCTAAGGAAAGCCTTCAAAATGACTGAAACCGAAAATCATGTGATTTATTTTTATGTCTTTTTAATTTCATATATACTTTCAAGTAAAATGAATAATATACTCAAGATTAGCAAGCAAAACTTCATCGTCAAATCTCGATGTCTTGTGCGTTGCTAACTTATTCATAGATGAAGAAACTTGAAAAACTCGTACTTTATAAACTACACTAGTATTCAAAAAGTTAATCATGTTTAAGTCTAAACTACATATAGAGTATTCAAATTTTGATACATTCAACGGTCCAACATTAGGTCCAACCATTCAGTTGCTGATGAAATATTCAATCTTATCATTATCAATTCATAATGAATGTCATTTATTTTCTACTGCTTCATTGTTATATCATATATTATACTACAAAACAGATTTTTCACAACAAACTTCAATTTAATAACAAACGATGACTACAAATGCAATTGTGATGCAATAGAATGACATTGCCGAATTATGGCTACATTGCGGTCCATGCATCTTCTTTGTCAGTAATCGTCTCTATATTTGTCTATTTAATCATCATAATTCTTACTTATAATACACTGAATTTTATTGTACTATGTTGACAATCGATAATTTTATCTTTTTTATTGGATTCGTATCAACCGATTATCGCTTGTTTCGAAACTCTATTAGATAGATATCGATAATTATTAAAAATTCAATGTCATATGTGTTCCTGATTGCTTTACATTCATTTCAAATGTATATGGTTTAAATGAAAAGCAAAATTCATAAATTTATCTTCTAATTATTGGTTATATCATTCTATTTTCAGATGTTATTTTTCTTTACTGTAACGACGCTATTCATACTGCAATAGCCATTATAAAAAGTTGTAGTTGTTGTACTTAATAAAAAGCATCAGAATAACAATATATCTTATATTTTCCCATGTGTTTATTATCTTCTCCTCGTATCAGATCATTTTCAGCTATCAATAGTGCAAAGAAGAAAACAAATCATACAATTTACAGAATGTTTCACCTTGCAGCTATACAAAAAATTTTAACGATACGAACTGAAGTTGCTGCATGCCTTTTTTTACGAATGTTTAAGCAATAGTTAAAATATTTTTCTCTCATAAAATGATTTATGATTCAGTATCACTTAGTCTTTGTTTTTAAATATATAAATCTTTGAAGTATATGAGAATGAAAAATAACAAATGGTACAAAAGTTTTGAAATTATTTTTTTGTAATATAGCATCACAGCAACTTATCGTAGAGATTCAATAGTTTTCTAATTAGAAAGAGTACAGTTTCTAATACAAAGCTGTGTAACAATATTGTGTTTAAAATAATAATCGAAGGCTGAAAAGTACAACATCACTGATGAAAAGTAGATTTGTCTTGCACTAGGCTTCTGAAATTTTTACGTACGTTATATATGACAGGTGATCAGCGAAAAGTTCGATTTAAAATTCAATCGATAACTAGAAAATTTTATTCTTACTTGTTTATAATGATCTATTGTAGCCCTATAAAACCGAATAGAAGACAGAAAATAAGAGCTGACTATTTAATAGACGAAAGTTTTCTTCGAAACTTCTAAAGCGTGTAAACGAACTTTTCCAATAGAAACGTCGGCTTTGCATAAATCAAAAGAAAATTACCTTTTCTATGAATCAGTAGTAATATAAGTCAAAATGAAAGCGAACATGTTTTTGAAATCTCATTGTCAACATGTGAACAAAGAAAATCACTTGTTTGTTCAATTGTTTGATCAATGATTATTGAAGTAGTTGAATTGTTATCTCTGTCTTTTTGTCAAATGCAGAAAATTTCAGATCTCTATCTTGTTCTTATTGAAAGCTATTCGAAAAACATCTAAGTCCATTGACTTTACGCGTCGATATTAGATGCTGACACTGCAGATCTACAAATAAATATGAAAAATAACTTTTGTCTATTAATTAGATGTGTATGACTATGAGAAATAATTTTCTCATTGATTGTGATAAATATAAATAAATAAATCAAAATTGCAAAAGTACGTCTATTGTGTTCAGCACTACCATTAAATGGGCTGTATTGTTTGACGAGCATTTATATCTTGTCGGAAATTTTTCAAAAGTACTTCTTGTCTAAAACCAAATACGAACAAATTGTCGTTAAAATTTATGAGGTGCATATTTTTCTATTGAAAAATCTTACATATTTTCACTGTCTGTTTTTTCCGATTTTTTTTTGGTTTAAATGGTCAAACTTTCGACTAATTAAATGCTTTCAAACGGTCATTGATCAATACTATAAGATAAGACTCAACATCCCTTGAAAAAAATCAATCATTTAATTGGTTTCAGTTTGGCTATTTCTTTTACAATAAATATAATGCAACCTTCTTGTTTTTCTTTTTTTTCTCATTTCATTCTTCATTAACAACATAGACTCTGTAGATAATCCGAAACAAGTAAAAATTGCAAAAATAGCCTGAGCGTGTAAATAATAAAATCTTGTTTTATAATACTTTCTGATTGAGCAATACATCCTACTGGTATTGTTATAGGATGTATCTATGTTAGAATAATTTAGAGGCAGCCTTATTTTGTTGAATTTCAAGCATTGTTTCGTGAAAGAAAAATGCTTTTGTATATGCTCCCATGTCGTGATACATTGGACTGATGTTACTGAAGTAAGTAACTGTTGATGATGATTTATAGAAAGATTGTGTCAAGAAGGAAATGGCAGATTCTGTACTTTCAAAGATTCGTGAATACGTTGTTTTTTTCTTGATTCATATCCAATTTTTGCAACTATTATTTGCTGTAAAAGTATGCTAACACTATTTTCAAATGTACGGCAAATCGGAATAAAGAATCAATTTATATCAGAATTTACATAAGTGCTCACACGATTTGAGATGAAGCAAAAGTTGGCTTTTTTTCAATTAAATCAGAATCTTTTATCTCTATTCTCTTATCAGTTCTCATCTTTCTCTTTATTGCAAACAAATGCTACAAGACAGATATGGAAAAGTCTCCTTTTACTAGAATGTTCTTTTGTAATAAATACTTCTCAATAGTTCAGTTTCAAAACATTTGTACAAAGCGACATTTTTGGTGTTGCATAAAAGAGTCGAAAACAAAATATCCAAACCTGATAGTATCGAAAAAAAAAGTAATGCATCTAGTAAGTGCTGAAATTAGGCATCAAATGATGATTATAATGAAAACGAAAAGCTTCACATGCTGATTTGACTTTTCAGGTCTTGAAACGCGATAGACATCTCGAAAAAACTTGATTGTAATAAGCTAAATCCTGATAAAAAGAAAGTAATTTATCAAATAGTGTTTGTTTATTGTTGTGATAGAAAAATGTTTTGTTTTCTTTCTTGATCAACAAACAAGTAAATGAGACATACATTTCTTTGCGGTAATATGTTGATGTAATATTAGTTTCAAGCGTTGACATTGATGCATAGTGTTGAGTACCTGTAACTTATGATGTCGAATATAAACTAGACGCTTTTGTATAACTCTTCTGAAACGACCTCTAGGAGTTTGAAGGGTCAAAGTTTCACGTACGTCAGTGTTAGTCTTATATTGTAGCCAACAGATATTGTGTAGGCCTTTTCTATGAAAATTTGTTATCTTTTTCTTGAGTGTCGATGGAACATTATATATATGATAGAGATTCAACTAAAATGAAACCATAGAAAAGCAGAGAAAATTAATTTTTTTCAACGAGGAAAATATGGGAAAGTGCTTGATGATATATTTAAGAATGATCAACGCACTATTCATTTTAATTACTCGGGTCAAACAATTTCATTGCAAGATTATGTACTATTCTTGCATGAGCTTAGTGTCAAATCATATACGATTCATGTGTGACTTTCTGGAGCTTCCCACAACATTACATAGCTGATTTTTACTTTCGACTTCTATCATCTCGCTTTGTTAAGAAAGTCTTTTATCTTTACTTGCATATGTATATTCATTTAGACAAATTACACAAACACAAATGAAAACAAAAGAATATTTTTTACTAAATTTGATCATTAAAGTGATCTCAAACAAATGATAACCTAATTCGTCTTAATCAAAGTGATTAAATCATCTGTGAAGTGTTGTACTAGCAGACGAGCAACAATATAAACAACATTTATTTTCAATTGCAAAAAAAAAAACAGTGCCTAATTTAGAACGTATTTAATCACTTAATTATTTATTTAAGCGCACACAAACTTATCTTGATCAAAGCTATTCTTAGATCGAACAAGTACGCTTTTAAACGACCAATAATCACTATATTTTGATGTATCATATGATCTGTATTACAATAGTATAGAACGACTATATACCACCTCCGTTTTACTCCATATTTTGCCATAAACAATCGTATTTTTCAGTATACAATACGGAGAAATACGATCATAATACAGACTCATGGGATACAGCAAATGGCGACAATTTATAGTCGTTTACGAACGTGCTTGTTCGAACTGGGATTGTGATACGAAATGTATACAGATATAGTATACTTTGTCTTGAGTTTGTATGAGTGAGATCAAAAACTATGATCTTACACTATCGTATAATATCTTACAAGATTTCAATCATCAGACATTCCTAGAGTCTTATAGTAAGAATCATATAAAATTCACAATAGCTTCTTTTAGACAGATAAATATTCAATTTTACAGTAAGATGTTTGTATGATTTTGTACAAATTATATAGTATGAATCGTATGACATCCAATTGTCGGTAAGATCTTATACGATCACTGTAAGGTTTTTTCACTTGGATAGTTGGATTTTTTTAATAAAAATATTAAAATTTAGGTGAAAATCAAGTATGCATTCTAGACATTCAAATTGTTTGACTTGTGCGATTTTTTTTATAGCATTGAAAACTAAATTCATGCCGGATGTCTTGAGTTTAGACGTCTCTACTTATCTATGAAGTATTCAAATTTCTATGAGCTTCAGTTGAACACCCATTAAGTGTGCATTTGAAATATTTCGTAGTTGGTTGTCTATTTATTTTAGATAATCTCTATCAGCACTATTTATTACTCGTTATAGATACAAATCAATAGAATAATGAGAAAAACAGTAATCACTAATTACTGATTACTGATTACGGTTATCCTACAGATAAAGTAAAATACTGAAGTGGATGAATTTCAAAAAAAAAAATTTTTCTCGTATCTTTAATATGATCTCTAGGTGAATGTTACTATTATTATATATAAAAAAAAGAACGCGTCTTAATAGTCAAGATTTTTTAGAGCCCTTTTCATTTTCGCGTTCTTCTTTCGACATTTTTATGGTCAACCAAATGTTTTAGTTCGCATAGTTTTATCATTTTCGTCAAGTTATTGGTAAATATTTACAAAAATATAAAACATCTGTTACACAAAATCAGAATTTTATTCTTTTTTGTCTGTTTTTTGTTTGCTTATAATTCAATAAAGAAAAAGTGGAGACAGTTGAACTGATAAATACACACAAACACACACTTTCATTCAGTCTAAAAACAAAACGAATTTAAAATAGAGAACAAGATATTTTTATGCGTCTATTATAAAAAGATCAATAGTAGCAAAAATAAAATAAAATAAATTTTTTTCTCTTTTCGTATAGGAATAAATCAGAAGAAAAACAAACAAATGAATATGTTTATTGTTAAATTTTCGATTATTATTAAAAAAAGAACTATCTATTTAAATCCATATTTGTAAACATCATTCAATGTTAAGTTCTCTTATCAATAATCTCAAAAAAGTATTTAATATCAATTGCATCACAAATTAAGAAGTTTTAATCGATAATATTCTGATAATAATCGAAAATTCAACAAAAACAAAACAACCATATTGATTTGTTTTTCTTTTAATTTATTCAAATAGAAAGATGATTATATGCTGGATTTTGGCTACTATGAATCTTTTGATAATTAAACAGAAATACACTAAAAAATATGCACACAACAATTACATGGAAATGAAGACTCGTCTGTGTTTTCTGTTGTTGTTTTAAATGTTGATTTTATTTCTAATTAATAACGATTGATATCAAATAAACGTACACCGAAAAATATGGGAAATTTCGGTACAACTGCAAGAAGCATTGTAGCCATATTAATTATAAAATGAGTCTTGTCATATTTTGTATAAAAACTTGCAATGAAGAATCTAATAAAATTCAATAAGAAAGAAACAATAAGAATTCCAGTTAGAACACATAATTAATATATAATCAACTTACAAGACAATTGGAAGAATTTGAAGAAATTTTCTTGTACCTGTCCATTGAACACCATTATCAATTTGTTCCCAAAATGTAAAACGACGTGATAAACCTTGATCACTGGTTTCCCATGGAGCACCTTTAATCAAATGAAATATATAATAACTTCCCTAGAAATAGTATATATATATACATATTAAAATAAAACAATAGATTTTAATTTAACATACAAGATTATGAATAGTTGTTGTTAAAGTCCATGCTACAGATGTTGTTATATAAGGAATACTGAGTAATATAAAGTGAAGAACAAAAACAAGAATAATATATGTAAGCCAAACACCACGACTATTTAGCCATGAACTATTTGGATTTCCTTCGCCTTGTGCCATACCAACGTTCATAGTTTTGCTGATCACTACAATAATAAAAACTCTTATATAGACAGAGTAAACTTTTAAGTAACTATATGAACAAAAAAAACTATTGAAATATCTCAATTTTTGTTCAATCAAATTTTTAATCATTGAGGTCTAGTAAATTTTTTTTTTGATTTCTAATGGATAACATAGACAAATGTTGCTCTGAAGTATCATTATTGACTTCAGAAAAAAGAATAATATAATCTTTTATCAAGTGAGAAAAAATGTATATGAAGCCACTCATAGATAATGTTCAGTTATCACTTGAGAACAATAGCCAAACAAAAAACTAAAACAAACAGTTTATATAATAATCTTATATTAGTACATATAGAATAAAATGTTTAGGACTAGTTAGTTTAAATGCTTGAATTCTTGCTCAATAGTTCAAATAAATAGTTGAAGCTTTTAGGCATTAGTTTTCTCGCAAAACTCAGTGCTAAAATATTACAGCTATTGACTTCTAAACTAACTGATTTTAAAACGTTGTGTATATCATATTGATATCATTAATAAAAATGTTTTGATTTTGTCTAATTATTCTTTTAGAAAGAAACTAGAAACAATCAATAAGTTACTGCATAAGGATAGAGTATCTATTTAATAGGTGTTGCATCATGAATGCAACGTAAAATTATACCTGATATTTGTCATTAAGAAGAAAGCTTTTCTCATCCTGTAATATTAGAGACAGTGTAAGAATCTTACAGTTGATGTTGTCTTCTACAAGAAACATAGATTATCAGAACCTCATACATATCTTTAATCTTACACAATAAATTATTTTTTATGATGACAACCACTCGATAAAATGTTATCGTGTCGTCTCATAGGAATATTTTTGATAATACTACTCTATGTAGTCCGAAATTGGACACAAGTACTTTCTTTTGATGGCACTAGTACTGTTTCAGTCTTTGATAAATATACAATCAAATAGTTTATTCTAAGCGTTACATAAGTGTTTGGAAAACGTTAAAGTTTATTTTTGATCAATAAATATTATGGAGAAAGAAAACATAGTAATGAAAAAATTTTGTGTTTTTTTTTCTAGATTGGTGTAAAAATGTAAAATACTTTCAATTATTATTTAATAGAAGAGTTTAATAGAAAAGAAATTATATTTTGTTGTCACTGATGTAATACATAAAATTAGCCGGATAATTGTATATATATCAAGGACTAAAAAAGTACCGCAACAATCATTAGGAAACTCTTACGCCTAGTTTCTGCATGCATTTTTCTTACTTTCAAAACATAAAAAAGTTATATTTCTTTAATGAAGCCAATATTGACATTTTAAAATATTATTTGTCTACAATATTCATATGAAACAAAAGATTTTAAGCAGACCTCAATCACCAAACAAAGCAAAATAGATTAGTCCATTTGATTGAACCCAAATTGAGATATTTTAATTTTTTCTTGTACAGTTATTTATGGTCCACTCTGTAGATCTAGAGAAAACAAACAATTATTAATTTTTATGTCACATTGTTTTTTTTTTTATTGATGACTTGTCTTTCATTTACAGAAAGCAAAATCAATACATATATGAACGGATGACTAAAGAATAGAACTATTAGGTAACTATAGCTATGTCTTGAAAGTAAAATCAATTACGATGACCTTGAAATATTGACTAATAGGATTCAATTTAAAAAATATTTATTTAGTAAAACGGCGAACTCGTTTGACTAGTGAAAAGTAAGTATCAGAGAGAAGAAAAACAGACATTGATTCATAGACTCCTCAATATATTTATCATTGGTTATTACACTAATTATTTGACAGAGCTAGAGGGCGCTCATTTACACAGTAGAATGTTTCTTCGAGTTAATCGACCTAATATAATACCTATGAGTTGCGAACTACACAAAAACCGATGGCTATTTTTAGAGATACCGATCGGATTACAGAGAAGTGTACACCGTCAGTAAACCACATGTTTTTTCATGCTACTAGTACTGTACTGTGTGGTAATCCTTTGAAAATGCATGAGAGTATTTCAGCTCTTAAAGAAAGGCTTCTGATATTAGTCGTCAGCAGTGATGCTCACATTTGCGAATACCTTTAAACCATCTGGATTATCGATAACGGTTTGTTTTGATATTGTTTTCGAGTTTAATTATTTAACAAATATGGCACAATAAAAATAGTCATTAGTCAGAAGAAATCACCAATGGAAAAATGTGTGGCGCCATCTTACATACTTGATTGGGTTATGGTAAAATCAACGTCTACTATAGTAAGTATCTCAAGTAAAAGTAAAATGCATAAGGTAATTGGGGTTGTGAAGAAATATTTGGTTTTGTGTTTTGCTAGCAAAAAATACAGTCCTATGGTGGTATTCAGCAAAATCAACAAAATACTTTGCTAATTAATTGCAGTATTATTGAAAAGCTGCTCGTTTTACTGGTGTTTATACACTCTAATTACAATCATCATCATAAAATGTGTTTGATGTGTCGCACTTTGCGACATGTGGTATTAATTGCAAAATATTTATCCAACGAATCTGAGATACATTTCTGAAAGCATGATTTCTATCTATCCTCCAGCATGGCTGTAATGTTTTGCAATATACATGATTAATTACTTGTTTTCCAATTTAATTGGAATTAGTAATATCTCTTCTTGAAAACCAAATATAGTAAGGTCGAACCAACTTGCGTGATTTAGATCTTCATCAGACCGCTTCAAGATCGTTTATTCTTGAGCATTAATCAATTTCTCACTGTATCTTCGAACAATGACTTATCAAAAAATAACCTAGAGTAAACGACATGCGAAAATGCATAAGCTCAACATGTTCAACAGCGTCGCTTACATGAATCCACAAGTGCTGAAACGAAAGTCAAAACGAAGAGTTAGCTCATAGATGAAGGACTACAGAACTTTATTTATTTTATAGCATATAATATATTTTCACTATGCGAAAATAGAGTCACGAGCCCGAAGAGTTACTCTTCATTCTTCGCTGTTACCTCTCTCTGAGTGTTGCTTTCGCTCTTACGTGTAACTTGTTAGTCGATCCATTTCATCTGATGAGAAAATATCTAGCGAGATGTTATAGAAAAACCTCAGAAAATCTGGTAAAGCTGCTGCAATACACTTCGACACATTTTACTTTTATGCGCAGTTAAAGTAATGAAGTGTATTTTCTCTTTTATTCTTCTAAAACTTTTCCTTTCTTTTTGTTAGATTTTCAATCTTGTTTCTTATACATACTTTCTTCATCAGTTTTTTCAGATGTATTAAATTAAGAATTTCAGCCGAATCAAGTGCATAGTCTTGCAACAATATATAAGAATGAGAGCAATAATAATTACTTACAGTTTATCCTTTTTTCTTTGCTTTCTAATATACGTTTGATAGTAAAAATGAATTTAGACAAGTATTTCTTAAATTTAATCAGATGAATATGTCCGAATAATAGAAACGCTGTCTTTGTTTCCATTGACCAATTTTTTTTCTGTGGTATTTTGAGATACTTTATTATCTAGAACAAAATACCAGCAGACACTTTCTCAACGGACGTAATCTACGTATTTGCACTTTGTTTCAGATTTCTATTAAAAAGTCTGATTCAAATCAACGTTTTTCTCATTAGAAATCGACATTACAAGATAGGTAATACTAAGCACATATAAAAAAAATTCACATCACTTGAAACTACGGACTTTTAAATAGCTACGATTGCCCGCTGGTTCTAATGAAGAGAAAAGCAACATGAGTAGCTATACTATATATATATCTTTTGATGCGGTTTCGTAAGAATGAATTAGGAAATGATTCATAAACAATTCAAGATACATTATGGCAATGCTCTACAGCATGAAAACCCTGTTCTTATGGTATTATTATGTTTGACATTCGTGTTCATACTTTCTAATATTTATATCATTAACATCTTTGGTTATTTAACTCATGAACTATTGCTTTATCTATTTTTTTCGTAAACCAATAAGGAAGTAATTTGATTTGACTTAATCGAAATATTTAAATACAATATGTACAAGACATAATTGTTTGATTTCCAAGATATTGATATGTTACTAGTTAAGAAGAAAGTATTTTTTTGTTACAATTCGCTTGTTTAATTTTTATGTCTTTACAAAAATTAATTAAAGATTCACAAATGAAACTTTGTTAGATTAAAACGATTACGATTCCGTTTACGATTACGATTACGATAACGAAGTAATATCGAATTACATAATTTATTATTACAATTACGTCCACAAGTTATATCAGCATTTGGTAATTTGCAATCTTCAGGGAAATCGAGGTAATCACAGATTGGTTGGTAACAAACAGCTAAAAAAATACAATCTAAAATAATTCAACCTTCAATTAGTTATCAAACATACTGGTTAATAAGGCTGTTGCTCGAAAATTACAACTAAAAGTAGAATATAATATTAATGATAAATAATCAGAATACAAAAAAAAAGAAACAAAAAAAACAGACTAAGATGTATCACAAAAAACCCATATAGAATTTCCTTCAAGTATTAAAAGATCTTTATCTTGTACATTCATAAAACCATGTTCCCATGAACAACCTCGATAAAGTGTAAATTGATCATCACGATTGAGACGTGTATAACATTGTCCATTGCATGGTGTTCCATCAATTTTTAATGTAGCACTTACATTGACACCACATAATGGATTTCTTGAATTACATTGATAACAATGTCCAGCCGCTGCCGAAGCTAAAATATATGAAGAGTTCATTTAAAATTTGACATTCATTTCAATTGACTTACTTTCATTGATCAATAGAAATACAGATAATACAAAAATAATAAAGAAAAATTGAACAAAATTTGTTGTTGTTGTTGTTATTGCAGACATCTTCTAAAATAAAAAAATGATTATTGAATGACGAATAAAATAAAATGCTTAGACGTTTATTCAACCCTGAGACTTAAATATTGCACATAGTCAACTCCTACGTTTTAAATATTTGTTAATAGAGAAAAAAGAAGAAAAAAGTACGATTGCACATATATTAGCTACGCTTTGAAACTTGATTCCGAACTTGAAAATTGGCGACAACACCGTCTTATCAGAAGAACAATGACCTCCAACAGCAAGTATCTTTATATTTTTTTGAAGAAACGTCGAAAATTATTTTGTAGGATTCATATTTCATTTTGCAAATAAACTTCAAGGAAATTTATTTTATAATAAGATATATATATATGTTACTGAAAAAGAAAAATAATTATTTGTACAAAACATAATTTATTTATGAATCTTCAACAGATAACCTTCATAATGTGATAGTTTACCTAATATAGATCATTTTTCTTATTAGAAGATAGTGACCTATCAATTAATCAAATCTTTTGTTCAATCTTCTCCTCCATGTCTAATCCATAGCAAGCAAAAAATTGTTAACAGTTGTTTTTATTGTTTTATCATCTACCATCATAAGCGAAACAAGCTTTGCCTCTGGTACAATGTATGGTTGGATTCCGTATGGTACTTGTTTATACACAACAGAATCTATGCTACCACCTACTATTATCAGCTAGATCACGATATTAACAACAAATGAAAAGGTCAATAGAATTCGTTAAGATGCATATATACATGATGATCATATCAAGTGAATGTTATGCCTTATATTGGAAGAAAAGAAATCGATAATAATGATGGTAAATGTTGAGAATAGGAAAACGTCGATCATTTGATTGTGTGCAAGAAAAAAGATAGACAGACTAAAAGATCAAGAAATATGTCGGTATTAGAATCAATGACAACACCAGAATCAATGGCTATTTCTGTTACTTATTCAATTGATGATATGGAAAAGTAAGATTCTTTTTGATTTTCAACTTATTTATTTTTTTAATATAAAAGAAATACAAGAAACCCATAATTGAATGACATCTAGTATTAATAGAGATTAATATAGAATAGGAAGAAAATTTTTCATGTATTTAAAATAGAATAATAAAATTCATAACGAAACAAAAATTGTTTAATATATTATTTATCAATAGTTAAGAGGTATATGAAATATCATTATGTTATTCATTGAGATTGAATAAGAGTGGCGTCATGACGACATGTTGGTAAATTGTGGAATAGTCATTCTCTTGTCGGTTAATTTTGATTGATCCTTTCGTTTATGTTGTTGTATTTTGATCCTAAATTTTTTGTGAAAGATATTTTTGAATATTTTTCCAAAGATTATTTAGTTTTTTTTCTTTTTTGTATGACAGAAAGATAATAGAGATTTTTTAGGGATTTTTTTAATATTTCTTGATCTGGTTGTACCTTTATTTTTTTTTAATATTTTGGACATGTTACATGAAGTAATGTGCCTAGAAGTTAAAACATGAAAAAGAATCAATCTAGTTACAATCACTTTGTTCTCAAGTTTTTTTTCATATTCTGGTCGTACGATAAATGACGATAGTAAAAGAAATGATTAATTGGTCTTATGTTAGTACGGTACAGTGTCGATTGGATTGATATGTTAGAAGAGGAGGAGAAAAATAATAAGAAGTTCTTGGTGTTATCGATCTACGTCAAGTCTTTCATTTTTTTTTCTTATCCTACACTTTTCTCTCTCTATTTTAACCAGTTCTTCTATCGGTCGATACTCCCGAGAGAAACAAATAACAACAACAACAGTAGCAGCAGCAGCAGCAAAAAATAGACTAGAGAGGTAATCAGAAAAGAATTGAAGACATGTTGAATTCACCGAAACAAAAATCATTTGAGTAGATGACATTGTGTCAATCGTCTAGGTAATAAAAAAGTAAAAAAAAAAAAAAGGAAAGGATCATATCGGCAATCACGATGACGATTTGTCAAGCGCAACCAATGTAACGATAAAAAGAAGAAAAAAAAACGTCTTTTTTCTCTCTGTTCTTTTCTCGTCCTTTCCTTGCCTCGCGTGTTTGTATTTGTGTATAACTATGTGTGTGTCTGCCTGTGTGTTGTTTTCTTCATTCTCTTTAGTAGTGTGTCTGTTTTGTATACTTTTTCATGGTGAAAAGAGAATACCATAGTGCATGTTCTCATCCTCTTATACTATAGAACAGATACATCTCTCTTTTTTCTTTCTTATTCTCCTTCTTCGTTCTCTATCTATTCTCAATCGTCATTTTGTAGAACATAGTATAGAATGAAAGATTGTGTAACACCGGCACCACCTCCGCCGCAATATTCCTATTATTCGCCAACATATACTCATCATCAATATAGATCACCAGCATGGCATCATGCACTTTCATCTTCATCTCATCATTATGATCTACCGGCATTATCTAGATCACCTTATCGTTATACACCTACAACACATTATTATCCTTCACATATAAATGGCAGATCTCCTCAATATCAATCGAATAGGTAAGAAATAGAACAGTAGGCTATGATATAATCTGTATTCAATTATGGCATTTTTAACTGTTGATGTTGTTGTTACTTATGCTTTTGATGGTAATATCTTTGAAGAACATATGGTTGTGTGTAGGCGGATTTGTGAAGAGAGGATATTTGTTGATGATTGTAATTGTTCTGTATACAGTACTCTTTCTCGTTGCCAATCTATCTAACATTTGCGTATAACATGTCAGCAACTTATACATAGATTAAATGCAAAATGTGTTAGCCTGTGCTGTATTGATATAGAAAAAAGCAATAAGGCCAAACATTAATCTAACGATTGAGAGCACCAAGGATTTTCTATCAGAAAGCCATAAAAAGAGAATAAATTTAACTTAATTAGTATATTTATATAGAGATCAATTTTAAATTTTGTACTAATAGGGAGTTCATATAATAAATTTGTACTTTCATATGTTTATTCTTTAATATTTATTTTAAGATTTGAGTTCGTTTTTTTTTTACTTTTCATTCTGAATCAATATATGTGTTGTAATAGAAAATCTTTTGATTTCTTTCAATGGTAACTTGAATTCTAATTCAATCAGAAAAAATATAAGTGAATCATAAACAAAAAAAACCTTGAATTATTCATTAAAGAAACAATATCTTTTGACAATCAAACATATGAAAAAGAAGAGAATATCGGTCTTATGTAACCTATAGATATGGTAATGACAAATTTGGTTTAGTTTTTTTTTCCTTCTGTTATGCATACAGACAAGAAAAAAAAAGTAATCTCTTTCGAAGTGTCAAAATGTCAAATCTGTTCTATGCTCATTGACATACCGTTAGACAAGCATGGATACTTTTTTTCTCAGTATAAGTCTGTTTTTTTTACTGTGTCAAAGTTATTTATTACTCTAAATATTAGCATTATGGGATAATTATATTGATAAGAAGAACTTTTTTCTTCGTGTGTCTGTTGCTAAAGTGATAATTCCAATCTGAATTGCGTCAATAGTAAGAAAAAAGAAAATGTGCAAAAAGATAAGAACAGATAAGATTCAGATGCATGACTTTTCTTGTTTTATTTTTTGTTTTTTGTTTTATTTAGTCAAATTCAATATGTTGAAGATGATGAAGATGCACGATCCGAAGAAGGTGATGAATCCGATTCACCAAAACCATTTGATAGGTAAATTTTTTTATTTATTTCAAAAAACAAAACAAACAAAATAACATGTTAATATTATTTAGAAAAATGTTTATCGGTGGACTTTCATGGCAAACAACACCAGGTAAATGAATATTCAAATAAATTTTTCTTTGACTTAAAATTAATCATCTAAAAATTTTACAAAAAATCAATATGAATTTCCATGAGAATTTTTATGTCAATAGTTTTGAAGAAATTCGACAAAACAAAAAATGCTTATGTACTTATAATAATAATAATAACAGGAAACCATGTGAAGAACATATTAATTTATTAAAGAAGAGTATTCTGACATGCACTAGCTCGTATGTAGAGCACATATATAGATTGATAAAGTTATTCTGTAAAAAAAAATGGATCTAAGTGTTCAAGGTCATTGGTTATAATTTCCGTAAATCTAATCTATCAAGTTTTTTTGTTATGTCATTCGAAGATTGAAAAGCAAAAAAAAAGGAGATCGTATGATCATCATCTTCTTCTAGAATTCCTTTGAGATTTGTTCTTGTTCTATCGATTTTGAATGATAGCTTATTCTCTTTTCTTTCTATTTAAGAAAATTTAAAAAATTATTTTACTCAATTCGGTGAAGTATTAGAATGTATGATTATGAAAGATGCGATTACAAAACGATCAAGGTAAATAGCTATAATATGTTATTTTATTTATTTATTTATTTATTTTAATTATATTTTAGAGGCTTCGGTTTTATTACATTTAAAGAAGCTAATTCTGTTGATAATGTTCTAGCTAAAGAAATTCATATGTTGGATGAAAAACAGGTATGAATTTTGTTTTCTTTATACATCCGTTTGACAATGATCATAACATATATTCTTAGTCTTTATTATTGTTTTATGATTAACTAAATTTGATAATGAAGGTTTTAATATTGTATGTGTTAAAGGTATTGAGAGATTTGATGATGATTTACAAGATAACATTCGTAGAGATCTAGTTGTATAAACAAATGAACCGATTAAAAAAATGAGAAATAAAATACAACTAATTGATGCAAGTATACAATAATGTATAAAATGATGTTGAAATATTTCTGATTGATTATGATAAGAATTATGCGCAAAAATAAATAAAACTGTTGTTGTTATAAATGCCAATAATGTAAATAAAACAAACATAAATGCAAAACGAATATTATCATTACGAATGGAAATTTCATCTTGCCACAGATTTGAAGATCGTCTTGACATATGATAATTAAAAAAAAATGAATATTATCCACTGAGGTTTTGCTTGTTTTTCTTGTGTAAAACTAAATAAGATTGTTCAATTAAACATATTCAAAAGAAAAAGAAATTTTTTTTTCTGATATTTAGCTCGCAGGAAACATTATCATTGACTAAGAAAAGTGTAAAAATAACTACTCGATTCATGGTGTTTTTTTTATGCTATTGCTTCATCATCGCTCATCATTAGTTTTTAAAAGTACTTTTTCACTTCTTCCCTAGATAAACATGTCAGTTCTACTTCTGAATTTTCAGGCTTTATCATTACTTACATTTATTTTTACCAACACTTGATGAAGAGTCTATTCTTTGAATGTATGTTTATATTTAAATATAAAGAGAAAAAGTAACGTTTACTGAAAACTAGACAAATAATGACATTCTTATGTTTCATGTACCGCTAATCCTAAGTCAATGCAATAGAAGAACCAATATAATTGAGATATATATTTATTTGAGTAAGATAATCATACATAGGCAGCAAGAAATTTCTGTGCAATGATTTTGCTATAATAAAAAAAAAAAGAATAGAACTTGACGTCTATAGCAAAAACAAAAACAACGGAAAACAGACAATGAAAAAGATGAAAAAAAAACATAGAAAACACAATGTTTCATTTGATGCAAAGAAGACGTGATCTGTTGTACGTGTATTTACACTTTTTTGTTTTTGTCTTGTCTATTACACAGATATTTGAATATAACCAGTACCATCATTTCTTGTTTAATTAGCTTGACTAAAAAATTAAAAAACTAATATAGTTGTTAGTCAATATATCTTTGTTGTTTTTCGAAGTTTAACTGTTATAAAAATCAGAAGCTAATAGATTGTTATTATTTACAAACAGCTAACAAACAATTGGACATTTTTTCTTGTCAATTGTTATTATTATTGAAAAAAAAAAATTTTTCTTGCCCTAAGGCTATTCATAAATAAATATATATATATTTTTTTTTTCACACATATAAACTCTTCCAACGTTGGTCGTTCCCTATATGTGATATCATCAAAAAACAAACAGCAATAATCAGTTGATCAATTATGTTTTATAAAGAAAAAAAATTCAAAAATAAATATATGTATGCTATATGGCACTGTTTCTGCTTGACTAATTTTGAAAAAAAAATTCCGCTTCTATGTGACATCCTAAGAAGGATAAAAAGAGAAAGAAAGAAAACCTAGCATTTAAATTATCTATCTGACATGTTCTATTAGTGTCATATGATTGAACTTGAACTTTTATTTCATGTTTAGATTGATCCCAAACCGGCCTATCCTCGTCAAAAACATCCTAAAGTAAGTGATCGTTAACTGATCGTTGAAGTTTCTTTTTCTGTACATAGTATATGTGTGTGCGTAAATGATGACAGTTTTTATACTCATTGCATGTTAGTCTCGTTGTTGGACGAGAAAGAAAAAGCGAGACTATTATTCATAGGAATTGATCCTATAGGCTGTTTAAAAAAAATGACAGCAATAGCAGATCATTTGCGGGAGCGTGCATGTGCATCCGGTCTCTTTCTCGGATGTTCACAAGATGACTAAAGAATATTCGACTTTGCTGAAGTCGACAAAGAGAGAGAGAAAGTCAAAAAAAAAGAATAGAGAAAAACTGAAGGGAAAAAGAAAAACAGAGAAAATAAACATAGTCGTCTTCATCATCGTTTTCCGTTGTAATACATCTAGAAAGAAAAAAAGATCTTCAAATGTAATCAACAAAAAGAGCGAGAACGAGAAAAAAAACGGCATTCACTTCGTTCAACTCATGATTATTCTTTATCGATGACAACGAGATAGAAAGAATTGATGGCTAACAAAGATACAGTCAAGATCTAACTATCTATTCTCAAGTGACGAAATCCGTTTGATTTATTTTGCTTTCTTACATTTAACACTATTCTTTCAATCTAACAAATCTTCTTTTCACATATCATTTCATACAATGAACAACGGAAACAACCACAGATTAATTTTACTTGACAGTATAGCCGCTCAAGATCTTCTTAGTAAAGCAAAGGTATGAATCATTGTTTTCTCTGTTGAATAATTTTACATAATACTAGTCATATTGAATGATTATCCTTATCATAAAGAATACTCAATCGTTCGTTGATGTTCGATTTCTTTCCACACCGTCGGCAGCAATAGCAGAAAAAAGAAAAAAGCGGTCGGTGGTATATGCAATGGTAAGAGAGAACGAGGAGCACAGAAAGACGTAGAGAGGGAGAAGAGAGGAAGAGAAAATGAGACCGATTTAATTGAAGGATTGATTGCACCAGCATAACAACACATTCCTTCGCATTCTATCAACAATTTACACAAAATATAACGGAATAGAGAATGTAACAGCAGTGTAGCAGATAACTTATTGTTTTTTTTCTGTTATAAATATGACTAACAGGTGATCGTTTGATTGTCTTACACCTTAAAATTTTTTTTTCTTTTTCTTACTGAAAGAATTTTATTCATATATGATAACCTTTAACCGTCAATGGGCAGTGGTCGATCGATGAACGGTATTTTTTTTTCAATACGTACTAAGAAAGAAAGAAAGAGATGAAAGTGTAATTTACATTATTGACAACGAACTCTTTCTCACAAGCGGCGTTCTTTTGTTTCCCTGACCTGTAAAGGCCTCCAACCATCCATCATTCTCTTGTTCAGTTCAGTTAGACGCGAACGTCACTAGCAACACCATCAACATGATCATTGTCCATCTTGTGGGTCTTTTTTTCTCTTCGTTCTCATTTTTTTTTCTCTCTATTGTCGTTGCCGTCGTCTTCTTCTCGGCTCGTTTGACTCTACAATTCTGAAATTTCATAGGGTGATGTGCTGTCGATAGCAAGTATATAGGCAAGAGAGCAACAAGTAGTGTGTGCACATATACGAGAGAGAATTTCAAACTCTTTCTCTCTCACTCTTCCCCGCTCGAGAGAAAAAAAAACAAGAAGAAAAAAAAGAAAGAGAGAAAGAAGATAGATTTCGTTCTTCTCTATCCAACCCACTCATTCTTTCGCACGAATGTACACATATATCGAAACGTACAGTGTACATGCAATATACACTTAGATTCATACACAATAATTGATTACCGTCCTATGATGGCTACATATATACTTTTGGATCCAAATGATATTGTTCAACAACAACAAGCAATGGCAGCCGTTGCAGCAGCTGCTGTTAATAATACGACAAATAATAATAATAATCTTTTAACTAATACTATTCCTAATTCGACTATTTTCAACAAAAGTTCGTCGTCAAACGACGTAAGTTTGAATGAACATCATTATTTCACTTTTTTTTTTCTTGCTGTTTTTTTCTCTTATTTACTGACCGATCAAAATGACTTTTATCTTTACTGTTATATGTCTGTATACATACATTCATCACATGTCTATTTAACTAACCTTCATGTGATTACACATATCATGTACATAAAGTATTTGAACCTTTTTTTTTTCTTTCTTTGTCTATTTTGCTTTAATCCATCATCATCTTTGTTTATGTGGATTGAACTCTATCGGCGGGTGGAAAGTCATCTAGATTTTTTTTTCTTACTTGGATTTACGTCACAAAGGTCATCACTAGCGGGTGTAATTTGAATATGAAATGAGGATGTGGAAAAGAAAAAAAAAAAAGACTTCGATCGTATAATCAAATGAGTACGATTATAAGTGTGCATGCGTGTATGTATGTGTGAATGAGAGAGAAAAAAAGCTATTCGTTGCTATTGCCAATTGATCGGTAATAGTGAGAGAAATTTAGATTCAGTAGTTGTCGTCTTTCTCTCTCTCGCTTTCCTTCCTAATTAAACACAAAATGATAATACGCAGAAGAACTCATAGAAGAATTTTTCTCTTCACTTGTTCGTTCGTACAGCTGCTAGTGCTACAACAATACCATTAGTATTGAGTGGTTCTGTTTCTTTCAGCTTTATATATATATATATATATTGATCATAATCATCGTCGTTGATGAGAACGACAAGGTTCATTAGATCGTCAATGCAACAGATTGATTCTCGTCAAATGAATAATGAGAACGTCTTGTCTCTCGGGATACCTTATGTACATATACGTCGAAGTTAAGTAATGTACTCAAGGGAAACCATGGAAGAACCGGAACTAAACAATGATGATAAAGAGATACTTACATATGAGATCCGTAAATCCATAAATAAATAAAGTGCACATGCGTGTGTGTGTGTGTAGGAGTAATCATCGATTCTTTCCTTTTTTATTTCTTCGTTTAAACATTACATATCTTCTTCTTAAGATGGTGACACGAACAAAGAAGATCTTTGTTGGAGGATTATCAGCTAATACAACTGTTGAAGATGTTAAAAAATATTTTGAACAATATGGAAAAGTAGAAGATGCTATGTTAATGATTGATAAACAAACAGCACGTCATCGAGGTTCATTCCTATAAATTTTTATAATGTAATCTTTTTTTTTAATTTTCTTATTCTAATTAGGTTTTGGTTTTGTCACTTGGGAATCTGAAGATGTTGTTGATAAAGTATGTGCCATTCATTTTCATGAAATCAACAACAAAATGGTAAATATTTAATTAAATTAAATCAAACTATATATATATAAATATTTTATTAATGTGACACAGGTTGAATGCAAAAAAGCTCAACCAAAAGAAGTTATGTATGCTCAACAGATGGCTAAAGGAAAGGCAGCTCTACAACGTGGTGCCTATGGTGATATACTCAGTAAATAAATAGTTTTATTTATTTTTTTTGTGTGTTCATTTTATTATTTCTCAATAATGTATTCATTATAGGTGCTTATGTATATGGTTTAAATCGAAGTATTCCAACAACCTATGCAGCACCAATCTATCCATTTTCACCTGGTATGTCTAATTAATTGTATTTGTTTACGAAAAAAAAAAATCCAATATTTTCAGCTACATCATGAAAAAGAAAAAGAAAAATCATAATCCGTATGTGTTTTTTTCTATTAGTAGATTATGAGCGCATAGACGATAGGATAGAAAAATAAACAAGATTATATATATACCTAGTATCGTAGTTCGTGATATGTTAGGTACACGTTTTTTTTATATTGTTCTCTTGAAAAAAAAGTGTCTCTAGTTTATATATTTATGTTTGTTTTTTTTTCTTATATACGCACTATATTTTTTTTGTAGACGGAATGTCCTCTACTGATGGTGAGAGTGTGCTATAGAAAAAATGACACATAAAGCTTGTTTTAGAATATATTATTCATACACATTTTGATTATTTAATTAGCCGAATAATGATCAATAGAAAAACACAGATCAAAAATTCAGCAGTATGTCAGTTAGAAAATACAGAAGTATATTCTACTGCTGTTTTTCTTTGATTTGTGTATAAATTATCTTCTTTTCCTTTGCCCCTTCTGAAGATTTTTGAATTAGCTATATCGACAGAAGCTTTTTTCTTTCTAGTAATATTTTAAATGAATTATAAAAAAAAATTTCCTTTCTATTATATTAGGTTTACCATCAGCACAGATTAGTTACATACCGGCAGCTGTTGGTCTTCAAACACCAACATTAACACCAGCTGGTGAACAACGTTATTTTGAATATCCACTAACACCACAAGGAATTCATACTGCTGCAGGTCCACTTCCTCGTGATTCAATATTACAACGAAGTAAGATTTTGTATTGTCTTTCTTTTTTTTTCTGAAAAATTGAATAATCTAAATTTATTTAAGGTGGTAATGGCATTGATTTCTTTCAAGCAGATCCACTTGCAGCACAATATTTACAACCAACAAGTTCATCACCTGGTTTACCTATTGCTGTAAGTAGAATTTTTTTTTCTTTTTTATTTCTAAAAATAATAATATATTAATTTTTAGGCTTCACTATTAACAACACCTTATGCTAATGGATTTCATGGTCATTAAATCGGTAAAATAAAAATTTGAAATTCTCTTCATATAAATTAATTGATTTTCTTTTTTGTTTAATATTAGACATCAAATAAAGTCGACTGTATATTGTGTTTTTGTTTTTGCATGCCTACTATTCTGATCCCACCATTTCATGTGTATTATCACCTGATTACAGTGCAAAGCCCTGTTTTGGAAAACAAGATCATCGAATTTGTCCGTGTTCAAATGCTTTTTTTTTCGACATTCCTTTGTCTTCCTTTATTTACATCATACACATACAAACATATGCTTGATTATTACATATTATTTTTTATCTAATTGTTTTCTACAAAAACATCTTTTTGTCGGCATGCATATTCTTGTTGTTTGTTTATTTCGGATTTTCTTTTTTTCTTTTTTCTTTTTTTTGTTTCTTGGATGTCCCTCTTTTCTTTTTTGTTTTTGAAAATAAGAAAAAAAACAGCAAAGAGAACGAACCGACGATATTTTCGTGTTTGCTTTATTCGTCTATCTCTGCCGATGTGATACTGTGTATGAATAGGAACATAGATTAGCAAAGGTAGAGTTTATGGTTAGAGAAAAATAAATGAGTTTATAGGCAAGACAAGTACTGTTTTTTTCTTTTTCTATCATGTAATTTTGTTTTTGTTTTTTTTTGTTTTGCACTGATCATGATGGTTATTCGATTATTTTGATTTTGTTTTTCTCAACCGGTTTATCTCACTATTCTTTACTCTTTGCTTAAAAATTGAATTGTCTGCAAATAGTGTGTGACTGCTTCGTTTTCTTGTTCTTCTTTTTTGTCGCAGTTTTTTCTCTTTTTCTTTCTCTTGCCGTTGTCTTTTTTTTCGTCTATCACTTCTCCGCGCATTGAAGAATAAAATGAGATCTCTGTTCAATCAAGCGAATATTCATGGTTCATGAGCGATAACTGTTATGTCAAGTTTAATTATTAATTTGTAAAGCTAAAAAATTAGTTAATCATTAGAAAAGAAAGTCTTTTTTTTCACATTGTTAAAGAATTTCAAGAAGGACATCAAGTAAAAGAAATTTAATTTGTAAATATGTCAAATTGATAATAGATTTTGAGACTTATATTTATATATAATTAACTAATCTTCATAATTGTCCTTTTGATGGAAGAACTTTTCATTTCAATGAAATTATGATGCATTTAGAAATAGAAGACATGTAACCATAGCTTGAATGACTGGCAAAAGCTGAACTATATTATGAAATGATTTTTTTGTCAGTTTGTAGTCAAGTTTGGAATACATCGAATTATTAGTAGAGAAGTTTTTTTCTATCAGATTTCATAAATGTTTTGACATGAATCTTTGAAAAACTACAATGATTTCCAAAGGTTCAACATTCAGTTGTAACTTTTAATAAGAAGTGACAAATCTCAAACTGACATTAATTTTGAAATCAATATATCAAACTAATAGTATGGATGTGGGTGAAACTAATATTAAAGTAGAAATTTATTGTAAGGGCACGTCATTGAGGTGAAACAGTGTGAGCGATGTAACATTTTTTGTTTTTTCTTTATTTCTAACATCTGTTTTTTTATTTATTTATTATAGATTGTTTTTGTCAAAAGCTAGAAATCAGTAACCAGACACTGAGTAAAAGTTAGTAACAACCTGAGGTTTCTTAAGACCTTCTTTTAAAAGCTTATATTTGACTAAAAGAATTGTTTTCTTTTGAGCTATGCTAATCAACCTTTATAACTTCTGAACAATATAAGCTAGAAATCTTGGATTTGTGTCGCTTAGAGGAAAAACATTTTCTGAATCCAATATAATTTTTAAAAGTTGAAATTTAATGTTCGATCTTTGAAAGTCATGGCGACTTTTTAAAAACTCATTTCGATAACTTCATCTCACTTTATTGAAAATAAATTTGATGTACTCTGAACTTGGCTACAATCTAACGAAAGCCGTTTTGCAATATCGTTTATCTTCTGCGAATTATTTAAGTTGCCAGCAATTGCCTTCTATTTTCAAAGGCACCTATATTTATTATATTAGATAGTACATGGATCTATCTATAAGACTTTAAATTTTTTATCAAATGAAGCAATGTTGACTCAATATTTTTTTTGTCAATTTGTATTTCTGGAAAGAATGATTTGAATTTTTTAAACGAAAAGAATTTATTAAAATAAAGATATCCCTAACTTGATATTTTATTATTACAAAAATATATAACATACTTAGCGAAGAAAGGAATGACGAATAGCGATAATCAACGTGCTATAATAATATGATGGCTTTAATGGAGAGCTTATTCTGTCTGAATTGATTTTCATTCAACAACTCTGAAAACATAATCAAGTCATTTACTGTTTCTTTCAATTACAAAATTATATTCAAAATCTATTGTTTTTGTCAATTCAAATATAATTTATTAGATAAGACAATCAAATCAATAAGCATTATATTTTAGCTGAAAAATAATAAAAATTTAAAAGAAATTCTCCTTGCGTAATCGGATTAGTTTTCACAAGTTTATTTTTGTTTACAAAAAATTTCGCTACAAACTTCTATGTCCAATGGAATAAACAATTATCATTCACTAATTAGTTATTTTATTCGCTCTTGTTTGTTTTATGGATGTTTTCATTAAAAAAAGAAATAGTTAATGCACAAAAAATTGATAAAAATATTTTAAATACATTTTATATACAAAATAAAATAAAGAGAGAATGACGCCAAGTGATAAATTGCTTTTGAGAGGAGTCTTGCCTCTTTTGGAAACCCATATTGAACATAGAGAAAACATACGAGAAGAGCTTGCCGGATTTAGAATCAACCTGACAAAGTCTATTTATAAGAATTCATGCTCATGAGAGTTTCTTCTTGACTGATGATCATTTTAGTGAGTTTTTCAATAAAGTGCTATAGTTCCTCTTAGACTGTTTTCAAAGTCGACTGTCGAATTCAAACCGTGCATGAATAAATTTCTCAATAGAATAAATTTATGGTGGGAATATCAAATCTTCTAACATTTTCTATTCTCGAATATAAAGCTTAATAGCTTTAGAAAAAAGACTCACGGAGAAGAATTCTTTTAGATTTTCTTTAATGTCAATAGGGTCCTATCTATTGAGATAAATCAGTCTTGATTTATCATCATGCTTTACTAATTTATTCTTTGAAAAAGAAGAAAAGAAATAATGGAATAGCCATAACGAAAGATTTATTCATCTTCAAAATTATCAAAAGTCGGATCGGATTATGAAATAATGTTTAATTAATATTAAATTTGATAAAGATGACTTATGCTTTGTCTGTCAATCTTCTTTATGAATATTTTTAATGTATAATAATTTTTTTTAATGTTCAATGAGTAGAAATAAAGAAGTTACTATTCTAAAATCGAAATCATAATAAAGATTTCTTAAGAAAGGAAAAGGTGTTATGAAAGTCTCAGCCTTCTAATTTCTAATAATGATTTTTGGTATCAAGACAATAAGTTCTAGTACTTTTGGAAAGTTTAAACTACTTCAGATAACATCGATGTAGTCGTAGTACGTTTCTTCCAGAATCACCCAAATCTATGTATATGATTTTGAAAATTTCGACAAAAAAAATTTCATTATTTCCTTTGGCCATTTAAATAACTAATCGAATATTTATTTGATAGCGACCTCATGACAAGAAATCTTTAACGGATGTTAAATAAATTATTTAAAATGTTAAACTCTGACGAAGAAAAATCGTTTGATGAAAATGATTTTTCATCATTAGTTGCAACAAGTCTTCGAAATGTTATTGAAAATAGTGTAGCAGATCTTGTATTACCTTATCGAATATTATCTCTTTCACATCTATCATCATGGAAAACATTTCAAAATGATTTAATTCAAATTTTAAAACGAAATTCTAATACTAATCAAGAAAATAATCAGGTTTTAGTTCATTACTATTCTTGCTTCTACTTTATTTCATTTTGTTTTTTATATCATAGGATCTTCTTCTTTTAAATCATTTTCATTATTATACAAACCATTTGAAAGAAAAACACCAAGAAGATGTTTCTTTTGAAACTTTAATGAATTCTCACATTGGCTTTATTCGAAGTCAATCAGATTTTGATCGATTACGTCAATTCATGTAATTTTTTAGAACAATAAAACTTTTTTTTTTTTTAAAAAAATAACTTCTAACACTTTTAGGAAGACTTTAAATTCTCTCATTTAACTAAATAATAAATCATTGAAAAAAAAAGATTCTTTTGTTTTCATTTACAGACTTTTCATGTTTTAATTTTCGACACAATTTATATATGAATATATAATTAGGAATGTAGACTGTATAACAAATAGTTTGGAAAGTAAACGAAACTTCTTTTTAAATGTGTAAAAACACAATTCTTTGAGATATAATTCAATTAATAAGTATACGTGTCATAATACCACAATTGTCATCTCTATTTTGAGCAATCATGTGTTTCTTGATTTATTATAGTGTGAAATAATTTTCAATGAAAGTAATACATCAATACAAATGTATCTCAAAAACATATGTATAGAAACTCATGCACTATTATTACATGCTTTGCCATGTGATCATTCCTTACATTTAAAGAAGAAATATCCATGGTGCTAAAATTTAAAAAATATCAATCGTATGTCAAAACATGATGAAAGAAACTTCATCTGGTGTTTTAGAAAAAATACTAAAAATTCGCATCTAAATTAAATAACACTTATTGATGTGGTACTCGATCGGTTGAGCTACTTGCCACCGATAATTGTCGCAAAATTTTTAAGATAGTTAAGTTGTCATGACACAAAATAGATATTTGATTTTGAAAAGTTTTTGACGTTCGAAATCAGTTGTTGGAAACATGCCCATCTGGTTTCTTATCAATAAGGTCTCTACTATTGTTTTCTCTCTATTTTTATTACAACATTTCTCGAAATTAAAGAAATTTTCAAAAAAAATTCATAGAAAAATTTCACCCGTCGTCAATCAATACATTGGCTCACGCCTTTAAATACTAAAGCGATTATGTTTTCGCACGTAAAAATCAATGAAATTAAGTAAAAACTCTTTAAAAGCTTTTTCTTGAAGAAAAGAACAAATTTAATAAACAGTATACAGCTAACAATGAGTCATTCATCTAGAAATGAGATAGTCATTCTACATCTATTCTAGATTCGACATACGAACGAGAAACCTTCGAAAAGTTATTTTTCTCTATCAAACAAATTTGAGTGAAGCTTGAAATGCTAATGAATCTTAGTGAGTCAATTTTTTATATATAAGAAAAAATGAACTATGTAGTCAATATTCTATATTAACAGTAGTTGTTTCTATTTGATAAAAAAATAACATGTTATTGAATATTAACTTTGGCGCAATTTTTACTTTGAAATATTTGTTTTTTTTTCTTAATAGATAAATTTGTTTTTTATTATTATTATTAATGAAACGAAATCGGTCTTTAAACAATGATCAAACAGAATTTTCTCTCAAACGAGTTCATCTACAAAATGATATTAATCTTAAAGATACAAAACAAGAACAATCTCATTTACCAATAAATCCTATTTATTTAAATTTATCTGATAAAAGATATATTATAGAAAAAGTTCAATTATGGTTAAGTAATATTAGACCAATAGATAGATAATTAACTAATTTGAACACTTTTTCTTGAAAATAAAATCTATTTTCATTTTATAAAATAAATTCAATTTAATTCTTTTTATCATATCCAAAAAAAATGAACCACAATTGAATAACTTTCATTATTCCTCTTGATATATTTATTTTTTGAGTTATATTGCATCGAAATTTATTATCTTGAATTGATAATAGACAAAATATTTTTCTTTCATCAGTTTTAAGACAAAAATAATATTTATGTATGTTTTGGATTGTTATTAAATGGCACTACTTTTATTCTATCTATGAAATATGAACACACTATATCAATGATAACCAGCATTAAAGAATTCATAGATAATCTATCATCTCTTAAAAAATATTTTAATCATGCTCATCTATGTGTAAAACTTCAGAACGAAATAAAATTCAAAGTTGTAATTTTTTCAAAAGAGAAAAAGTGAGGCTTCAAGATTGCGTACTTCATCTGTACTTAGTGAGAGAAATGTCCTGAGGTCAACAAGATTGGGATGCAATGCCGACTACTCAGAAATGTCGTTGAGAAAAAACGAAAATTTCCCAGGAGTAGAGGATCACCTCCTCTCCTGTTCGAGATACTTTGCGCCTTAACAAAGTTTAGTTACCGTTACTGGCTAGTTACGTTATCAAATAACGGAAACGTGGTGAATTTGAGTTTTTCATCATACAACGTCTATTTTAAGAAATCAATGACAAATTTGGCAATCAGTTGATGAGTAAATGACTCTTTTTTTACGCGCTGTACATAGATATGTCACATATTCTTCTTTCAGAAACCAACAGATATAAACAACTATAACATGATATTTTTTTCTGAAGATTTTTAAAAGTCTAAGAGCAAAAAGAAAAATTAATGTTTTTTGAAGCAATTCCAATTAACCAATTAATAATGACTCAAAATACCTGTCAGTTTTCGCCAGTCTAAAAGACTTTTTTGAATCGATCGGTCATCAATCGAACAGCATCGGTTGCAACTCTGACACTTACGTGGTAAGAAGTAAGAGTTTCTTAGAAGAATCGTTTTCAATTCTCTACAGTAGTATACGGTTGTTTGCGTGGGAATACGATCGTTTTACGGCACGAACACCATTGTAAACAATATCTGTACTTAGCTGTGCACGACACGGCGATATACGCTCGTAATTTCACTGTTTATGTGCTTTAGGAAATAAAGAAGTTTCTTTTTTTTTTTCTCTTTATTTATTCCTATCTTTCAATGAACAACAAAAACTGATATTCAATATCCTCCAAAAAAAAACTGGTTAAAATAAAAAATAGAATTATACGCCGAATAAGATTAACAGAAAAAAAATGTTCTTCGTATTGATTTTAGATGTTAGTTCTGAGAATAAATGTCTTTGAGAGCTTTAAGCTATTTGTGAAAAGGATTCAGTAGTTAGAAGAGGTGAATGCCGTTCTTTTCTTCGTATATAGAAATATCCAAATATTACAATGATAATAATGCCAAGACCAAAAGCAAAAACACTCAAAATAATAGTCATCTTATTATTTCCATCATCTTAAATAAATAAATTACTTTTATTAATCAGCCATATATGAACTTACTTGACGGAGTAGGTGGACCTTTTTTCGCACATTCAACTTCAGCACTTAACGGAAAACGAGTTTGATATATAGCCGTAAATGTATCTAACGGACATTCCAATGATGGACAACCATCTAATAGATACGGATAAGGTTTATTGGAATCTGTTACATTTAAATATTCGACTTTAATATAATAGTTTGAATCTACAATAAACTATAAACTTAATTTATGAATTTAAAAAAATAAAAATTTACTTTCTTTATAAAGATCAAGAAATAACGCCGATGCATACTAAATAAAAACATAACATAGATACGAATAAAATCAAATACAATTATCTTTACTGCTGGTGCATGTGGATAATTAATACCAAGAAAAGCGAGAGCCGCACTAACTGTTGTATCATGCTACAAATAATAGTTGAATATAAAATTGTGAAAAATCATTTTCAACTTACAGCTGAATACATTTTAAGTTTTCGATAAGTTTGCCCGTGAATTGAACTATTCATATTCATCCATATGTCTTGTATCAGTGGACCTATATGAACAAATCTTTTCTATCATTAAATATATTGTTATTTAATTAGCAAACCTCCTCGAATTCGTTTACTATCATTATTTAAATAAAGAAAATGAAAAGAAAGATCACTAATATTGGATAAATTTTTTTGAACATTTTCATCAGCCCATGGTGGTGCTTTATTATAAATATGCTAAAAGAAAAAAACGAATCAAATCTAATTAAAAGAAAATTAAATTTCTTTATTCTTACTTCAACAAAAATTGTATCAGCAATACCCCAACTATGATACATAGACATATTAGTTAAATTTGTCCATATTTCAAGGTTTTTAAAAAAAGGCTATAAAGAAAAAAGATTTTTTATTAACGAGGCAATTCATCTGACTGATATTTCTTATTTGAGTTCATATTTTGCTCATAGATAAGATTCATTCTGTAGATAAAAATACTAAATGATTTCATATCAATAGGCCTTTCTTCACGAATTATGCTCATGGCTTTGAGTTTTCAGCCAATTGTAGGATATCACGAAAAAAAAATCACAAGTTTCTCTTTCGATCGAGATCAAGGAAAATGGCGCTGTTTTTCGTAGTTTTATAGAATGGTGAAAATAGTGAGAAAAACGATGACCATTTGATAGGAAAAATAGAGCTCGTAAAACAGAACGATGAATTACAGTGAACTATGCTCGAAACTTGTGCATCAACGAAGTTTTTTTAAGCTATTTACGACGCCATTACGAACTTTCAGAATGATCGTGACCTAAGGAAATAATAACATCAGCAAAAAATATTATTTTTCTGCGAAAGCTTTAAAAATAACCCAACTTTTAGTCATTCGGTGTATGAATAAGAACACATCCGTTTAAGCAGAGACTTACCGAATATCATAAAGATCAAGATCTCTTCTTGTGTAAAACTTCAGACGTAAATTACTTATGATTAAACTTTTCTCAGTGCTATACACTCGACTGAAAATTCAGTCAAATGAACATCACACAGAAAGAAAAATCTATAGACATGAACTCTCTCAGGATTTTTATTTACACAAAGATTGTTGCCTATGAACAGAACATGAAATCAAAGGGCAGACATCAGTCAAATGGGTTTCTTCTTAAAAATGAAATAAAAATTGAATATATACTTCATAATATGTATTCATATTTTTGAATTCATCAGATTGATAAACTTCGTTTTCAACTTGATCATATCGCGGACAATCATTGAGACCGAGCAACTAAGCCAAGAGAAAAAAAGTTAATTTCCTCTTTTTTTTGTTATCTTAGAAAATAACATACAAAATCTTGACTTTCTAATGTAGTATGAATTGGAATAGGTTGAATTGGAATTTTGTCATCCGAGATATTGTACAATGGATAAAGACCAATAAGATTTGATTGAGCTGACATTAATGTTCGATCATAATCACTTGAACGAATGTAAATTTCATTAGCAACATAATTCTTACTAAGGATTGATCCATAACGATGACGAAGGTATTTTCCGAGACGATGATGTTGTTCAATACCAGCAGTTGTTAATTGACCAAAACTAGAATCAACAAAAACAAAAGTTCATGAGAATATAAATATTTAAAAATATACCCATTAGGCCAATCTTTTTCTTTCATTGGATCTGTTGGATATGTTGAGATAGGTGTTCGATCTCCATGTCTAAATAACTAAAATATAAAAAAGAAAACAAACTTCGATTATTACTGTTTTGTTTCTTTGTATCACTCAAACTTACCACATGACCAGCGATAAGTTCCATTTGTTGCCCATAGATTTGATTTAATAAAATAAAGAAAATAATAATCAAACTTTCTCTCATTATTAATTGAAAGAAAAATAAATATCTAAAAAGCGACAAATTTGTACAGCTTTTATTCAAATTGAAATTTAATGCATACGATCATTTTATTATTTATTCGAAATTGTAAATATTGAATTAATTATAAACATTTATATTTATGAATAAAAATTAATTTTTACTATTTCTATCTCAACTTATCAAATTTTTTTCATACACTCTAAACTTGCATGCTTGTAAATCATAAGCAGAAAAAAAGACGTTAAAATAATTGCTAACACAGTAATCTTGGACATATATTTGAATAAAACCAATAGTTTATCGAAATTATTATAAATTATATTACATAAACCACTCAATTATGAATGTTTGATTATTGAAAATTTTTTTATTTAACAATATTCCATCATCAAATTCAAAATATATTTTATAAATCATTCAATAGAATAAGATAAATGTACAACATAAGCATTATTATGACATCTGAAGACAGAATTAACATATATGCAAGCAAGATTTTTTTTTTCTCATTGTTAAATACAAGTATATACAAAACAAACGACAAATCAAAAACAAAACAACAAAGAGAAGAAGGTGTTATAAGAACAACCCATTGTAAAAAGATGTGATGTGTGACATTCTAATTGACTAGAATCTTATCGAAATGATTAAGCATTGCGTATATCATTAAACAAAGCTAATGGAAAATATTTAATATGTGTATGCCATTGAGATGAGATTTGAAAGAATTTGACATTATCCCATTCTTGTCCATCGACATTAACTAAAATAAGAAAATTAATATTATCATTCGAGATATATAACTACAGAAAACTTATGATGGAAGGTCTCTGATCGACGAACACTGATAGAACGGAACTTTTTGCTCACATATAGGTTTTAGTTAGGACTATTTTTAATAAATTTTTAACACTTTGAAGAAGTTATTGACGGAAACATCAAATGATCTTTAGAATACCTTGATAGTTTAGGTCGAAATGCATGCTTCCTTCTCAAGATATTGAGTTTTTAAACTAGCCCTGATAATTTATAAAAAGGTTGTAAACATCGAGTTTTTATACAAATTCATTATTGCGAGAAGAAAGCACTCATGTCTGCCGAAACTTTTAAGACCTTATAAGAGTCATTCAATGTACCTAATCACAAAAAATCAGATGGAAATTTCACCATAAAATATCATCACCAATATCTCATTCACATGCTGAAAACTCATTAAAGCAGTCATAACTTTTGTAAGACGGTCTAAAGGGCTTTGTCCTTTCAAGGTTTCGTTCATCTTACGAAAACCTACTCATTAGTAAAGAATTTGTCTTTATCAGCGTTTGTCAGTTGGCAACCTTTTCACATTAGTCTTCTCTAACGACCGTAAGACGAAAGAACAGTAGGCATAATGAGTCAAATTATCAAAAGAATCAACATTAACTTTGATCAATTCGATGATCCGCATATTGATACAAAATACTTAGTAAAAGGCGTCGTTTGTTTATTTGAAGTATTTTATAGGAAATTCTTGCAGTTCAAAAATTAGAACCAATGAATAACATAAAATTCAACATACTGACTTTCGATAGTTAGTGAATTGCTTGTTACTCGGACGAATAGATTTAAATTTCATACAAGTTTCTAGTCTACTATATCTTCTTTTCTATATAATATTCAAAGTATGTTTTATTATTTGGTTTTATCAGACTTAGGTTCATATCGAATGCTGCATAATAAACAAATTTCTATTTAATAGAATATTGAATGTTATGGTTTATTAACATACCCTTTAATTCAACATTATGTGATTTAGAAGTACAAACAAGTCGATTAATACCGGTTATTGCTTGTGGTTCAATCATTTTTGTATTTTGTAAATCTTTGAGTTTTTTTCCAAATTTCATAACTAAAATAATCATTTTATAATTTAAATTATTTTTATTATAATAATTTACTTTTTTGCTTTTTTTCACGTGTTACATAAGTCATTGTTAATGAAGGAGAAATTTTTTCATCTGAATTCATTATTAATTGTCTTGTAATTGTTAATACACGTATATTAGATTTCAATGATGATTTTATTGTTCTTATTCCATCTTTTTTTTCTTTTTGATTATCAACTATCGTCCAATAGTCAACTGATACATCAACTGGTGATGTTGATGGTTCATCTGTATGAGAATTTTTTATTAATTGATTGGCTATTTTCGATTGTGGAGAACTTGATAATATTGTTTGACTATTTTCATCATCTGATGAATCTTTTAATTCACGTGATTGTTGATTTGCTGATATAGATAAAGATAATGATGCCGAGAGAAGAGCATTATCATCAATCGATGATAATTGACTTTCATTCGATGATAATGTTCCAAGACAAACATACTAAATTATTGTTTGTTTTTTTTTATAGTGAAAATAAAATTAAAAAAATAAATAATACATACACAAAAGAATGGTAAAAATGTTGGTGATGAATCTTCTTCTGGTCTAGAAAAATATGAGTTGAATAAATAGTAAAGACAAGATGTCTTTTTATGAATGTCGAAAAACATTGCTTAAGTTTTCTCTAACGAGAGAATATTTCGAACTGTTCAATCGCTTGTCACTTGATACTATTGTCATACGATCAACCATGATAAATAGTGAAAAAGTATGTATTGATGTGGTTTTTCGGTTGTGGCTTGTCGAGTTATGGATGTTTTACTCAATTTTTTGATTCCATGAGTTTAGAATCGCTGAGAACTTGGGTGATCAGTTTTCAAGCTGAGATTTAGTTCACAGATATAGTTTGCAGACATTCAAAACACCGCAAAGTTTAAGACAGAAGGAATTTATTCTTGTTAAGATATTTACAATTTTAGAAGAAATGACTGTTTTGGGCAGTGTCTCCAAAAAAACCGACTTTTATATGACAAGCTGGTGCCTCCATACGTATGTGTTTGTCGTAGCACAAACATTAAGTGGTGTTTCATGAAAATTAAATCTATTTAAGGACAAAGTCTCAGCCTGAAACTTGATCATCCAGATTCTTGATGATTTGATGTTCGTAGGACAAAAAAAATCGAGAAAAAACGCTTATACCTCGACAAGCGAAGCTCAGAAAATAAAACTCAAATAAACCTTTCTTACTACCTATCAAGACCCCTCGAATAGTAATAGTCTCAAGTATAAAGTGATTAAACAGTGGGAGACTTTCCTGTGTAAAAATACGAAGTGTGATGGAAATAGGTCAATGACATTCTCCCAGAATACGATTCTTAAGGTGATTATAACAAGCAGTTTGATACTTTTTGCTTAATAGAATAGTGTATTACTTAATTGTATACTTTCATTATATGAATTAATTCTTATATCTCGATTAGCAGAAACTTAAACAAGATTTTACAAAGTCATAAATGGCATTCTATAAAATAAAACAAAACATACAATTTTCCTTTTCGATTTAACATAACTTCACCAACAGGTAATGACAGTGTACGTTGAGAAGTTTTTAAATATCGTGTAATCTTTTGTGATAAATCTCGTAGATCTAAATTAAGTAAAATAAGAAAGTTATTTTTCTATATTAAGTATAATCTTATACCTGATATTTCATTTGAAGATTCATTACCACCAAAGAGTGCTTCATATTGAGAATCAAAACTACCGAGAAATTTCGCCAAATACGAGAAAACTAGACAAAAAAAAATATTAAAAAGATAAAGATAACAATTGCTTATGATCATTGTATATTTATTGAAGTAAATATCAACTTATCCACACAAATAGCCAATAAATAGAAGAACAAGAAAAATAAATTCGATTTTCGTCATCCTAATTGCATAATTCGTTTTTTTTGTCATTAATTACTCGACTGTAAAACTCACACTGATTTTTCATTGCGAAGCTTTAAAAGCTACGATGTTAGATCTTCAGAAATGTTTGCTTGTTTTTCAATAGTACTTTATCATGCATAAAATGATACGCTAGTATAAAGTCAATCATTCTAATGAAATATAATGCGATAATTATCAGGACTACTATACCTGTTGCATTTGAATATTTTCTCTTTTAATCACTTTCTTGTCTTTATGTATATAGAGTACGAATAATTTTACTTCGTTTGTTTTTCTATTATGTTTTTAAGCTAATAGATGACTGATGCAAAATTTTCTAGAAAACAATAGCCGCAGGTTTCATTAGCTAAACTATACTTTAGAAAAATGACGCACAATCATGAAGAATCTCTGTTGAACGCTTTATCTCATCTCTGTTTTTCAGTATTCGGCAAATGTTCGAACGGCAGTAAAATGTGTTTTGTAAACACATTTTGTAATGATTTCATTAGATTCGCCTTTTAATTCTTTACAAACCTAGCAGTAAATATTACAAAATTACTTTAGTTAACATAATAAAACATATGAAATGATGGTTATGCGAAATCAAGAATACTGTTGATATAAATAAATCAAAACTTTTGTGTCGTTGACCTCAAGAGAAGAGGAATAAGAACATCGATCTTAAAATAGGTAAAGCTCTGCATCTAGATGTTTTCGGTATTATCTGAAACAATGACGTAATCGTTTCTTCATGGTTTATCAACATGTGACAACCATTTCAAACTTGTATTACATAGCAGCAGCTCCAGGATTTGTACAATACTCGAAAACCAAAAGAAATAGTCTTTCTTTTTAAGACATTGTTAGAAAGAATTTTTGCCGTAGATTCCGAACAGAAATTCTTGATTTTTCCAAATCATGCTAGTGGATGGAAAATGAAGCAATGTCATTCGAACTTAATTGTACACAGAATTATTTTTATTCGAAGACAAATGTTTCTATTATTTCTTTCAAAAAAAACTTGACAAAAATTTCTTATTAGACATAAACTCTTGTCAACATAGACTTTTCTTAAAAGGTATTCTGCATCCATTATTGTACACAATTAAAAAATTTTATTTTGCATCTGAAACCACTCAAATATCATTAGAACTTCGTGATATAGTCATTTTGATACTGATTCTTTAAGTAAAAGAATTCTTTTTCTTTCATCGAATGAGACAATGTAAATCCGAGCTGTAGTTTTTAACGTAATGCTCATTATAATATAATGAGTGAACTTGAGCAGAATCGATTCCGATATTAGCCTGATGAAATCATGATAAATAGTAAAACAACGGATCCTATTTAGGTCTCATTGAACGCTTAACAAGAACGATATTTTAGACATACAAGGAAATTCTTCTTGCTAGTAGAAAAGCAGATGCTTTTGTGGCAAGATAAATAGAGTTTCAAAATTGCTGATTTCTCTCGCAAAAGCTTCGAACAAGGTCAGGATTTTTTAAATTCTCTCGCTAGTTTTATAATAGGACTATCCGAAGTTGAAACAAATAAATGAAATAGAATTGTTGTCGCTTATGTCATAATCTATCATCAATTTTTCTATTGCCATTGATCTATCGGTATAATTGAAACTTTTTGAAATATATTGATGACTAATTTCTCTTTCGTTTAAAATATGATTTCTAAAATTAGTTCTTTTATGAGAGTTTGCCTTTCAGAAAAAATCTTTTCAATTGATATAGCAGAATGTTTATTTCATAGAGAAATTTTTTTTTCATTGTCAAATGTTTTAAGTTTACTTGAATCAGTAATTTGTTCATTAATGAACTAATCTTGTCAGAAAAATAGTTTTCAATATTCATTTGAATTTACCTAATGGAACGAAATAAAATCGAAAATAAGCCATATATTCACGTGGTCTTGAAGCCAAGCATTCAACATAAGATTGAAGAAATGAATTAACAAATGCATCATTACCGAGAAGAACAATGCGTATAACAGATTGACTGCCACTATTAAGTTATAAAGGAAAAAAACAACAACATACAAATATCCTTTTTTTTCGAAAAACTCTTAATATACAAACCATTTTTGTATACGTTGAATTATATTATTTAATACTACTTTTGATTCAGTTAATGCATGGAGTGATATAACTGACAAATTATATTCTTTAAATTTTGATGCAGTCACCTATGGAAGTAATAAAATAAGAAATTAATCTATAAGAAAGAATAAAGGACATTTTCCGGTTGATTTGATTCAATCAGAATTCGGTGTAGTGAATTTTTGAGGTTAGTATTGTCCTAGACCAACATACTTCGATTAAATTTGAGTTCATTCCTTTGTTAGATCATGGATCACAGAAGAGGAAACTATTTGACGACGTTTTATATGTCATTCGATAGAGAATTTTATTCTGAACAAAACCGAATATTCAAAAAATCATTCCGGTTAATGCGAATGTATTAGCCATGTATAGAGTATTCCAAAAGCTACAATTTGACGTTAAAAATTCTTATGAAACATCTAATCTTCTATCCCATTCAAGCATTATAATGTGCAATTCAATAAAATGTCATTAGATAGTAGTAAATGAAACTTTCGCATATTTAGTTGTTTTGACTATTATAATTTCTTTATAAACAATACAAATGTCATACTCTGAATCGAATAACACGTGTTTCTATGAGAAATGTTTTTTTTTTTTTGATAAAAGCTCACCTTTGTCTCTCTCAAGTTACTTTTTAAAAAACTTCACCTTAGAGGGATGATTACATAGGTAAGTTTTCATCAAAACAACAACTTTTCATTGATACACATGTTATTCAATTCAGATTTTTGTACTGGTTTAAAATATGAACTTTGTTTTGTATATAGAAAAAATTATACTAGTGAAAAAAGATAAATACACGAAAATATCCTTAGGATTTTATTGACATATTATCGAGCTACATATTACGATGATTGAAGATGACAGAAGACAGACATTTTCCTAATTATTCTTAACGTCATTTTGAAGCTATTGGAATACTCTATTTATGGTTAAAGAATAGCTTCGGGATTTTTACAAAATAAGATTAAAACAGTTCCTACACGAATAAGATCATGCTTAAAATGTATCTAAACTCGTATTAATCGGGATAGTTGTCTGAAATTTTCAGTTTCGTTCAGAATTCAATTCTCTTTGGAATGGTCAATGACACGTTTTCAAATAGTTTCTCTTATATGATCTATGATCTAAAAAAGAAACGAACCCAAATTTGACCTTACTATCCTAGTTCAGGTTAGAACTTACTTTTAAAAAACTCAACTCATCCAGTTGAAACTTTAAAAAATAGCATAAAATAATGTACTCTACAATTATTGAAAATTTCGGGTAGACCGGATACATTTTGTTTTCTAATTGAGTTAAATCATTTAGGAACTACACACTGTCGTTAACTTACATTCGATTGATTAAGACCTGTATACAGAAAGATAACAGAGTCTGGAAGGCGATCATTGGCATAGAGTTCATCAAATTGTTTAATAGAATTATCACGTATATTCTAAATAATTGAAAATAGATTTAACGCAATTCAAAATATATTAAAACAAACTGTTGAACGTTGTGGTAATTTTTCTTCAGGTACTGATATGATTTTTTGAGGTAATTGTGTTCGATCAATATCCATACCAAAATCTGATGTATCTGAATCTAATGGACTATCATTACTATCAAATGGATTTGTTGATTTTCTTGTTGAATAAGGGTCATCTTCAGACTATATAAATCAACAAAAAAAAAAGGAAATTGTTCCTGATTTCTTTTTTGTATTGATAAATTTTCTTTTATTTCACTTACAATTTTCAGTATTTGTAAATGTTCAACTGGTGTAAAACCTGGTTTAGGTACAGATTCAATACTCCATTGATCAACTGGTATTGTACTATCACTCATATCTGATGGAGGATCTTCTTCTTCAATATCTGATTGACGATTTAATTTAAATCTCGTATGTTGATCATTTAAATGTGTTAGGTGTGCTGTTGTATTGGTTGTTGTTGTATTAGAATTTTTATTTAAATTTGTTGTTGATTGCACACTTTTACGTTTAAACATTTGAATTAATTTATTTCGTATTATATTTGGATTAAATTTTTGTTTATTTTTACTATTAAATTCAAGATCACTATCTTCAAGTTCAGAATTTAATTCTTCTTCTTCAATATATTCATCATCATCATTAAATGATTTATCTAAAAAGTGAACAACATTAAAACAAAGAACAACAATAAGAAAGAAATTATTTTACCAAAATGATGATGTTTTATTGATAATCGATTTGATGTTAATCCAAGTTCTGGTCGTGCTATAGTTTCAGATTCATTTGGAATTGTACTTGATAATGAAACTATTGATACATAACCAACAAGATGTTTTTCAATTTTTATATTAGATAATTCATCTTGATTTATTGAACGTAAATGTTGTTGTTTGGACTTTTCATTCGTATTTAAATATAAATGAAGATTCATACTTTGTGGGTGTTGAATAACCTTAATGTTAGACATTGTTTACGATTCAAAATAATTAAATATAATAAGTAAGGAAATACGATATCTTATATAAATAATCAAATATTTTGATGATAAGATAAAACTAGAGAGTTATGAATTGAATTATATATTTTTAGAGATAGACAATACTCCAACAACACGTTCTCATTAACATAAAAGCATACTCTTAGTCTGACAAAACAAAAGAGAACGGATCTTGAATCTATTTTCAGCATCTATTCATTCATTGAATGTTAGTTAGCAAACACGCTAGATTTTTTGTAATTTTGCAGACATTCATGATTAATGATATTATTTTGAGTTTATTTTTCTTTTGTATAGATCCTTGAGAAGTTTTTATACGAAATAATATCTTTTTTGAAATGTCAAAATCTATTAAAATTCATTAATATTTTTGATAGTTCCTTTATTTAAGCACAAGCTTTCGTTCTTTAGGTATACAATATGTATAATCTAAAAAATCATATATAAAAAACTTACTTGATCGAGATTTACTTCGCCCTTTGCTAATGTTTTATAACCAATCATTGGTCGATTCTTTCTTCGTTGAACATAAATTTGAACTTTATTTATATCTCGTTTAAAGTAATGAGGATACTATATATAGAATCACAAGAGAAATCTTATTTTTTAAACTAAAAAGCGAACAATGCAAACGAACAGTTATAAAATATTGTAGATTAACAGGTGCATCTAAAGTCCCATCTTGTTGAAGGGGAATTTCACAACAACGAAATGTTCGTCTATTACTCTAATCAATAAAGACAAAATGATAAACTTAGTAAATAAAATAATTTAATCTTACTTGAATTTTTACTGCAACAACAATTGCATTTGAATCTCCACTATCAATCGATCGATTTAATACAATACGAACAATACTGAATTTACAGAGTCTAAGCAAACCATAATAATAAATAATTAATCAATGAGTATTGAATTAATCTACCTTGGTATACATGTTGTACTATTATCTATTTCTAATTGAGCATAAGCCATTAAAGTTGTAGCCATTTTCGTTGATGATGATGTTTGTACATTTGTATTTGATCGTAAAGTTTTTTCCGCCATAGTAAATAGAAAAGCGCATATAGAAAAAACAAAAAAAAAAAAAGACAACCTATTTCTTTTCAAATATAAAGCGCTACAATCAATGAAAATATATTCATGACCACTAGCGATTAATATATGAATTGGTTGTTGAAAGGACGAGAGAAAAAGAGAAAATGTTCTTTTCTTTTCATTCGTTCGAGAACAACATACAAATTATCTTTAGTCATTTTAGATCTTATTATTCCTATGGTTCATTGGAGGGATACCTTTTGGGGTGAAGGTAATCGAGGTTTTGAAGTATTATCAACAAATGTAAAAAATAGTGGCATTGCTATTGAAGAATTTCAACGATTTCTCAATGAAAAGTATGTCAGAAATATTCATTAAGTTATTTTTCTTTTTTTTTATTGTTTTTTCTTTCGTTCTATTTAGTTTACAATATGAATCAACATATTGTAAAAATTTATCACGTTTACAAGCTCAATTATTAAAATTTCAACATGTTGGAACATTTACACCAATATGGCATTCAATAAGAGATTTACTAGAAAAAATTGCTTTAGCACATTCAACCACAGTTACATATTATCAAGATCTATTACGTGAGATACATAATTATCATGATTCATATTTAAAAAAAGTTAAAACATCTATACAAAAAGATCCTGATATAGCACGTACAGCTGACCTTATATCACAATTAAATAATGCATTAAATACAGTTAATAAAGCTAAAGAACAATATCATTCAATTGGATTAGATTATGAACGTACTAAACGTTCAGGAAATAATTTAACTAATGGTTCATCAACACCTGTACCACAAGATAATAATACAACAAGTAGTCTTGCACAAACAGCATTGAATACATTAACATCATCAACAAGACAATTTGAACGTTTAGAAAAAAAATTTCGCCAATCACATGATGATTATAAAGCATCAATTGAAAAATATAATTCATTAAGAAATGAATTCGAAAAACGTTTTTATGATGGTAAATTAATGAGATTTCTTATATGGAAAGTTTTTCTTTTCTTTTCTTTGGTTTTTTTTTCGAGAGTAAACAGATATCCTTCGATTTTGATTACATTTAAGCTTTTTATCTCTTACCTCAAGGTCAAATATCAATAGTATTAAAATGTTAAAACAAGATTCACATTTTTGTTTTTAATGTACTCTTCATGCAAAGTGAATTTTCATTTTAACGACAAAGGATAAGAGTCGTTCGATTTTTCGTAAAAATATTCTCGAAAATTTAAGATAAAACATGTTTTTAATATAAAATATGGTGATAGTTATAAATTTGTGTTCTTTCGAAGAAGTAATTTCGGTTTGCGTAATAATACACCAGCATATACACACATATATATATGTCTAGATTAAAACTTTTCATTGTCGATCTCTTTATTTTCTTTTCCATGTATGATTGGAATAGAATTTTGAACAATTAATCACTATTAAACATATATCGAGACGAATTTCCTGGATGTGAATTATCGATGAAAATGATTTTCTCAGTCTAATGTTTTGAATCATTTTTCGGTAGATTTAAAAAGTTCTTCATACAGCTATCATGTATTGACAATCATATCTAAATTTTGTTACTAATCAAATCCAATAATTTACAAGTTGTAATGAAAGACGTGGGAGTATTGGTAACTAAATTAATTGTAATAATATACGCTCGTATGAAAATGAAGCTATCGTACCTGATTAGCATTTCGTGTTTTTTTTAAATTGATTATTTTAAATTAAATTGCAAATACATAATAAATTAATTATGTTCTTTGTTTGTTTGTTTTTTTTTGTTTAAGCTTGTACAAAGTTCCAAGATTTTGAAGGTGAACATGTTGAAAAGATGCTTGCATTTTCGCTTAATTATTCTGAAATACTTAAACGTAACAATGAACAAACAGGTGTAGCACAAAATGAATTTATTGAAAAAATTAAACAATTTACTGGTAATGATCTTATTGAAGCATTTGTCGAACATAAAAAAACAGGCGTAGAAAGACCCGGTAAATATCCTACGTTCTTATCTATGAGTCAAACTATTTTTTTTCTTATTATATTTCGTTTTTCTTTTTAACATTCATTTATATAGTTCCTGTACAATTTGAAGAAATTGATAATATTAGAACATCATTAAATCTAACAAATTCTACAAATCCAACATCATCATTAACACCTGATTCAGCAGGTTATCCGTCAGATGAACTAATTATATTTGATTCACCGGAAACAACAAATGTACCTTCGTTTCAAGCACATTTTCCTGTTTCATCACCGATTATTTCATCTGGATGCCCATCAACAACAAATATGAAAAAAAGTGATAGTAATCGAGGTAAGATTTTATTTTTGTACACTTTGTCTATTCTATCAATAAATTCAGCTCATCATTATTATAAATTTTTACATGGTTTGTATGACACATATAGACAATAATAAATAAAGCGTCAAAAGAGAGAAATACAAAGCAATTATACATAAAAAATTCATTTCGTTTTTTTTTTGTCACAAAACACGCAAATCTTTTTCTGCTACATGATTAGGTTCTTCTTTCGACTATTTTCAATTAATCAGCGCGCCCTTTGCTTTATGATAGTATAGAATAATACAATAAATAATTTCTTTTATTTGAAATTTTAATACCTTTTGTTTTTCATTATTATAGCATTAGCCTCAACTTCTTCACTCGGACATCAATATGTACCCCATAATAATCAAACAATGTCTCCAATATTTAATAATCCACCAATGAGTCTTAGTAATCCAAATAATCCATTAGCACGTTTACAAGAAACAAGCAATGAACAAACATCAAATCCGTTTGATGTTAAAATACGACGACCAGCATTTAAAGGTACATTATTACAACAGACAAAAAGAAAATTGGAAAAAAAGAAAAGAAAAATGAATAGAATTATTTACATGAGAAACTAAAACATAATACTTTCTTTTAATAGGTTTTTGGCCATCCAATCGTAAAGAGAAAAAAGAGAAAAAAGCCGACAAGAAAACATCAAATAACTCCAAATTAACTAAAACAGCTCAATTACAACAACAACACGATGAAACCGGTTCAGTTAATTCACAAAATTCAGCTTTTGAAACAAACGATATTAATAAAATGATGGGTAGTATGGATGGTCTTGATCAAATATCATCAACTAGAACTAAAAGCAAATGTGTAAAAGAAACATTTTTCTGTGATTTTCTATTTTTTTAATAATTTTTTTCTTTTAGCCCACTCCTGAACCATATACACAATCAAGTCCAACGATTCCAAATAATAGTATTAATCGTCCTGTATGTCAAAGTACAATACCATTTTCAACATCAACGTTGCGTAAATCAACAAGCTCAAGTGTTTCAAGTGATGAGGATGATGACGATTTTCCAATATCAAAAATTCAATTTAAAATAAATCCAACAACACAAAAAACACCAATAGCCGAAGAAAATGATGAAACAAATATTATGAATGTTATGCGTGTTGTTGATAAAAATATTGGACATTTTGCAACATATTCACGAGCAGCAGGACGAGTAAGTTCAATTGAAATCAATTCAAAAAGAAAATTTAAAATAATTTATTCATTTAAAAAAAAACGAATTCTTTTATAGGATGAGGTAAAATTGAATTTTATTTATTCTTTTGTCTAATTGTTGTGTTGCATGAAAAAATAACTAAAACTGCTGTTTTATGTTAGAAATTTTGAAATTTATATAATAAAATTTTCTTTATCTGTTTAAATAGAAAGCTCCCGATATGAGTAAATCCACATCCAGTGGACAAATTGGTACAAAAATACCACCACCACTTCCATCACGTCAAACACCGTAGAAGAAATTTTTTTGTAAAATTTTTGATAATTTATGTTTTTTAAATAATTTAGTTCAATGTCAACAAGTGTTACAACAGATAATATTGATCAATCATCTACTTTTCCATTATCGTCACCACATACATCATTAACAAATACTTTTGATGAATTTGAAGCACGTTCTAAATCAATGACTGTTTCTTCCAGTCATCAAGAAAACATACCACCAGCTCCTGTTCATCCTAGATCGATGACTCTTGATGCAGAAAGTATGATTAGAAGAAAATTTTCATTCTTTTAGTTTCTTATAAATTATTTAGTTCAAATATATAACTTTCTAAGTTGATAGAGTTACTTGTATTTAGAAGCTAAATTGAACTGAACATTCCCTTCGGCACAATAGAACATCTCCTTGAAGCAACCATATTCTGAATGTGACAGAAAACCTTGTTTAATTAATTAATTTCTTGAAAATTGGAATTTTAGTTAGTAGATTTACTTCAAAATATGCCTATTTTTTAAAATTTTGAGCTGAAAATATTGAAGAATCTCTTCTCAAAGCCTTTGAAATTAAAAAGTATAACAATAAACGCAACAAAATTTAGATCATTTTGAACCGACCGAGAAAAATTTCTACATTTGAACATAATAGAAAACTTGAGGTCTTCTTTGGCGAAGCAATAGCTATACTATAATGTAAAGTGTTTCATTGTGACAGCTTTTTATTACTTAATATCTTTTAGGTAAAAAACCCACATCGATACCATTGACTGATGATGATACTGAAGTGGCAAATTCATTTCCTGTTGATAGTCCAACAAATAAAACAGCACCATTTGTAATTCCACGACCACCTCGAACTCGGCAACCACTTGTAAGAATCAATATTCATTGTTTTTGTTTCCATGTTCTCCCTGTTTCGTTTAAGCATAATAATTTTTCGTCTTTTCATCATTCATCTGAAAATAACCTTTCTATTATTCAACCATATGAATATAAAATTACTGTAAAAAAATCAAAGTCTGATTTAATTAATTTAAAATCTAATATAATATTTCAAGAGAAATATTCAACAAAAAAAATTTTAAAAATTCGATTATCAATTATTACATGTATTCGTTCAATTTGGAAAATTTCAACAAAACGAACACCAATTATTTTTCGAAAACTTTATCCATTATCAATAAGACATAAAATACCAATAACAACAAAAACAAGTTTTGGTTTTTCAACAAACCAAACTGAAGAAATAATGACAAATAATTTAACAAAACAACTATCAATTTATTCATTTCATACAGCTCGAGAGAGTTTATCTGACATATCACTCAATGATACAGAATCTATTCGTAAAATTTTTTCAATATAATTATTTAAAGTTATTTTTCTCGTATGATAGATTCATTACATAGCATTTCAATGAACAATATTACTCTTAAAATAAATGATAATCGTCCATCGAAATTTCTTCCTCATCTTATTCCTCCGTCGAATGTTAAATTATGGTCTCGTACACGAACACATAGTGACGAGGTTTTAAAAATCGCTTTATGCATAATTATCATTAAGTTTTAAAATAGTCTTATCCAAACTAAGCAGATTAGAATATCTATCAATAGTTTAATTGATATTTTTGTAATAATCGAGCTTTCAATAAAAAGAAAAACGTATGCCATTTATGAATTAAAAAGGAGTTCGTATATGAAATTATTATTAACCCTTTCAGATTGAAATTCTTTTTCTTGAACCAAAGTAATGAAACATAAGATTAATTTAAGTGAAGCAATTTTCATTTCTTCAAAGACTAGTAGAACGTCTATGTATGTCACTCGTATCAAATTATAGAATAGTGTCAGCTAGATCAAGTCTTTTCTTGTGAAGAAGGTTGATGAATTTAGAGACATATTTATTCTCTTTCTTAATTGTTTCATTGTTCATTTGATATCATTTAATTTTTTACTAGTACACAATAATGTGACGCTTTCTTACTCTAAGCAACTTTTTTCAGACGAAAAATACAATAGATTTACAAGGCATAAACTAACATAAACATTTTACAAAAGAATAAATACAAAACAAACGGTTCTTTTTCTTTTTCCTTAACGTGAATAGTCACATGAAACAAAATGGCAACAGTATTATACTGGATTGATGAATCATTTCTGCATCACTATCAAAGTTAAGAAAAAATAAAAAGAAATGAAATATTCAATTAAAAACTTAAGAAAGAGAATAAAAATGTCTGTGAATTTAGCTAGATCAATAACAAAATATTACGCATGAATAAATCTGAACTATAGATTTGTAAGACCAAAATATCATGGGAAAAGAAAGTTGCGGAGATCGAAACTATGAGAAAAAAGTTGTTCCGACCGGAACTGCAAATTATAGCCGAATAATCTATAGTTTTAAACAAGTTATCTTGTAAATTATATCAGGCAGGGTATAATTCAAGCGACATGCCCCGAAAAGTACTAATCGTCGATAAAAATTAAAAAAAAACAACTATTGCAGACTTTTGTTAAGATATAGTATGAATCAATTCTGCAATAATTCTCTTCAAACCGGAACCAAATTAGATTTATCAAGATCATAACCGAAAGTACCAGAAAATAAGTTACTGGAACGGAAAAATCATAGTTCCACACATTTCTAATCTGAATTTTTTCGTGACAGGACATGCTCATGTACGGTTTTTGTTCCGCAAGATTCAATACTGTTTGTTGAAAAGTAATTTGAATTTATTCGAATAAATTGTTTAAATCTCTTATAACTAGGTTATAAGTTCATTATTAAATTGAATCAGATAATTTGTCTAGATACATTTTAAATGAATATCACTTGTTTTGCTTCCTTTTGAAATTAAGTAAAAAATACACAGTTCAATCAAATCATCAAATTTTATATTTTATATATTTTTTCAGCAACAACAACCCACAATTAGTTCAGTTGGTCCATCTATTGCAAATGGTCGTATGACGCCATTTACTGGTCCGAACAATCAAAGTCTTTCTAATAGTTTAATGGCATCAATAGATCAACGAATATCTCCATTAACAATTGGTGCTAGTGATCAAATTCCAATAGCAGTTGCTTTTCAAGAAACAATTCATGTTATGATGTCTGGTGATGATCAAACAAAGTAAAAGAAAGAAAAAAAGAATTTTTGTTTTAGTTCTAAAATATAACTTATTCGTTTTTTTTATCAGATGGAAAATTCGAATACTTGGTGATATGCTTGTTTCATTTCCAGCTGCTATTTTAAATTTACTTGTTAATCCATCACCTATTTTAAATACATTAGAGTTTCGTTTACAAAATTTAAATAAAGTAGAAAATATTATTGCAAATCCTCAATTAATAACATCGTAAGTTTAATAAATACAGAAAAAAAAAGTTTTTTTTTTATCAATCGATTTTTCTTGATTTAAAAATAGAAATCAATCATCAGTAGACTCATCGGATGGACCAACTTATTCATTTAATATGTCAGCACTAAGCAATATTCTTCGTAATTTACAAGAAAAAAATCGTTCATTACCTTTTTTCAATTTCGGAATACTTAAATATGAAGTGAGAATGTTTTGTTTAATTTTTTTTTTTCATTAAATATAATAAAATTTCATTTTTATTATCAAAGGTTAAACATACAGGAATATCAAACATTCCAATACAAGTATCATCACAATGGACACGTACATTCGATACGATTTCAATTAATATAAATTATCGTTTTAATAGTTCAGCTTTACCAGAATCAATTCGATTAGTTAATGATGTCGTTACATTTTATACAACAATAACAGATGGTCAACAAATAAATCAATCAATACCAATGGCTGAATGGTGAATATAGGTTTTGTTTTATTTGTGATTTATATGTTTTATATTAATAAATAGGTCTTTAACTGAACATAAATTATCCTGGAAAATTCCGTATATATTTGATGGATCAGGGACGCTTACAGCAACTATAACGACAGTTCAATCAACAACAGATAATAGTGATAATGATCAACAACAAAAACCATTAACAGCATCATCAATTGTACATGTTCAATTTCTTGCTGAAAATGCATTATTTTCATCGATTAATTTTGAATTTGCATGTCGAGGATATCGTGTATCATTATTTAAAAAGAAAATTTGTAGTGGTAAGTTTTCAAAAGCTAATTCTTAGTTGTTCTTGTAAAAAAAAAATCACTCATATAATTTTTCATTCTAGGTAAATATCAATCAGAGCCAGATCAAAGTGAACCATTAAATTTCTTTAAACGACCATCAGTTGATCAAAATCGTATGTCTTTATCAACATCACTTGTTGCCTAATTTTCATTTTGATCATTGTCAATGCAATACAAAATAAAACATTTCGATAATATTCTTCAGTCTTTTCTTTTTTTCGCATAGTATCACAGAATATTAGAAGAGTGTGTACGATGTTAGAGAACAGTCCACCTATTTTTTTGTTTGTTATCTTTAAGAGATATGCACACTTATGTTTAATCGATATCATTTATCCTCTAGCCACAATTTTTTGTTCTTTTTTAATGAGCGCAACCAAAAAGAAAAAAAGAAGAATTCATACGATATGTACATTTATTATAAATATATCTTAAATCATTTATCATTGTGAACTTTCATTCTATTAATGTTGATTAATCTATAGACCAAAGATAATGAAGAGAATAAAAAGAAAAGAACAAAACAAAGAGAATCAATTAAAAGTCAATTCCATTTGTCATTTTTTCTTTTAATAAAATAATATTTTCTAACCATGTTTGACGAAAACGAAATGTATCTGGATAATGAACAAGCCGCATTGTTTCCAATACAAATGAAACTTGAATAGGTGTATTCTAAAATATATGAAACTTAAAAGATTGCCAGATTCTTTTATTTATATATTTATTTACTTTAGGTTTAACTTTAGAAACATCAAGAGTAAAATATATAGATACTGTTTGTCTTGGTATTGGTTGTCTTCTTGTTGGTATTGAATAACGAACCTATCAAGAAATATAATTAAAAAAGTCAAGTTCCTGTTTGAAGAAAAAAAGTTCTATGTACTCGATATATATAAAGATCATTAAATTCAAGAGACTTTTTTTCAATAAAATCAATTGCATATAACCAACATGCATCTTGACCACCAGGTGTTGCTTTCCATTCCTTCAATAAATATAAATTATCTTCTATTTAATTTAAAAATTAACCAAGCTTAGACAGAGTCAACTTTTTCATAAAGTCACAACATAGCTTTCGATTGGAGTCTGCTTAGAAGGCAGAAGAATTAAAAGAAAATGTCTTCGAAAGCTACAAAGAAACCATTCATTTGTTAGCCTTTTTTCTGGAAAAATATATTCTCAGTTAGAATAGTGCAAGTGAGTAAGGATGTTTCTCTTCTCTTCATTCATGCCTACTACTATTGAAGCGCGAGAAGGAGTGAAATTTCAAACACAAGAAATCAATATAAAACTTAGTTTTTTCCCTTAACCGACGAAAGTTTTGTATATATCATATCCGAAAAAATACACTGTATCAATATTTTAAGGGAAATATTGAAAATTTATGTATTTTAAAATAGGATATTTATCGGATACTTAATAAGCTGTTTGGTCGAAAAATGCTGAGAAAAAGTACAGTTAAATTCGCTGTTTACATATTGAGCTGAAATTTGCACATAGTATTCTGCAATATCTACGAAATGAATCAGGTATAAACGTAGAACGCTAGAAAAGTTTAAGACGAGACAATTCCTGTCTCCTTCTAATTGTATGGTCGGAATAACATAATAGTTTTATAATAACAATCATTTCAATACCTTTTGTGGTACCAGAGATAGAAAAGATCGATAGAAAATCAAGAACGAACCTCAAAAAATGATAAATCCTTTTTGAAATGAGGCTTAACCTCGATTGAAAGTAGAGAGAATCTACAAGAATTTGTCTTCGTGATTCTTTTATCTTGTGCTAATGAATGTTGCACAATAAATTGCATTAAATCTTGGTACCTTTCAAACCAGTTTAGAAGATGCACATTTACTCAGTCTTTCAACTGCGGTTGCCTATTCTTTGCTGACACCTATCAGTATATATTTTGAGAATATTGACAAGAAAATAATTTGAAACTGACAATTGTTGATAGTTTTCAGTGTTCTTGGAACAACCATGTCTTCATGAGCCAGATTGACTCGATGAAATATTTGCTATTATGCTGTCAGCTGCTGAAATTGATTCTGAACAAAACAATGTAAATATTGAATCAAACTATGAAAATATACAGATTGTTTTATATTAGAAAATACCAATGGAATAAGTTCAAGAGAAAAAAGATTTTTTTCTTATGGTTTCGCGTCTTGCCCTTCAAAACTGTTTCTTCTAAAATTCTGAACCTATCATTGAAAGATGCCAAGTTTTACGAAAAAATTTATGAAATAGGTGAACGTTTAGCGAGATCTTTATTAAAAAAATTAGCATTGGTTTTTCATTTTCTTGATTGTCGCAGTCTGACGACTGGATAAATATTCTTCTTCTAAATTTTGTGTCAAAAAGAGGACTTCGTTTGAGAAACAAAGTCAACAATTTTGTATAGTTTAAAATTGTCTACCTTTAGACAAACGAGAAAATCTTTTTATGGCTGAGAAACAAAAGAGAAAGACACCGAGATTAAGTTCAATTTTTCCTGGTACACATTTAATAAATAGTAGATGACATGTTTAGTTGTCTGAGCGAAATTAAACTATAAAATAGAGCAAAATAGAATATTGCCACCTTGTAAGGCAATATTTATAGCATACAAGAATGTAGTTTTTTATCTATATAGCTTTGTATATCGCAAAAGAAAAATTTAATTACAGAGATATCACGTAAAATCTATAGTCGTCATATGTTTTTATTTTCTGATTATTCATATAAGCAAATATGGTTGTTATTAAAATCGATCACATACTCTAAAACTGTTCGAAGTAGATTCTTTAAGCATAAAAAGAAATCCATCTCTTAAGAAGGTTATTTACATTTGAAAAATAGTTCATTTATGAACATGATTCTGTCATGAAAAAACCTTTTTAATTTATTTCTAGTTTAAGATAAGATATTTTTGATTCTATGAATGAGTAACTTAGTACTACTTTTTTTATATTGTATCCAAAAAATTAATTGACTTTTTAATGAAAATTTCAGTTTCGTTAGAAAGCGTACGACAGAATCACCATTAAGCGATCAAATTACCTTGCGCAAAGAAGACACTCACACCTTCACAGTGGCATAGCCAGGAATTTTTGAGTCATGGGCAATTCATCGGCCGAACTATTTTGAGTTACGGGCGGCTAAGGGCAACCGTTATGATTTCAAAAATATCTATGGGCAATAACTTTTGGAGCTATGAGCACTTGCCCAATGGCCTTACCCCTGGCTACCCCACTGCACCCTCAAGATTGTAGGTAGCATGCCAGTCATAACACCTGATATTCACTTTATGCTTTTACAATAGAATTTTTACGCTCTAAGAATGATGATGAAATGTTCTTTCATGATTTTTTTTAACAAAGAAAAACATGACCATTTCTGAAAATCAGAACCCATCACGATGCATTTTTCTTTTCGAAAATTATTCTTTGATATTTTTCAGATTCTCTTTTTCGTATATATAGCCGATCGTCTAAACAACAGCTTTTTCCGTTCTTTATACAAGACTGAAACTCGATATCTGTTTTTGATGATTTCGTCACTATTCGTCAGGTCGTATAATGAATTTTGTTAACAAAAAATTGTATTCCTTCTCAAATCACTTTCAAAAATGAACTTTCAGTCTACATCTTGTACAAGGAATGCTTTCACTAGGACTAGTTTATTGAAACAATGACAAGCTGCTATTTTAGAAAAAATATTTATTCAAAATTTGAACTCGAAAGTTTATTCTGAAAGTGATCTGATGGAGAGTATGGCATTCCATCACAAAAAAGCACAATAACCATAAATCAAGAAAAAAAAAAACCATAATTGCGAATCCTTTGAGACTATCTCTAGTCTCAATAGTAACTGTCTAATGAAGATCTTAAAAAATCGATTTAATTTTTTTGCGACATTCTTTCATAATTTGATTTTAATCGAATATTTTTCATCAAAGTGTGCTGTTCATCATTGATTGAATTCTATGATAAAAATTCATTGTTTTGAAACATCGTATTCTTAGTATTTTTAATAAGTCATCGAAGTTTATCTCTAATCAAATTAGTTCGAACATTATATATCTTTTTTTTTAAACGAGCTCTTCATTTACCTTTTCAATATATTCATTAATTTTCTCTAAACCAATATTTTCATTTGTAAATTCAGCAATCGTTGGCCATCTTACAATCGATTTTCCTTGTGAATTTTTTCGCCATTCATCATTTTCTAATTCAATAAAACGATCTCGTTCATGATTATTTCTATTGTCATTTAAATGTGCATCAGATGTATTATGTAAATTAAGTACTGATTGCGCAAGCACTTGATCAACAATACGTTGTGCTTCATATGCAATTAAATCAAAATCTTCAGATTGAAGCATCGACTATGAAGAGAAACAAAAAGAACAAGAAAAAAAATATTAATAGTAATGTAAACAAAATACTGCAGGTAAATCAACATTATTAACAGCCATTCTAAGTTGATAAAATTGACAATTAATCCAGAAGATAAATGTTTAAATGTCTATGGACATCAGCAAGTCAGTTACTATGGTAAATCATTTTCAATTCATATCAATGATTCGTAAATAATCCACCAATAAAAAAGTTTTTCTTTCATATCCATTGAATACCTTTGTTTATATTTTGTTTCCTTTTTTCTTTTCTTGTCCTTGGTCCTATTTTACAATACCATTTTTTTTATTGTATGCTATAACTATGGAAAAAAATTTTTCTAGTTTGATGGTTTTAAGAGATCACACTTTAATTACTTAATGTGAAATGTTTGGTAACACACAACAAACTTCGTGGAAAACAGAACATTCCGTATCTGGTCGGTAAGATTTCTGTTTTTCACACAAAAAAAAACATCAAATTCTTTGTTTTTTATTATTGGCAAGATCTATTTTCGGCGCTCAATATCCACCTCTTTCATCAAATATATCTGCAAAATCTTTTATAACCAATCCAATAATGTCCAAAAAGAAAGATCAAGAAAAATTTACTGAATACTCAATAAATACAGATGATGCTTGGGAAATCGATGATGGAACAATGACATTAAAAACACTTGATAATAATGTAAATGATAATTTAGATATTTTCAAACAGGTTTTTAATTTTTAATTGAATATACAAACAAAAAAGAATTAGTTGTTCATTTTAGACGAATACAGAAGTACCATCAAGAATTGTTCAACAGCAAAAACCAATTACAGCTACACTTGATTCATCAGCCGGTAATAACAAAAAGCATTGATTCATTGAGTATTCTGAGTTATTATAAAAGACAAAATGAAAATGTAAATTAACAAAAAAAATTTATTTAAATCGAATCATCCATCTATAGTAAATACAAATTTTCAAGCGATAAAATATTCCTAAACTTAGTGCTATAATATAAAATAAAACGAAAGAAGAATTGAATGAACTTCTGCATAGTTAAAATAAAGTAAGAACTTGTTTACCTAAAGTCATGCCACGAAGTTCGATATCCGGATGAATTTCTTTCACTTTTCATTTGTCACTAATGCAACTAGATCATATAATAAAACTAAGACGATACTGCTGTCAGTCAAATTAACCATAATCTACTAGTTTTATGACAAATAACAGTGATAAATGATATTTTATTTGATAAAGTCAGAATTGCTGTTAATAATAAATTCAAACGCATCATCAGAATACATAATTAAAAATAATTCTTTTTTCCTGATATTCAAACTCTTTCACCTACAGAGATAAGTCATGATAATCGTCTACTAAAACAACAGCGTTCATTAAAAAATGAATCTATAATATATATGTATATATACATTACAGTATTTTTTTGAAACAAAATATTTTTGTTCTAGTTCGAAAACCAACAAATCAAAGTTCAACTTCATATCCAGGCATTAGTCGGCGTATTGATAATAATCTGAATTCAAAAACATTAATACCTATGCGATATACAAATAATACAAATACAATTTCGTCCTCTACAACTAATAGTACAAGAAATAATTTAGTTACAATGACAGATATTGATCAACAAAAAGAAAATAAATTTAAACAAATATTTGATCAATCTACGATTGATATTGGTAGAAATTTTTTATTTTCGATTACAAATATTTATTTTTACGTTTTTCTGATTTAGATAAACTTCGTAAAGCTAGTTGGAATGGAATTTGTCATCAATATCGTGCTCAAGCATGGAAATTACTTTGTGTATGTTAGATGAATTTTGTTTCGTCAGTTTATTCGTTTTATTTTCAGGGTTATCTACCACCAAAAGTCGAACGACGAGAAGATACATTAACACGAAAACGAGATGAATATTGGTCATATGTTAATCAGTATTATCATACACGTACTGACAGTGAACATCAAGATACATTTAGACAGGTTCATTTTACTTCTATACAAATAGATCATGAACATTTTCAATGATTAATCGCGACTAAAACATTATTTTCATGAAAACAAGAATGGTAGTAGTCTCTGTTTAGTGTTTTCTTCATCATGGATCTTACAGCATGAGGAAATCGAGTTTGATTTACTAGAGTCCATGATTTCTATGTCATATACTTTATATTCATATTATACCATGCATGTATGAAGAAGATTAGACGAGACTAGAAGAATTTTTAAAAAAATTCACACTTTCAGTAGACAGAAATAGAAATAGCGAAAGAAATCATATTAAGAAAAATCAGCTGGGCTCCGATTCGTCCTATAATTCCTATTTTTTTGAAAAATCCTATATTGTGTCCTGTATTTCGATTGATTTTCCTATATTTTGTCAAAAAAGTGGAAAAATTTTACGAGATATGACTTTGCCCTGAGAGGGAGTACGGGGATCTTTGCGGCGCTACCCTCTCTCCCCTCCGGTGATCACTTTTTACGAAAAAAACAGGTAATGTGAATAGCAGTTTCTTGCAAGTAACGCACATACATTTGAGGTGCGGTTCGACGTACAATACCTAAATTTTGGTGAATTTTTTGCTTTTTTTAGTGAAAATAATTGTATAATCCAGAAAACGAAATCATATATAGGAATTCCTATAATTTCGAAAATTTGTAATGGGAGGTCAGAATCAGTCCTATACAAATTCATTCTAGTAGTACAGCCATAAGGAAGCTAGACGTTTTCATCATCCTCCAAAGATAAATTGTTTACACAGATCTTACGAACATACTAGTAAACGATCCTAAATCATGGAATATTAGAGTAGTACAGGAGTCAGTATTATAATCGTATTTTTCCATATGTGATATAGAAAAATATGAAGGAATAATTTCGTAATACTAAGCCATGCAGTACACCAGAATACCTCGTTTCCGAGTTAATACAGAATTCGTATTCTTCATCCTCACTAGCAATGATGTAGTATATTATTACACAATAGTATGTCATCATCTTAAGGGTAATAAAAGGAAATGTTTAATATAAACGTCCTTAACATTTTTGTTGAATTCCTAAAATAGTCATATTGTATGACATATATTGCATCAAACTCGACCGAGTCAATTAGACAGTGTTTAATTAGTTATGTTAATCTACAGAGAGAGAGACACTATTCTAATGTAAATCCATTAATCTAAATGAGTTGTTATCTTTTTTGAAAGAAAATACTTAGATAAAAGGTTGTTTCTGTTTAATTGAAAACATTTATCAATGATAAGTCTTGAATTTAGATTCATATAGACATTCCACGCATGTCTCCACTAATGGCAATATTCCAACAGGTCGTTGTACAAGAATTATTTGAACGTATTTTATTTATATGGGCTATACGTCATCCAGCTAGTGGCTATGTGCAAGGGATTAATGATCTTGTATTACCATTTTTTGTTGTTTTTCTTTCAGAATTTATTGAGAATGGTAAGTTCAATATAATCTTTTAATTAATAGTAAGACTTAATAAAAATTCTAGATGTTGATATTGAAAATTTTGATATTAGTTCATTATCTGAATCCAATCGACGTATTATTGAAGCTGATAGTTATTGGGCAACATCATATTTACTTGAAGGTATTCAAGATAATTACACATTTGCTCAACCTGGTATTCAATATAAAGTTCGAACATTAGAAGAACTTATTAAACGTATTGATGGTTTGTTTTAAAAAAATATTCGTTTACTTCTTTTGTTTTTTTACTACCGTGAAAATTTCTTTTTTTTTTTTTTTTTTTATAGATCCACTTTATCGACATTTAAAAAATCAAAATATTGAATTTTTACAATTTGCTTTTCGTTGGATGAATAATTTACTTATGAGAGAATTACCTGTAAGATGTACTATTCGTCTTTGGGATACTTATCTCGTATGTTGAATTTATCTTTTTTCAAAATTTAGCAACAAATTTCTATCTTCTTTTCTTGTTTAGGCTGAACAAGATGGTTTCTCTCATTTTCATTTGTATATATGTGCAGCATTTCTTATTCGTTTTTCAAAGGATCTTTTACGAGAAAAAGATTTTCATGTAAAAATAAAACAATAACAAAATGAATTCATTCTTTATTTTTATTTATGAATTGAATAGGGTTTATTACTTCTTCTTCAAAATTTACCAACACAGTCATGGACAAGTAATGATATAAGTGTATTAACAGCTGAAGCATATCAGTTAAAAGTTATGTTTGCCAATGCTCCACGACATTTATCAAATTCATGAACAGTTTATTCAACATGTTTTTGATTTAATTAATATAATTATGATCTTTTCTCTTACATCATTGATCTCTTCTTAATTCATTAATCTGAAAAATCTCGAGTGATATATTTTCGCTTTTTATATTAAAAAATAATTAATATGATTCTTTTCTTTATTTCTTTCTTTTTGTTATAGACATTGTTTTGCAATAGTTGATTGTTATGTACTTAATATTATTTTTTTTTCTACATATATATATATAACGTGGTTAGAAAATCTATACTTAGTTGTTTATTGTGTTATTCTTTGCATGCACAATAGCAATGTGCTTAGAGTATGTAAGCAATATGTTATGAAACAAAAACTAACTGTTTTTTTTTCGTTTGCTACGATGAATGGTAGTTTTTTATTCATTGATCATATATTTAATTGCAGTCTAAAAATAATTAGACGTGTAGTGCTTGGAACTTTTCGCAATGAGAAATCGCTTTTTATTTGTCTCATTAGATAATTCGTGTTACGATAAGAGACTGTTTATAAGATACTTGTCAATCAGTCTTTCGTCTTAGTTTATTATAAGTATAGTAGTGAAGTTTTTAATGAAATGGCGTTGTTCTTCTCAGAACAACTGCCAAAATGACTTTCGATTCCTAATTTTGCACAAATGAAATTCTCAATGGCATTGGACTATTGAGAAAATGACCAATCTTCTAATTATTATCAGATACCTATAGTAGAAGTGTTTTTTATACGAAAAAGAAGCTTTGTTTTTATCTTTATATTCGCGAAAGGAGATGCTAGAAGATTTAATAGTTTCTCAATAAAACTGTTCACACGAAAAAAATTCTTTATTCAAACTCTATTCTGACACTGATTTGTGGAAGAACATGGCATTATGTTGAAAAATTCACTGATAACGACGCTAAATCAAGAGAAAAAAACTCATGAGCATAAAATCTTTTAGATTATTCCTAGTCTCAATAGTGCATGTCTGAAGAGGTAAGACTTATCTAAAAACAAAAAAGCAATTTATTACTTGGTTAGGTTTTCTCATGAGACTGATTGATATCTTGGAAAGAAAAAGATTGTTTCGATATATGCTTAAGTCACTAGTTTCGTGTCTATCGAGAACTATCGTGAATAGAAGTCAGATATACAGTCAGGCGATGCTAATAAGAGAATTCTCTTCTTCAAAACAAAATTAAACGAAAGTTGTGAATAGAAACTTCGACACCCATCATTGTAGTGTATTTATTGACAGTACATAATAATCAGACATTAAAATATTCATTTCTGTTATTTCTTGACTTACGACATTTGACGATAGTATTAATCTTCTTCTGGCATGTTTAATTTTTGTTTCGGAGAAATACTTCAAAGTCTTAAGTTCAGCATAGGTTATGTTCATGCTATGGAATTTTCAGATATTCCAAAAGAAATAAAAGCATCTGGATTTAAAGTAAATATATATGAAATAATCTTTTAAAGAAAATGACACTTATAGATTTTGAAGTTTATTTATAAATGATTGATTTAATATGTAAAATAAATCATTATGTAAATTTCATTATGATGTTATTTGATCTCATGATAGAAAACAAAAAAAAACCATTAGTCATCAGAAATTATTTGACTATAGATGTAAGTTTGAATAAGTCATTGATTAAGTCGATGTCAACAAGAAAAGAGAATAGAGAGTGAAAGAAAAATGAGTTTTCTGTTAATGTTGTTGTCTTGTTTCCTGTTGTAGAGGAAGAAAAGAAAATCGATCACTCTTTTTTCCCATTAAGTAAAAACAAGGAAAAAAATAGGTCTCATAGAAATATTTCGTAGTAATAGAAGAAAAAAACCATCATGTTCATTCTATTGAATAGATCAGAAAATATTGCTCTAGATTTTTCTTTTTAGATTTTATATTATATTTTTGCGAGTAAACTCATTGAAAAATGTCAAATGTCGGTAATAAACAAAAATTAATTGAACAATTACGTGCCGAAGCAAATTTTGATCGTATTAAAGTATCGGTTGCATGTAAAGATTTAATTAAATATTGTCAAGATCACGAAAGTGGCGATGTGTTAGTGGTTGGTTGGGATAAATTTCATATAGATAATCCATTTAAAGAAAAACAACTATGTGTAATGTTATGACTACGATATGTTGTCTTCTTCATTTATTTAATCAAAAATATTCTTAATATTCTCATACGTTATTGGCATCGTTATTGGAACTGAATAAAAATGTTTGTTTGTATTTTCCTTTTTCTTGTGCAATCTTTTGTGTCTATTTGCTGTGAGCGTATATTACATCCTGCTTTTTCTTTTATGTATCTATGCATGTTGTGGATTATTCTTCAAAACTTATTGCCTTTGTTAGTTTTATATCAAAATTATGAATACTACTAAATAGAATGAGAAGTTTTATATTCAATGACTCTGTATTAGCTATCAAACTATAGCCACGCTATTCAAACATGTGTAGTTTGGTATTTTTATGTCAATATTAGAAAGATTAATTTATATTGTTATAATCAAAGTACGATGATAAGATTACCATCAAAAGAATCATATTATGGGGAAAAAGATTTAACTTTGAATGATATTTTCGTGTAAATTTTTTCAATAAATTGTTTTTTTTATCATGCATGTAAACATTCTGAATATGATGTGGTAAGATAGTGAGAATACGTAAAAAAAGAGCTTGACTATAGCTTTATGTATTTGATAAGTGTGTACGTGTAAATCGATTTTTTTTTCTCTTATTGAATTAGTTTTGAATAGATAAAATTGATCAAATAAATGTATGAAATTATATCCATGCCGGTAGATTCTCAACGGATATATCAATCAAGACAAAATAGACGTGAAGAATTCCACAATCAAATAAGATTCCAAAATTTACATCAGAATGCTTGTTTTCTTTTAATAATAGATAGAATTATATACGTAACATAAAAACTCGTATGTGCTCATCATCTCCTATTCACTTTTGTCTCTCGGTTATTTGAACAACTGATAATTGAATTTCATTGTACTTATTATATAGGATAAATAGATTATAGAAACATGATGTTAATGTATTGGATTGTTTTACTGCATACAGATTCGGTCCGAAATAAATAGCATTCAAATAAGGAAACTTCTATTCACTAAAAAAATTACCATACACGATTTAGTTTTTTATTAATTCATATTGATATCAAGTTCTGTTATCGAAACATGACCAGCTAATTATTTAGAATGGTGATTGGTATAGGTTACTTGCATTTCTTGCTATTTATAGTATATACTTCGCATGGATATAAGAAATAACAACTCGAATATAACATATGAAGCAGATTCAGTATAAATTTAATAAAAAATCTTCATGTCCGATGAATATTTAATCAAGAAACAATATATATATATATAGACAGAGTTTGTAGTCTGATGAAGTTTGTTGTGCACTGCTGGATGCCAAGAGAAAGAAAACTTATGGAAGTTAATAATTATAAGCGCTATATTAGTGAAAAACAGAACTGTTATATCATATTTTAGCTTTAATCGTCAGAATAAATCATCGAAAATTGATTCATTTTATTCTCCATAGTTTCTCTACAGTATTACAAAGAAACCAATCACTATTGTAATCGCAACAGAAGTACATAATTACGTACTAAAAATGTAGAAAAAAATAATAAGTGATTTCGTTTCTTTACTTTATAAATTCACTATTATGAATCAAGTGTATCCAAGATTTCCTTTTACATCAGAATAAATGTCAGTTTCTTTTATTGTTTCTGTTTTTATTAAATGTAAATCAAAGCTCACACAACAAAAAAGCATTCAATAAACAAAGGCGAGAATAAAATATTCTTCAAAGAAAAAAGAACATTCATATGTATCATTTGATTTATAGAGAATGTTGAGATTAAACACATGATTATGATGAATTATTAGTTGATTTTGTTGATTCAACATGAGTTTTATTAGTAGCTTCTGCTTTGGTTGTAATAACCTTTAATCATAATATATAATTAGAATATTTTAACTAATAAAATGAAAAACATGAAGATACATACTGTCGTTGTAGTTGATGCAAGACGATGCGAAGCATCTTCTTGTCCAAGTGCAACAACTTGTTCAGCAATATGATCTAAGATAAAATTAAATAAATTAATGATATAGTTCAATGGAAGTCTTTACTAATTTTTGCATTGGTTTGAGCTTGAGCTTCTCTAAGAACACCCTATAGATGAAAAAAAATTATGTAAGAAAATAAAATTTTTTATATTAATATACCATCTTTAAACGATTAGCTTCTTCATCAAGTTCATCAATGCGTTGACGTGCTGATTCAAGAATAAGTTCTTGTCGAATATTAAGTTCTTTTTCAAGTTGAGCAAGTAAAGTTGCTTTTTCAACATCAATTTTAGCAATATGTTCTTGAATTTTAAGTTTACAATCATGTTCAATTGCTAACAAGAGAAAAATTTTTCATTCTAAAATAAAACTGATTAAATAAATACCAGCTGTGCGTAAATTAGCATCAGCAAGAAGTTGCTGTTGATGTTCTTGTGTTTCGGCAACAATTTTCTTAATTGATTTAGCAACAGCTTCACTGATTTCTGCAGTACGTTTACGTGAATATTCATCAACTTGACGATGTGTTGATCCTTAAATACAACAAAATAAAAAAAAAAAATTTTCTTTTCTATTCATTTTATTAGACATACCAAGTCGAGCCATAAGATCAGTTATCTTTTTTGCATTTTCAATATTAACTTTTGATTCGGTTTCAGTTTGAACAACTGAATGTACATGAACATTTTCAGCTTGTGTTGAATGTATTTTAGTTGATCCGGAATTTGATGTAACGTTCATAGCAGAGGTACTTACATAGGACATTATCGATTGACTTTAATTTATCGTTATACGCATAAAATGTTTATAATATATATGTAATGCGAGAAGGCAAATAGTACAACTATATATACGGACAAGTATGTTTTTATATGGACCTCGATCACGTTTTATCTTTCTTCGAACGATACATAGTTCGTGCCATTCTCGATAATCATTTGACCTTTTATTATGCTCTCGTCAAATAGTGATAAAATCTCGTCTAACTATATCACGCAATTATAGTAAATATGTACTCGAACACAATGGGATCGACTGAAAAAGATATATTGCGTCGGTAAATATCTATCTTAAGGACAAAAATGGACTCATCTTCATTTAAAGCTCACATACATTTGTTTAAAAACATATTTTATAGAATTTTCTACATAAATAAAATTCTTTTCACTGTTTATCATTAAAAAAATCCTCTGTTGACAATAATAATTAATACTAATAAAAGAATCGATGAACAAAAAGTTTATCACTTATTTCAAAATTTAAATGAAACATGGTTTAGTCGATACATTGTTAAATATAAATATGTTCGATAAATATTATTGTATTAATGGAAAAATCTTGAAGTCAGCATGGTTCTTTGGGATATTTATAAATCTAACATAAGAAAAATATTAATTAGGTTGCATTTCGAACATATCGAACACAAAGTATAAGTCTCGGTTTTGATAGTGTTGTTGTTTGAAGATGGTCCAATTTTGATTCGATTATTTGTCATTCGAAGTTGCTACAGTACATGATTGCTTGAATAGTAGGAATGTTTTCATCTCAAGCTGTGAACATATAGGTTTTGGAAAGTCTTCATTAATAAGATTGAATGAAATGATGATGTAAGATTTTCTCAGTTTTCATAAGTCAGCAAATAGAATAAATAAAAACATATTTAATAGAAACCCCCGTGATAAAATAGAATCGTATAGTTAAATATCTTAAATTGGTTTCGACATAAGTTGCTTCTAGTGAGAATTATGAAATTCGTAAGTTATTATCCAATTTTCGGCATTGTTCCTCAATCTTTATTAGTGTAAGAATTCAAATTTGTATTCAAGTGTCGACTGTTTCAACTATCCATTTGTTCGTCCAAGAAGTATAAACATGTGTTTAAAGAATCCGAAATATTTTTCATTATCCGCATATATGTCAAGATTAGACTTCTGCAAAATGGTCACGGTCACGGTCACGGCCTCTCGTGACTAGTTTTCGAAAAATTGTCGTGACTGGGATCGTGACCGTGACCAAATAGCTCGTGACCGTGACCAAATAGCTCATGATCGTGACCAAATAGCTCGTGACCGTGACCAAATAGCTCATGATCGTGACCAAATAGCTCGTGATCGTGACTTAATGGTGAAAAATTTTGAGATTAGAAATCTAATTTTTGTGAAAAAAAATCAAGATTTTAATTGATTTACGTGTTTTCTGCGTTTTTTACAGAGAAAATATGTGAAATCAATATAAATCTTGATTTTGTAGCACAAAAATCCAGCTAGTAATCCAAAATTTCCGTGACCGTGACGTGACCGTGACTAGTTTCGAAAAATTTTCGTGACTATGACCGTGATCGTGACCAGGCAGCTCGTGACCGTGACGTGATCGTGACTAGTTTCAAAAAAACTCCGTGACTATGAACGTGACCGTGACCAGGCAGCTCGTGACCGTGACGTGACGTGACTGAAAAAACGTGGTCACGCAGAAGTCTAGTCAAGATTCTCTAGTACATCACCAATCGATAATTTATTGTTTTAAGAATTCAAGTTTTAATTATTACATGCCTAGTCAGGATGTTCTTTGTACTTGTTTTTTTCATCGTCCGATGTTCTTTGGTTGACAGACATATTTTTATGAATTATACAAAGTTCTTCTGCGCATTAACTCAAATGCATTTTAAGCAAGTAATGATAAAGAAGGAAGTTTGTTAAACATTAGTTCCGCGAATAGTCATATAATTTAGTTGAATTCATCCATTATGTATCTTTCAAACTATAAATCGTGTGAAGTGTACATGGATTAAATACATAAATTCATATGGTATCTATTCTATATTCATTACAGTGCAAATTATCAACAATGGTCGCTAGTCATCTAAAGGGTCTTGAGGAAATTATAAACTTTTCTCCATATTATTTACAAATCATTGAAATTAACAAAAAATATCAGCCTTATTTTTATGTGATCATCTAGTTAAAAAATGTTTTTATTTTGTACTAACAGATACATTACTAATGAATTTAAAAATATTTTATCTTCCATAGGGTCGACTGAGTATAGATCGTTTGTATTGTCGATTAACGTACCACCGGCAACGCATCAATTTGATCTTTCACATACTAAGATTATTGAATTTGTGTTTGTTGCTACATACATTGTTAACACTAATATCTTAGAAGCTTGTAAAACGTAGAAAAAAAGAAAAAGGAAATGGAGATTAAAGCGTTTTATACTTGTTGTAATAGAGCATTGTATATCGAAAATGACACAAGACGGCAACTGAAAATACTTATAGATAATCTGAAAAAAATACAAGTTAATAAATATTAAACTTGTCAAAACATCTGGACAAAATAATTAGCAAAGGAATGTCTCTTTCTACCAGCAATGAAATCTAGGTTGCTTTGTCAACGGAATTACAGTTTTAATTATCGAAGTTGTTTTAGAATTATTGTACATGATAAACACTTATGATTATGGATCTAGAACAATATTGTAGTCAATATATTTGTGATGGGTTTCGGTACTTCTGACAGCATTAGCTCTGCCAATCATATCCATTTGATTTCACTATACATATGACAGGAGATAAGATCATGTTGCTGATGAAAACTAAATTTTCTGGTCAAACATGTGAAATAGAAATAAGTTCAGTATACCTTTGGAAAATCGAATAAAAAAACGTATTATCAGTTACAAAAAAATCTTTCTCTGACATTCTACAAAAATGTATTATATGAATCGGAAATAATGAATTGAAGAAGTTTTATTTGTTTCATTATTTTGTTTTATTAAATTCTAATGTTTAGAAAGATTCAATTATGTTCGTATCCATAAATCATCAGCCACTATTTTGGACATACGTTACGATGAATACAAAGACTACCAGTGCTGTTATTCATGCGCACATAATCCGAAAGACGACAAAAACATCCAGTGATACATTGTTCCGTGCAAAATTCAGGCTTGTTATTACAAGTTTCGGGACATGCTGAACCACAATCGGTGAATACTTCGTTCATGCCACAACATTCTTTGGGTTCAACACATCTACCATCTTTCGTACGATACAAGCCTGCCTTGCAGAAACAACCTTGAACGCACATTTTTGGACATTTTTTTGGTGGTTTTGGAAGTGGATAAGACCAATCTTCACATACCGGTGGACATGTAGAGCCACACGTCAAGAACATCTCGTTCTCACCACAATTGTGAACGTCACTTGGCTTACATTCTTCACGTTTGATGCAACGGCTTTCGGTATCGTTCGATTCTCGTACATATCCTTCTTTGCAAAAACAGCCGAACTTACACACCTTTATGCAAATTTTAGGTTTGTAGTCGCATGTTTCAATACAAGTTAAACCACAAGTGTATTCTTCGTTTTCACCACATTGATTAACTACTATTCATTGAAAAACTTTCAATTGATCAACACCTATTCTAGAAATATTTTTACCTAAACTTTGAGCAATCGCAATATGCACAAGTAAGAGTTTGATAAACACATGTAGAATCAAGGCCATGTTTCGAATATGCGAATCGTAGTATCGGAATGAATGAGTACAATACCATATGGTTGGGCTTTAATAAATAGATAAAACGCGATAGAAAGAGAACGAAGGTTGAGATTATAGCACGATGGTATTAGCCAAATGGGAGGCGAAAGCTAAAGTGCGACACAAACATATTTAATACCATGGGAATAAATGCAGATCTGAATCAAAGTCCGAAAAAGTAATAAAGAATGCGATAGAATATAGGATGACTTATTTTCGATTTCAAGAGAGAGAGGGACCTTAAAGTCCATCATCTCTTATTTTATACTTTTAAAATTAGACTTGTTGGTTTTAATCGGTGTTTGTCACAGTATCAGGATTGATTTTCAAGATGCCTCGCATCTGAGATTTTTTTTCATCCCGTCGACATTATACATGAAGTAGAAAACGGATCTATTTTTTTGTTATGTCAGGACTCATTTAGAACGGTACTACTAGAGATCTAAAATCGCAATTTAATGACTAGGAACATCTTGAACAATTTTTATAGTCATTGAATTACGTGTTTCAAAATTAATGTAATAAGCCAGTTCATCCATGAATATAATAACAAATTCTTAATTGCATACATAGCGTATTCGGTCAATATTCCACATCATTGCTGCTTCTTGAATTATTGAGTCGATCAACAGTAAAGCAGATCATCTAAGAATGTGATATATTGATAGAAAAAAAAAAGAACAACGTTCTTTTCATACCCACATCCGCATATCATAAATGTGAATATACATGTGAACACGTCGATCAAATTTTGATTGTTCACAATTAAAATCAAGCACTATAAGAATGTGTGTAATGTTTAGTAAATTGAGCGATTGATGACTTTCATATGAGTTCGTATCACCGAGCCACAGATATGATCGTCGATCCTATCATCTAAGAAGACTTATTGAGAAGTAGTGATAATGATAGTTTCACACCTGAGTTTTAAAATCATCAACGATTCTAATGAAGTAAGAAATGATTATAGTCATCTATATGTTTTTTCTTGGCGTCAAACTAATACAATATTTATTGCTTCTTTTGTTTTTGATTTTATAGACAACAGAATTCTTGTAATATTCAATGGCTCATGAAAGAACAAATGATGTTTGCTGTATTAAAATATTACTATCTAAATATATGCATAACACAGGTTAATTTATGATTTCTTCATTTTTTGCGTAAACAATCCGAGGAAAAAATTTGAAAAAATTGAGATTTTTAAAGAAAAGTGCTTACTTCAGGCTCACTCAGTGACGGGTCACCATGGTGGCAAGGTGTGGCAGTTGCCATACCAAAATTTTCGTTCATTATGGGCTTTCCTGTACGACTATATTTTTCGATCCAATCTTTAATCGGAAGTGAGTAAAAAAAATTAGACCAGAAATGACTCCTGCTTTTTCATAGAGGTATTCTCAGATACGCTCGATTTACCTATTTTTTCTCGAAGTGATATAATGGTTGATCGAAAATTATTTGGACAAAATGTTTGTTCACTTTTGACTCGCCTGAAAGTATTTCCGACGAGTCAAAATCTATGCGTTAGAATCAGAACTTTCTGATCTTTCCGAATATGGGCTTAGAAATTTTATGTCGATTTCTGTTCGAGAGTAGTGAAATAATCTTTGAAAGACCCAACAAATTAATTTGGACGGAACGCTTGGGTCGAAGTTTCTGATCAAAATATTCATTTGTTTTGGCTTGCTTGAAAGCATTTTTAGATGAGTCAAAACTATGGATTAGGACCAGAATTTTGTGCTCTTTCTGGATATGGGTCTAAACACGTTGTGTCTATTTTTGTTCGAGAGAAGTGAGGAGACCTTTAAAAGGCTTAAATAGTTAGTTTGAACTGCGAAGAAACAGGTTCTGCTAACCCATACAAATTTCTTTGTGAAGATGCTAAAAATTCTCGGATACCGTAGTTTCGTAGAGCAAACAATTCTTTACAAAATATGATATTGAACTAAGCTGTAGCTTTTCCCAAGGTAAACTATACGCATTTTTCCAAGAGCTACTGTCCAAATAAAACGCTTTTGATAAAAAAACGATTTTTCAAAAATGACGATTTAGGAAAAACGAATACTCAGAAGTCTTGTCCATAGAAAAAAAATACTCACACAGTACATTTTGTAGGATAGGTTTTGTTCTACAAGCTCGTATAATAATGAAGGTTCCATCTTTTAGTTTCGGATGACAACAGTAAAAATACAAAATGTGTGGACAAAATTTCCGTCCAAACTAAGTTTTTGGACCTTTCAAAGATTGTTTCACTACTCTCGAACAGAAGTCGGCATAAAATTTCTAAGTCCATATTCTGAAAGAGCACAAAATTTTGATTCTAACGCATAGATTTTGACTCGTCGGAAATACTATCAGGTGGGTCAAAAATGAACGAACATGTCGTTCAAATGATTTTCGATCACCCGTTATTTTGATTGTATTGATGAAGTTTTTTTATGAAAAGTTTGTGATGTCATATTTTTTTTGTTGCTTTTAAGAATGAAAATAATACATATAATATGAACAAGATGCCTACAGTAGAAACTTAGTATGAAAATCAAAATATATGAACAAAATTTAAGGTTCTATTTTTTTTATAAGTTCCTTACACTTTTTAATAATTTTGCCATATCAAAAAAAATGACCCTGGCCCGCCGATGGGTTCATTTCTGTAAATGTTAATGTATCTCAATAAATTCGTTTTAATTTTCAATAGTAAACATAAAAGAATTTTTCAATGCAACAAATCATGTTGCTTGGGTGACTAGTTAACAGAGAAAGAGGTACCATGACACATGCTGCTTCGCTTTATTTGGAGTCATATATGTTGTTCTGTGGCTATGTACTTTGTAAGTTACCATATTGTAATGAGTCAGAAAAGAGAGATATAGTTCTGATGCAAGAAGCTCGAAAATTCTTTTGATATTGACATGTCTGTTTGTATTCATACGAACTCTTCTCCTACTTTTCGTTTTTACGTGTTGTTTTTGTTCAACATTTCATATATACCAACTTAATATTTCTTCTCGATATCGAATACAAAGATAAATTCAAATGTAGAACAGCTTTTTCGATTCATACACTTATCACGTTTTAACAAAACATTTTTCTTTCACATAGTCATCTTGTTTTTTTTTTACTTCAATATTCAATGTGCAAAGATAGACTAGAATTATTCATTTTTTGAAGAAGCTCAACTCATACTGTTTTACCTATTAATAAAATCTTATTACAAATAGATGAAGTTCATTTTGGACAACTGCTTCGATCCCATATTATGAGATGTCTTAACTGCAATGCCGAGAGAAGAAAAACCAATCTTTGAGAGACTACAGTCTCTATGTTGGATAGATCATTTCTTTTTTCTACTAAAAATTACATCATGTACTTGTTTCAAGTTCATTTCAGGTGTCAAACGTTTAAAATAGACATTGTCACGCATAACATCATCCAAATGATAACCGATTGAAACACATGTTTCTTCACTAATTGGAGCGACGGATTTAGTAATACGACCTCTTAAGTGTTCAGACAAATAGTATCCTGTTCGACCTTGTAATGGAGCACAGATGAGACTATGTACAATCGAATGACGAGGACAACAACGAGTAAAAATATCTACATAGTAGCGAACAGCATCATCATGTTCATATTTCCACAACCATGTGAAATCAGCATAAGGAGAAAGAGCAGTTAATCGTACATTGATGTCAGATTTTAGAACACCATGACCTACTTCAAGATTAATGCCGATGACTACGATGCATTTTGATTTAATCTTATCTGAGGATAAAAGTTGAACAGCACGTGCATGTGACATGTCTTCAACCGGAGTTCCTATAATAAATTAATATTTTCAACAAAGAGCTTTCCAAATAATGTATATTATTTATCCAATTGTTGTTCATTGCCTGTTAATAAAACATCTGAGCCACCATCAATCAAGACGAGTTCATCAATAGTACGTTCTTGTATTAAATATTTATAGGCTTCGACGATTAAATCAATACGTGTTTCATCATGATCACATAAGATCGCATAAATAGGCATTCGAAATTCATTAGCAAGACGTTGTTTAGGAAAATAGATATTATCGGTCAGTCGGCTGACGTCCGTTCTTGGATCAACACGAAAGAGTAATTTTGTTAATTGTTGGCTGTATTTAGATAAAAGATTATGTTTTGTGAAAGTATAATTGATAAGTGTAACATCATAATTTCCAGAAGATTTCATTCTAAAATAATATGGTAGAGCACCAAATATATCATAGTCACCTCCACAACTAGCAAGAAAAACCGTTTTAAATGTTTCACTTGTCATAGTTGTATTATTTCACTTGACAAAAACAAATCTATTCCAAAGTCGTAGATTTTATACCTCTCACTCATGAGTCAAAAAGAAAAAAAAAAGAAGAACAAACAACATAATATTTTTTTCTGCTTATCAATGGTGATTGCTTGTTGTTCTAACCTATAGCAATGAAGATAGAAACAAGAAAAATAAACATGCTGTTCAGCATGTTTCTATCCTTTTACATCCAACCTCAGTTGGTCAACACATTTGCTTATCTTATGAAAACAATTTAATAGTATTTTCTCTTGAAAAGCTATAAAATTTCTAACCTGAAGGTGTTACGAAAAGACGGATAATTGTAACAAGTGTTTCGATTTATGTTCAAAGACACGATCGTATTATGAATACGACGACATTTTTATCATTGAAATCGATGCAATGAGAGTTTTAGTAGAAATTTAGTATTCTGAATCGACGTTCTAAATCTTTGTGTTGGTGATGAAACAATCGAAACCTTAATGATTTTTCGACCTCTTTCATATCGCATATTGTTAAAAATTATTGACTTATAAATTCATGGTTCATTAGCTAAAACTAGAAGAGTAACATAAAACAAAAAAGTCTATAGTGATGGGCTTTCATAACTGAACGTATAAATCAGAATAAGTAATATTATTTTTGTAATCATAGCACCATAAATCTGTGACCTCTTTTTAATAGAGTTGTTTTGCTTTACTAGTTTTTAACCATTTCGCAGAGTAGCCACATCAGTAATTAGAATTTTTGGATAGATTGATGATAGTGTCAAATAAATATCATAGACTTAAAGTAAAGGTTCATCTAATTGAGTAGCTCGATAAACACAAATTTAAAAGTTTTTGATCAGCAAAAAATACTTTTTCTCGCTATTTTAGTAATAAGATACTTTGAGATTGTAATAAGTGTTCAACTTTGTCAAGTCTTTCTTCATCAATGTCGATTTATTGCTCAGTATCATCTATTATTGACATTATTATTCGATCAATAATTTGTTCTGTATTTAAACATTTTTTACGATCAACACAGGTCAATATCAATATACTAGGATGATGATAATTTAAGGATGAAAAATAGAGCATATTGGTTATCACAATTTCACTTCATTTGAGAAGATCATCAGATGACTTTGATCTGAAAATAGATCTGTCTCAATAATTGATTAATTCCATACTGTTTCGTAAATTGTCAGCTACGACTAACAATGTCGCTTTTGAGATTCATTCTAGCAGTATAGACATATCTTGTGTTGGTTTCTTGGATCATTATAGACAGATTTGCAAATATCTAATCATCTGATGCTTCTTTTAGCAGTGATGAGATTACAGCAATCATGGTATCGTAGTTGCTCTAGCACAATCAAGTACATAATGCGTTAGCCTAGTATTCGATTCTCCTTTATTTCCTTAACTGTAGGAAGAATCAGATGACGTAAGTTTACTCAGAGAAAATTTCCCGGACGCAATGCCTCTCCGACGACTGGAAACCACTTGGATCGAATTGTTCCAAATTGGCGAATTACGGTCAGTTTCAATTATTGGATCTCACCCGGAACAATTGGACTGGATCGATACATTTCGCTAAAAGAACTTTGTTAATAAAGCATTTATTAAAGAAAAGTGCATACGGCCCTATCTGATTGTCTTTTGTAACACTATGACTACGAGTTCAAAATAGTATAGTGTAGACTGCTGCTGAACTTTTGTAATAGTACTGGCTTGTTCATAATGAATACTTTTCTTCATTGCAAAAATATTCGCATATATACTGAGTATATGTTGGGTGAATCTACGACCCGACAATCGTTGGTCGACTTTTCTGTTGCAACAGATGATGTACGAAAAAGTATATTGGATGTGCATATTGAAAAAAGGAGCAGAGGTATCTCCTCAGTACCGCCTAGTATTTTGTACAGCGATACTGATCAAATGTTTGATATCGACAACGAAAAGGAAACTGCCTACCGAGCATGGGTCGGACGGCAAACAGCAAAAAATTGACACAAATATATACGTGCACGATATAAGGAAAAGAAGGTTATGCCTAAAACAAAGGCATCCTCTTGAGACAACGTCTGACATCAAGTACAATTTGACTATCATTTAGAAGTGGAAGTATTCTGACAGATCACCTTCTACATTCAAAAAATTGTCTCCATGAAAAGAATATTTCGCAGAGCTCTACAATATGACTGCTGTTAGACATGAGACAAAAAGTACTTTAGAATGAGATGATACTAGTGACATCTCAACAGATGAGATTCAGGCGGCAATAAGAGCATTCAAATCCAGAAAGGCTGTATATATCGATGAAATCAAGTCTGATATGATTAAGTCGCTCAAACGACACGAGATTCATTGGCTTACTCATCTGTGGCTAGTAACTACCTAGACGGAAGAAATAGCTTCACCAAATCGGTAGATCAGCATCATCGTTTCTATATTTAGAAACGGTGTGGATCCTCTCTTCGCCACAGACCTACACCCACACCTTAGTTAACTTCGACTGTCTTCAATCAATGTCTTTGATTAAGACAGAGAATAGAATCAAGAATTTCGAAACAGTTCTGCCAGCGAGTATGACAATCAAGTCGTTCATACGAAAACAGAAGCTAAGTAAATTCATAGATAGGTAATCACTTTTCTGGAAAACATTTTCTTTTCAGCTTTTTTCGTACCAGCTAGGCGGAAAGTAAGAAGAACATACCTTTGGCTATAACATTTAGGGCATTGACTGTGGAATAGTAGGAAATCTAGATCATTCTTAAGTAACATGTCAGTAATATCTTGAATATTTCGGTAGAGAAGCAGAAAGATGTTCGGAAATTTTTATAATAACCCATTTTATGCAACACTTTACGCTAACCATTCTGGTTCTATAGCTGAATATTTAAGATACTACTGAAATTTTTCTTTAGGATGATCTAGATCTTCCACAATTTTATATTCACATTGCTATTCTTTTCTAACCAATGAAGTTTTCGCATAACTTCCCACCTAACTAGTATGGGAAAAGTCGGAAAGAAGACTTTCTCCAGAAAGATGGTTGTACATTCATGGATTCATCTAGAGTACATAAATCAACGTAAAGTGAAGTCAGCTATGTTACAGATAGCTATATTGACAGTGAAATCCAACGTGATACAGGCACCAGTTTTCTTTTGTATGTCAAGAATAATAGATTTGAAATAAAACTCGATGTACTAATCTTCATGTTTACTACTTCTTTAGTTCATTTTTTGGGTCGTCCACTGCCTGGAATATTATCAGGAAAGAAGTAGACACTAATCATATCGATTGCATATCGAGTGGTTATTTGTTGCCATGGAAGCGCGTTGATTTTAACTCGAATGAGCATGGCCATCGCATCGGGTATTACTTTTCAAATTTTTTCTTCAAAAGGTAGACACAGGCGTGCTATGATGATATAAGAACAATTCGATAACAATCGCTAAGTAGCCAGTTACATTTACTTACATGGATTCATCATATCAGTCGGTATATAAGAATGAATACCAGTCGAACTGATTAATTCATTTCTTTCATTGTACCATTCAAGTTGAATCTGAACACTCTCATCATATCCTGCCATAGAAGCAGAGAAAAAGTAGTTGTATGGTGCACCTGAATAGAGAGATCGTGGAAAATGAACATTTTATATATACTCAGCATTCATACCAGCATCAGCCTGAAAATAACAATTTCCCTGTCATTGAGGGTCATCTTGTCGTAGTAATGAATCGGATCTGTCGTAGGACATGCGATGTATTTGACTGTACACTCGAAACTATGCATTCTTTGGTATTTTTGAAGAATCGGACTTGAACTCATCGGGAAAAGCTCGACCGATGTCCGAATCGGACAATGTTTCGCATGAAACTTCGGCATCACCATCATATAAATCTGTACGTCCATTATACCAGGCATATTATCGACTGGCAGCAATCACAAATACAAACAGTAATGCTAATCAATACATGTCCATGTAAAAACAATATTGAGTTATACTTTTTCTTATTTGATATATTTTGAAAACGGTTTCTTCCAAAATTATTGATACTTTAAATCGCATTCATATCATATTTCTCTTAGGTATTACATTGATAAGAAATAAACGAGAGGAGCAGTGCAGGATTCAATGAGAAAGTGTCAGTAAGAGTGAGAAAGTAATACTGGAATCGACGGAATTCAGCAAGCAAGTCGTATTGTGTTTAATGATGATAGGCAAGAAATGAGCATAGACTTAACATGTACGTGATTTTTCTAGCTCCACAATACGACTTTTTAATGCATGCCTCCATAATGGTCACTTCATTTAAAGATCACCATTCAACAGAAAATGTTGACTTCTACTTAGAACACAGCTAATATGACTTAAATACTATCCTGTGCCAGCCACTGCTAGCTTTATCTACATACTTCTACATTTTTCGATTTCCAATGAAAAAAAGTACTATGTCCATCAGATTGAATAGATACGAAGGGCATTTACTAAAGGTTCAGATTACCAATTATTTTAGATTCTCATTAGTTTCTATTAGATTATTCATGATTTTCATTGAACGTTTCCTATTTCGAAGATTACAGGTTCACCAGAAATAGCAAATCAATAAGACTTTTAAAACCACGAATAATTATCGTTTTCAACAGATTGAATAGCGACGATTTTCGTATCATTATTCGATTCTAATAAAAATTCATTCAGATCTCTTTCATGAACAGAAAAAGCGTTATCTCACAATGAACCACTTCGTTCGTAGCATAGACATTCTTACACATTTTCTCCTCTTTCTCATATTTTGGTTCCTCTGATCATTTTAATTTGGTACTTTTATTCGATGATAGGCACCGAGTGAATTTCACACAGATATTAAATCGCACAAAAGTCAGTAGCACAGAAAGCATTCATCAAAATGAATATTGCCCATTTTTTCTCGTTGAAAAGTGAAAACAAAATTCATAAAATAGTTGATATCGTTCAATATAACAGGTTGAACAATGAACTATTCGTCTGCAAGAAATCTTCCGATCATTTTCATTAACAAAACTAGACAACGAATCTGCATCGAGATTTTCAAGACGCGCTCTGTTACGATAATCAAATTGAAAAGTCATCTCATATGGCAGAAAGCATGTATATTGAATAATCGATCAGAAGCTAGCGCAACACTACGAATTACCAGGTCAAGATAAGCTACATACAAATCCAATTTTTCTATTGTCTATACTATCGA
>CAJNOP010000009.1:2544496-2654152 GCA_905250075.1 Rotaria sp. Silwood1 | reverse complement strand
TATTTTGTCGTCCCCGTTATGCTTTTGTGAGGACTGATTGAAGCAGTAGCAGATTGTACTGAGCATGTTTAGGATTATATGCAGTATTTATGTGATTAGATAATGATTACTTTCGTCTTGTCACCAACGGTTTTTGAATTAAAGGTTATTATAGAGATAGGTGTGGGATGGAAATGAATAAGTGCACTAAGATAGATAGTTAGGTTGAAAAGGATGGAAGTGGTTTTGCATATTGTTTGGTAAAAGTTTTCGATATTTGCAGGTTTACTTCAAGGATTTTTGAATCTTTTTGAAGTCGTATGTTTTTCAGTAATATTTAGCTGTGGCACAATTCGCATTTTCATTGTGTGTTCGAGGTAAGGTAATATGTGTAATGAATTTTGGCGACTTTGTTTGATAAGCATACTGATTGCATGTTAAGTCCTAAGTGTAACAGTTGAGAGATTTGGGTGTGGGTGAGTAGATGGTACTTTCTTTCTCTATTCTGATTCAACCACAATCGCCATTCACACTCACTTCAAAGATAGTTGGAGTTCTCAATAAAATATTTGTTTAGGCGAAGTATCTATCAACTGTTCCCTTCCTTCGGAACTTTTCACAGTGAGAGATGTTTATCAGCTTGCCTGTAATTGATTATGCTCATTATAATAGAGTGATTCATCTCTCTTCACTTGATATGCTTATTTTCGTAGTAGAATAAATAGGTCCAACACTATCACTCAATTTGCACTCTAGTCCACACTTTTGCGTTACTTTTTTTCCTTTTAATAATTATTTGTAAAAGTATTGATAAAAATAAAAATAATCCTCTCGCATATGATTGAAGGAGATCTTGAGGGTTTTTCTTTCATTCATTCTTCGATAGAAAAAAACATAATAGAGTCATGCATCAAATTGAGAAGAATGTGTCCCTGCAAACATTAAATACTTTCGGTGTGCAAGTTTGCGCTCGTAACTATGTCGCAATTTATGATGAATAAGATCTTGTCGATGCTTTCTATGACCAACGTTTGGTTAATATTAGTAATAAAATAGTCATCGATAATGGCAGTAATACCCTCTTTGTTGATGGGTTTTTCGATGGGCTTGTTCTGCACATATGTGTGCATGGGACTGTCACGGTAGCAGGAAACGATGATAGCGATCAAGTAACATTAAAAGTGGGTGCTGGTGAGAAATGGGTGGATCTGATCATCTATACTGTTAGTCACGGATATAAGGATCTTGAATGCTTGGCGGGCATACTAGGAACCGCCGGTACTGCTCCAGTTCAAAATATTGGAGTGTATGAACAAAATCTTAGTGATATATTCATCGAGTGTCAAGTTTTCAATACAGAACAGAAGTGCTTTTCTATACTAAACAAGGATGAATGTTATTTCGGTGATCGCACAACTATATTTAAGCAGGAAAGCAACTTGTACTGTTGCTATGTCATTACCAATGCCACGATTCGGTTGCTACTATCATCGTCATCACATAAGACGTACAAAGATGGACACCTCGTCAACGAAGTCATACATCATCGAGCTGTGAATTTACCCGACATACAATTGTGTATCGGTAATGGCGGCTGTTTCTTTACCAATCCGATTGTAATATACGCCAAATGTAAAGAACTTAAACAGCGATGCAAAAAGAAACTGTTGGTTATCCACTGCACAACAAAGAGAACCAATTTAAGTTGACCACTGGTTGGCTTATTGAGCAGTGCTGTTGGAAGTGGAAAAGCTTAGGCTCAGCGGCAGCGTGGCATTCACACGCGAATGTTTTAGTGCAAGCTGTTCGTATTCCCAATGGTCATGACATCTGAAGGCTAGCAAAAAGAAATCGTTCTAGTCTTGAACATCAATTTGGTATACAGCTCGAATTCGAAGTGAACATTATCCGTATGTTTAAGCGCTCGCCGGTTAATCATTTTCGTGTTGAATAATATAAAGAAAATTGATTTACTTATCTTATGTAATACTGCTACCCAAAGCAACCCTCCATAAGTGTAATTTACGGAAAGAGAAAAGTACTGAAGAGTCTACTCGTATTTCGGCCGATAAAAATGTCTGCGTTCATCTGCTTTTTGCTTCTATTGCCATTCTACGGTCTGTTCATTTCAGTGAAACTTTCATTTAATATATGCCTTGTGATGTCGTGCGTATTTTCACATGGTTCGACCAGTTCAATCATGCTTCTCAATCGTTAATTATCATACCAAATAAAGAAAAATCAATTGATTTCAGAACTGTTTCGTTCAGTCGAGCTAGCATTAATCTAGCTAACAGTATCTTACTTAATCAAAGTTCGCTGGATTATCTTGACGTGGGTAGTTGTCAATTTACCACTCGTATTATCGATCATCATCTTGATTTACTCATCGCACTAAGTGGTGAGTGTGACGATGGTCAAGCTTACCATTTACGCAACGATTGGAACAATATGACCGAAGACTTTCAATTCGACGATATACGCAGCGGAAATGCGGTATTATTGCTTGCTCTTCATCAAATCAATAGAGATCAGTGAAACAGATCGGACGAACTTGTTGTCCAGCAATACGAACAGATTGAGCGAGACTATGGGAGCTTGCTAATGAAGAAATCAAATGACTTTGTTTTTGATCTTCAACTCTTTCAAGCTACTTCATCGGATTCATAGAATTGAAATCTCACCGAAGAGAATCATTCAAATGCATACGACTGATTATGATTCAACAGAGCTCGATGGATGTATGTCCCTCTGTGTTTACATCACCATAGGGAATTAGACAAATTAGAAGGACAACATTCTTCGAGTATTAGTGTAAACGTTTTGATGTGGATCTGGTATGAGCGCTAGTGTTTGTGATGTGAGAGAAATTCTGTATCTGGCTGTAGGTCTGCAGCCAATGCATGGATGTCGACTAGGGGCAGATCTTCATCTTCCCCCATACACAAAGTCAGATAAATGCACAGGCTATATACTGTATGCCGACCCTCACGCCCTGTTCGCAAATAGGGCAGCTTTCTATTTGCATCTTTTTTTTGGGGGGGGGGGGGGGGGGGGGGGGAAATGCCTATTAGCACGATACTTCTTGCTGTGTTAGTAGCTATCAGATTACAATGAAAAAAAACTTACCATCAAAACCAACAAATCCTATGAGGCGTTACATGTAAGTCACAGCTCACCTCATCAGAACCTTGCTCAATTGCTCTCACAGATTTGGGTGTGGGCGTACGTAGCCGTCGTTTTACTTCTAGATGTGGAAGGAAGCGGCTACGCGCATTAGTCTAGGTATGGTTTAAGGGAAAGTTCACATCTGTACAAAATCCAACCCACACTTAAATCAACACCGATATTTCACACCCATAGGATGTGTTTCATTTTCATTAGTCCTAATACTACTATAAAGATTCCCCATATCAAGAAACCCGAATCATTTTTAGTCGTAAACTGCAGTATCTATCAAAAACGGTGGTTCACCGATAGTTTCCGCGAGTAACTGTAGTTATCAAAGAAGAGTGTTCGACCTTTAATGATATAAAGTTTGACGTCAAGCTTCGTGACAACTGGCGTTAGAGCGCAAGATTTTCGATTCCAACTATAAACGAACATAGAGGGCATTTTCTATCCCAATTCAAATTTATTGTTAGAAAGAACTCAAATTCATGGAGAGCAAATAAATTCACAATATATTCTTCTTATACAAAATTATTTCTGAACTGGAGTCGACTTCGATTCTGTGACTAGTACAGAGACGATGCAGGTGCATCAACATAATCAGAATATTCCAAAATCGACCCAAGTCTGTCAGTTTTAAAAAGCTTCAAAATATTCAGTCGTTTTGACACAATATACCATAATAAACCACTTTCAAGAACAAGCTGCAATTTTTGTTTGGTTCCAATTATATAGGACATTTACATTTAGCTCGGTCAAGCTTGAAGAAGTACCTTTTGAGTTTCACGAAAATTGTTCTTCAATGTAACTTTTCTGATTTCGTATGAGCAATTAATATACAGTTATAGTATGAGTTTTCACAATGTCTTCTTCAGATATGCACCAATAAAATCTGCATTAGCATCTTGTGTTTAATTATCATAACTGATACTTAAAAGAATAAATTATATTATATTTATTGTTTTTATTTTAGATTTGATCCAACAGCTGATCCAAATGCAAGCATAAATTGATCAAATAATAATTTTCATTCGTTTATAAAAGAAGTAATTTGTTTTATAATGATGTGTGTGAGCGGGTGAGGTAGCAGGGATAAATAACTAGGTTGACCATGTTTACCGACAATTTACCACCGGTTGATTATGGTTAACCACGATTAATAAGAGAAAAAGCAGCTTTCAAGGTACTTAGATTTTTTCTATTGTCAGCTTGCCTCTGTGATCATTGTCAAAAAAATGATAAGCGTCATTTCGATTTAAACAAGTGCAGGTGACACATTATTAGTAATCGAAATAAACTAAAGCTTCTGTAGAGAAGGGATTTGTCATATAATGTTATTAAGTTTTTGGATTTAGTGAATATACTACTTTTTTTATTGAATATCTATCTCTGACAGCATGTAATATTTATGGGAGGTACTCGTTTCGCTCTTGATGTAGAGTGAGGTGATCGTTAAACTACTTTTGCAACCTAAAATTTAGGGCCAAAGTTGAACAGTCTCATCATAGAGAACGCTGCTGTGTAATATCGATACTTTTTGCATTGAAATATATTTTGAAGACAGACTTTCTGTATTATGGCAAGAGTTCGATGAGAAACCCAGACGTCGATTAGTATTCTATAGAAAATATTCATTTTGTGATGTGAAAGATTATTTTACCAGCTGAATCATATAAAAAATTGTTGTGTACAACACAATTTTGTTTATTACTATGTTGCTTTATACTAGAGACAAATGAATAGACAATTCTTGAATAAGTAAAAGAGCACGAAAGGTCATACGAGATCAGACAACAGCAAACAAGACCTATATTATGTCATGATGAGTGTTTCATTTTTTCATGAATCTTATTTAATCGAATAAGGTCTGACGAGATTCATTCAGTCTATTCTTATACGTTTGTTAATCTTGAAATCTTATAAGATTTCCCATGGCATCTTCCGTTCAAAACATAATATAATCTTTTAAAAAGTGAGCACATACGATATTGTCAGATTTTAGAACAAGATCGTATATAAAGTGTTGCACGGCTGAGATTTTATATGATCTTGCGTCTGATTTTTTCTAAGGATGTATCTCAATAAAAATTATCCAAAATTTTTTATTCGGGGTTCAGTTTAGAAAACAACATCTCTCATCATAATGAAATTCGAAGTTTACATGAAAAAAGTCTTAGTTTTTTTTTGGTACTAAAGTGACCACCTGATTCCTTCAAGTATGGGAAGAAGTAGATACAGAGAGAGAGAGCTACAAGTTATTTTTATTTCTATTTCGTAACAAATGAATGTTAGTGGCGTTTGTTACGTTTGCGTTTGCAACTGGCTTTTTTGTCTTTAGTCTTTTTTAACCTTCTTCACATCCATGTATATTTTGTGGTAAATGATTAACTTTTCTTTTCCTACAAGATATTGGAATAGATTTTATTTAAGTATAATGCATTTGAAAAATACAAAGACTTTATAATGTAACCGAGTTTTGTTAATTATTTATCAAAAGTTTGGTATTTCCTTTCTTCTTGTTATCCATACATTCATTTCTTTTTCATGATGTATTTAAATAATGAATTATTATTTAATATATATGAGTCAGTATAATTGAACCAGCACGTCTTTTCTGAAAGCTTTTCCCCATTTACTGAATGTCAAGGAGGGAAGATGGTCCGTAACACTGGATAAACCTGGAGAGGACGGACGAAAAATGGGTTGAAAAATTTAGTGTTGAACGGAACGTCCTTGATGAATGAATTCATATGAGACAGACGCTTTCCTTTGTGTTTATTCAAACTACAAAGTAAGCATATGGAGATATAAAAGAGGGCAAGGAAAAAGAAATCATGTACCTATCAATTACTATTTATGTGAACACATTTCAACAATTTTCTCTTTCTTTTCCAAAATAGCAATTCTTGTTTCACTGTCCCCTAGAAATGAAAATTTCATCACGATTTTAATCGTTCATCGTCTATCAGTTTTGCATAAACTCGTTTGAAAAACCTCTAAGCTTCAGACACTTCTTGGTTCTTCGTTGCAATTGTTTCCAACGATATTAATGTTTGAGCGCTGGACAAAATATGAATGAATGAAGATGGAAAAAGACAAAATTCGTTGAATGCCATGGCAGTTTAAAGCAGTTCTTCAATGTTTAAAGTAAAATTTGTTATTTGATCCATTCACACTTGTAGGCAATGATGAACGTAAAACCGAGAGAAGATTCTTTCGAGAATGAAGCACTTTTTGGAATCCTAAGAATTTTTCAGTTTTTACAAAACCATGTTAGATACACAAAAGAAGATTTCTATTATGCGAACCTCTAAACCTTTAAACGATACGAGAGAAATGTGAAAATCATATTGAATTCATTTGCATGCTACTCAGATTCTCCATACAGTAAATGGATTTCTGAGAATTTTCTTCTGCGACTCAAATGACTGTAAGGATTCTTAAACTATTCAGGGTTTGCGAGACATGTTCGAAACCATGTTCGATTTCTAGCAAAAGCTTTCACTATGTCATTTGTCCAGAAATTCAGAAAGATTTTCGATAAAAAAATTGAAAACGCTAATTTGTTCCAGAATACACCTAAGGTTTCAGAGGAAATCATTCGGTCCTCTGAAACAGTATGGAGGTTTCTGGATTCTACTTTTCGAACACTCAAAAACTTTTTTTTAAGAAACTTAACGTGGATTCGAAAACCTTTCCGGATGCAGTTATAAGTTTCCAAAAGGACTTCTGCAGGTGTTTTGGTTTTTAGAAGACCAGTTTTTTTTGTGAGTGTAGATAGAAACATCAGAACCATTAGACACTAGTTGAGTTTTTTTGTTATTTTGCCGTGTATTATTACGCTGGGAAGCGCTTGCATCCGTATATGACAAAGAAATTAAGAATGGCAACAAAAAAGAACCTCGACCAAGGTCAATACAAATCGATCGATATAAGAGTAGGCAAAAATCTCATACATTGCAAATAGAGCACATAAAAGTAATGAAGGAAAAAGAAGAGGAAAGAACGAAAGAGAAACAAAATAGAATACGAAAAAAATGACGAAAAAAGAGACGAGAAAGAAGAGAGAATACTAGTAGAAAAAGGAAGAAGAAAAGAAGAGGAAAAAAACGAAAAACTGAAGAAAAACTAATGTCGCATAAATATGAACTGAAGCGTCAAATTTTTTATTGATATTTTTGCGTAAACGAAAGACCATGTGGAGTAGCTTATAACTTTAAAGTATCGATTTTCTCTGAGGTACTTGTGAAAAAGCTACTAGCACAATCTCTACACAATTAAAATACTAATCACGATATAGCTGCATTTCCAATTATACAGGGTAGGAAATAATATTATTTCATAGGAATAACGCTATGATTTCAAATAGTATCAACAACAAATTTTATACCAAATTAAAGCGTGTCAAAAGTGGGATTTATCGATAATAAATAGTAAGGGTCATGATAACTTTTTAGTGTTAAACTTATGAAATTTCTAGAATTTGACGACATCTCGGCATAGAAAAATTCCATTCAAGAGGGAGTTCAAAGTAGCTCTGATTCACAAGATGAAGAATATCAGAATTAATCAATAGCGGGTCTGAAATTATTGGAATAATAGTAAAAGATGAAGTTGATAGAATACTGTGAGAGACAGAACATAAATTTATTATTAAGAAAATCTAAAAAGCACACTTCAAATCTTTTGAAAAATAAGAAAACAAACATTGCGTGATTTGAAGCTCTTGTATTATGGGATCTGTTTGGTCTTCCTGTTGTAACAAACATTGAGGCTTGTCATACTAATTATTGATTATATTCATGAAATCATAGAAAAATAAGTATTACTTCCTAGTATTTATTATCTTAAATCTGACCTAGTTTCAACTCCCTCTTGAATGGAATTTTTCTATGCTGATGTGTCGTCAAAGTCTAGAAATTTCATAAGTTTAACACTAAAAAGTTACCATGACCCTTACTTGTTATTACCGACAAACCTCACTTTTGACGCGCTTTAATAATGATATAAAATTTATTGTTGATACTATCTAAAATGGGTTGCCGGACGTTCGCCAATAGAAATTTCGCAAACTGAACTTTCGCCATTGGCGAACGTCCAGTGAACATTCGTCAATATACCGCCTGTACTTTCGCCAATTGGCGAATTTCCAATAAACTTTCTCGAATGTAAGTAGAACGGTAGTATTGGTTATAGAGATTGATATCAACTATATTCTTAACTGCATGACTTGAGGTACATTTTTATAATGCTAGGCATAGTTCTTGTACATCAATTACGACATAAATGTTCCACTTCCATTAATGAAAATCTCTTCGACTTTCGCTAATTCGTTCCTCTGGATATTCGCCAATTGGCGAAATTTCAGTGAACGATCGCCAATATATCCCTTGGGAATTCGCCAATACACCTCTGGATTTTCGCCAATAATTGGGGAAAGTCTTATTGGCGAAGTTTCGGAATCTCTCTAAAATCATAGCGCTATCCTCCTGGAATAATATTATTTCCTACCCTGTAGAGATATTGTTTTACTGATTCTATTTTGCGGCATATTTCTAAAATATCCTTTTGCTTGTTCTTTGAGAAGGGAGATCAGAAAGTAGTTCATATATTACACTAGAACTTGGTAGATGTAGGCTCTTTGATCGTATATCAACAAATCCTTGTATAATGGATGGTAAGATCCCAGATGTCTGATACGGTTTGCCAGGGATTCTTGACCTATCTGTCACGGTTTTTGATGGACGACTAATGGATTAGATAGAAGTTAGTTAAGTAATTATTTAATTAATTGAAAAATCTGTCACATCTTGTGAAGGGGAGGTCGAGCGTAGGTCCACATTTCTACTCGATATACTTCAATACTTCTTTTAGATCGTGTTTCACAAAATGCAGAATGTTACAATCTTCAATTTTTAATGATTAGATCATGATATTTCAAACAATGACTTCTCCACATTTTCATGGTTTTCTAAGACTTTTCTTGTGTTTGGCCATTCATTTGAGCCACAAAAGCTCTCATAAGATATAGAAAAAGAATTTTCTAGAAAAATGAACTATCAGTGGTTTTTTTACACTCTTTGACAATCGATTGTACTCTCACACGAGAGAAGATGTGTATGGTTTATAGTCGTTATTAAGCTAATAATTAGCTTTTAACCTCGTCGCCTGATTCTATCCAAAAAATGAGGTTAGATTCTGAAAGCCCTTCGAATTGTGCATATTTTCATATATTACTCAATGTAGAACAAGACGGATTCCAATTTTTAGTAGGGATCACAATTGATGCACTGTCATGATTCTTGAGAGTAAGTTTAGCTTGTAATTCGTCACTATAGAGACTTGGTTTGTCCTAAATAAAAATCTGACCACAGAATCAGAATCAGCATCAATAAATGAGTATAGAAATGACATTTAACCGAATGCACACGTAATAAAGTTGAAAACAATTATGCCGGGTAGACGTAGCTTGAGTTTATCTCAAAGTTAATAAGTGTAAATGTCTTAGTCAGTCTATCTAGGTTTCTTATGAAAAAATTAGCCGAAATATCTATTTCATTTCGAATCACTAAACTCCAACCTTCAAAAATCATTTTTTTAAATCTTCTTATATTTTATTTTTATGTTGAGAAAACCGAAATTTTTCTTACATACGTGCTAAATCCGCATTTAATGTGAAAATTGCGCTCGTGTCTCACAAATTCCATTATTATAGTTCATGTTTGAAGTAGAATAAATACTATATTCAGAACCAGTAGAAGAAACTGCATCGAGTCAGATATAGATTATCAGAATGTATTTCTCATGAAAACTCGTCTGTAATTCTCTTAAACGTTTTCCCCAAAAAATTTGGCCATGGTACCCACCAACACCGATATTCATAAAAAATTTATTTTCGTAAAATATATCTTATTCGGTGTAGGATTTTCGACTAGTTCCACATATACTATTTATTCTACTTCAAACATGAACTGTATTAATCCAATATGTCAAAAATCGATCGCAATTTTCATCGGTTTTATATGAGTTTGGCGCTATTGGTAGAAAAAGTTCAGTTTTCTCAAGATAAAAACAAAATCTAAGAAAAATAAAAGGGTGCTGTTGAACGTTAAAGTTCGGTAATCTGATATGAAATCAAATACTTCATCTACTCTCTTCCTACGAAAATCTCGATACATTGATCAAAATGAGTATAAATATACAGTCTGAAATAAATTTAAGTTGTTGTTACATGACCTTTTTTCTGCATTTTACCAAGCGTACACTCTATAAAAAAGCATATCTATACTCAGTTTTTGATGCTGATTCTGATTCTTGGTCAGATTTTTATTTAGGACAAACCAAGTCTCTATAGTGACGAATTACAAGCTAAACTTACTCTCAAGAATCATGACAGTGCATCAATTGTGATCCCTACTAAAAATTGGAATCCGTCTTGTTCTACATTGAGTAATATATGAAAATATGCACAATTCGAAGGGCTTTCAGAATCTGACCTCACTTTTTGGATAGAATCAGGCGACGAAGTTAGAAGCTAATTATTAGCTTAACAACGACTATAAACCATACACATCAGTGATGGGATCGGTTCGTGCTATTTTGGAACCGAACCGATTAAAAAATAAAGAAAAAAAGTTTATCAGTTCTTAATCTTTTTTCAGAATATTCACTTACAACAATTTATTGAAGACATGCTTATAACGCTTTCGACAGTTCTAAGAGTGACCTAGAAAAACGAGCTGCATACAATGTTAAAAACATAGGTATTTTCGTTTTTATGTTAGAAATATTTTCTCATTGGAAGAGACTGTAGCATATTTTTAGTGACTAGTCAATCTTTTTGTTAATCAAGAACGACTCACTGCGTTTTTGTTCGTCATTCACTGTAAAGATCACAACTTGTTTCAACTAGCAGGTTATTATTCTTTGAAAGACGTTCTGTAAAAATGTCATATAGCGTAGGTTTTGAGAAATAATTCATATATGTCATAATTTCTAGCCATTACGCTGCATTTTTCTAGTTTATGATTTCAGAGTGATGGAGCACTTGAAAATAATAAACTAATGATGGGGGGTGGGGGGTGGGGGAGGGGGAGGGAAGCGCACCTATTGATAAAGCAAGTGTTGCTCTTCAAAATACAATGACTTCGTCAAAATTGTAAATTTCATTTCATCTTTTACAGTTTGAAAAATAATAACCACTATGACTGGCTAAACTTGAAAGATCTGAAAATCTCAGTAAAGCTATCCATTTTAAGACATTAATTAGATCATTTTTTCTAACTTTATTGCCGTGTGTTAAAGATTATTTTGAAGTTCAAAAGAAAGCGAGCTTTAATTAATGCATTAAAAACTAATACAAACTGACAATCAATTAATATTTACTTATATATATATAAGTGCTTCCTATTAAAATGTTGTCTATAAAATTATGTACTGAACGATGAACAAAACTATTGCTAGTGACTGAAGATTTATCAAACAGATGAGTAAACAATAAAAATGTGCTATACTTTCTTCATTCACTTTTAGTGGACAAGTTAACAAATATGTTAGAATATATATTTAGATGTAATCGGTTTCGGATGTTTGGAACCAAACCGAACCGGTTCCATCACTGATGCACATCTTCTCTCTTGTGAGAGTACAATCGATTGTCAAAGAGTGTAAAAAAACCACTGATAGTTCATTTTTCTAGAAAATTCTTTTTCTGTATCTTGTGAGAGCTTTTGTGGCTCAAATGAATGGCCAAACACAGAAAAAGTCTTAGAAAACCATGAAAATGTGGAGAAGTCATTGTTTGAAATATCATGATCTAACCATTAAAAATTGAAGATTGTAACTTCCCGCATTTTTCACAAGTACGTTAGAATAACTTGATATTTTGCATTTATAAGTTTCTCCATATGATCTTTCTTTTGCAGAAAACAGTCCAAAAAAGTCAGCGGCGGCTGGCTCTATTGGAATTTTGTCTGTATTCTGGCGAACCCTCTTTTAAGCAGTAGTCTGATGTTTCTCTTTGAAGTTTTTCACTCTCGTCATCTGAAAGAAAGGGCCAAGGTTATTTCCTTTAATTTGCTTGAAATCATCCCAGAAAAATACATTGAAATAGAGCAGAGACCGTCCTATATCAGATCTATGCTTTTGATGCAATATTATTATATATATATATATCTTTTAGCGTAAAAATCGAGAGGGCCTTTATTCGTCACAGAGGACAGATTCAGTTGTGACACAAAAGGACACCGAGATCTCTCTGGTTGTTGCACTGAGTGTTATGCATATCTTTTTTTCTGGTATTGGTGGAAGTGGAATTGGTCCACTTAGTCTAATTGCTCTACGCATGGGTTATGATGTTTCAGGATCTGATAAACAATGTTCAGACTATATTGAGCAACTTCGCAAAAATGGCATAATGAACATTGTAATTACACAATCATACGATTCCATTGCGAATATTCATAAGCAAAATGCAATCGATTGGTTTGTCTATTCAAGTGCTGTTTCCGTTGAACAACCAAACTCGGAAGAACTCCAGTTCTGTACAGATCATGGAATCACGGCTACGAAACGAGACGAATTCATTAAACATATAATTAGCGCAAAGCAACTTCAGCTCATCGCTGTAGCTGGATCGCATGGGAAAACAACAACTACAGCACTAACGATATGGCTATTTCACGCGCTCAATATTCCAATCAGTTACTCCGTAGGTGGAAAAATTAGTTTCGGTGATACAGGTGACTACCACCCAAAATCAACATTCTTAGTGTATGAAGCTGACGAATATGATCGTAATTTTCTGGCTTTCCAGCCTTATATTGCCGCCATCACTGGAGTCAACTGGGATCATCCAGATTCTTATCCGACAGAGCAAAGTTACATTCAAGCTTTTAAAGATTTTATCAAGCAGTCAAAGTACATAGTAGTATGGCAAAGCGACAAAGAGCATTTAGGTATCGAAATAAATAAAAATACGATAATAATCCAAGATGATGATTCCCACATCATGTTACTTGGCTTGACTGGTGAAGTGAATCGTCGCAATGCGTGGCAGGCCATTTGGACTGTTCATATTGCCACCAATATTTCTATCTCGGAATTGATCAAACATATAGACCGATTCCCAGGTGTATCTCGTCGGTTTGAACAACTTCGTCCAAACTTGTATACAGACTATGCTCATACACCCACAAAAATTCGAGGAGCACTACAACTCGCCCATGAAATCGCTGGAAAGAATGTTGTTGTTGTTGTTTATGAAGGTCATCAAAACGTTCGACAACATTTCATCAAAAAAGATCTTTGTCACCTTTTTAACGACGTCAAACATGTCTACATTGTACCGACATACTTGGCACGTGAGGATCCTAGCTTAGAAATTTTGAATCCTGACGCTCTACGGAGACTTTTAAACGAACAAACACAAGTCAATACCACACCAAGCCAACTTGATGAAACGTTAAAAACTCAAATTCAACAGCATTTAAACAGTGGTGATCTGGTTCTCGGTTTATCGGCAGGATCAATGAATAGTCTGGATGAATGGTTGAGAAGAATATTCGCGCTTCCAATCTAACAACCTATTCCTAACGGATGCAAGTTAAAAATGATCAATTATTCTTTTAATCCTTCTCTCATTTCACAACACCGGTGCCAATCTGGCATAAAATAATCCGTAGCCTTGTGCTAGTCAACGAACAAGCTCTATAGACTGTGGACATAGATGAATGTATCAACAAACAAAATTCTCTTTCCTATTCACTCACACAATTGTCAGTGCTTCTTACCGATGTTCTTCAATATAGAACCTACAATCTAAAAGTTTTGAGACTCTTCATTGAACATGACGTTTTCCCTCGGCATATGACACCTTTTGATTTGGAAGCCGTTCCAGGCCGAGAAGCACGAGCCGATTTCCACAGGAAAATACCGGAAATCGACGGAACATGGAAGCAGTATTCCAGTCAGGAATTTGTCGAACTCTTTCTGGTGGATTCCAGTCAATTTTTGCTCTTTCTAGTAGGAACCGATCAGAACTCATCGGGAAAAAATCCTGAAAATTCCCGACCGGAATACCGCTTCCATGTTCCGTCGATTTCCGATGTTTTTCTGCAGGATATGGCAATTTTCCTGCATCTTTTCTGCCGATTCCTGCAGTATCTGGAGGCAGGAATCATCGTCCTGCGGTATATACTAGACTCTAGAACAATTTGTTTTATTGAAATTCCGTAGCGATTTTCGCATTTATCACTATATGGAATTCTTAATAAGTTTCAAAGAAAACGATTCCAACATCTCAAACATCTATTGGAAGCCGTCAAAAGCAATTATAAAAGCTCAAGATTTCGGAAAGCCAGTAGAGGTTTTCGGAAGTTCGAAAAACATTTACAGTCAGTTTAACAAGTATGTAACTTTTAATGGAATCCCCTTTCCAAGATTTTTCGAGAACGATACAGCAGAAGCTTATGAAACTTTCGGAGCAGATAGATCTCGATCAGTAGAGCAATAATTGCCATAGACTCAAAAATTCCAGATTTTTCCATTAGGGAGAGATAGAGTCCTAAAAGCCAAACATGGATAAAAGTTTCTTCCGTGCAAAACTTTATACTAAGTCTTTCCGAGCTGAAAATTTTTCTGTAACAATTAGGATTAAACCAACACGTGTCTTTTTATTCTTCGAAAAATATTTTTCGTACAAATTCAGAGAGGTAAAATACCGAAGGTACTATCAAAAATATGTTTTTTTTTCAATGGTACCAATTTTTCAAAGGCTCTCAAAGTTCGGAAGAACAATCCTATCAAGAAAGAAAAAGGAACAATCGAATTCAATCAACGTACTTATGAATAAACTCAGAGTCCGATCGATATTACTGCGCTGAAGAAAAAGGGAGAAAATTCATTTTTTTTCTTTGAAAATGTGATTTAAAAAAAACAGAAATAAAACTGCACTTCTTGGCTTATTTAGAATAAAATTGAGTTTTTTTAGATTCTTACATACACAAGGTTAGTTTTGCCTCCTAAAAATATGCTCGTTAGAGACAAAACATTCAAATTGACACGCCCCACGTAAAACATGAAAAACGAAAACATTGAAAATTTTGGGTTCGAAAATGGGGGTGCCCTTAAGATCACTTCCATTCTTGTTGAACAGTCATTTTAGTTCATGTATATGCAAATTGCATGAATTTTTTCACATATGTTTAGACTGTAGTGGGGAGACTGTCGTAGTTTTCAGCCGAATATCATTGTGTTTGAGAGATATTCACGAGGCAAGGATCAAAAATAGATCATCTCGTAAACCAAAATTCTCTGTATACCTTGATTCTATGAATTTGACTTTTTTGTTTGAAAGAGAAGCCAGAATCCAGGGCATGACAGAACCTTTTTTCTCTTGAAATTCTTGCTTTTCAACCGAAGAAAAGTTATTAAAAGCTAAATAACTCAAAATCTCGAAAAAAACGTGAGAAAACGGTAAGTTATCGCCAAGTTTCTGAACTTTGGTGTGTGGATGTGGGTGCTTTTGGTCCTGACACCCCATATCATATCCTTGCAGTCATTATGCATTCTTTATTTTGGCAAATGAGTCACAAATCGATTAATGTAAGGTCTCGTCAGCTATTCGTCTAGCACTACACTGTCTATTGGCTAAGGACTCTTAGCGTCCAAAATATTCAAAAACTGTAAAAAATCTCAAAAATATGTCTGCTTACATTGGAAAACTTTTCTGCTATTATGCATTCATGTACGAGCATAAACTGTATGCCAATCAATGCGAAATCTCGTACTGTATCCATTGACCACTGCATTATTCCTTGAAAGACTATCTATGCTGCACAAAGTTCCTAAAAACTGGAAAAGTCCTCAAAATATAAAATGAATCAAGATCTGCACATCTTTGACTAATTTATGTTCTTTTGCTAGGCACGAGTCACATGCTAATCGATTCAGAATCCAGTGAAGTATGTAGTGGAGACTTCAGTGACTTTTCCCAGCGACTTATCATGCCTAACGTTTGTAGAAACTTACTAAAATCCAAAAAAATGTGGACTCTTATTGCAAACTGTTTCCAATAATGTGCATTCGTTAGCAAATGCATGAATCATGTGCGAATTAATGAAGTGTCTAGTGAACTGTCCATGGAGCGTTTTATTTAGTCTCGATCATTTATCTCTAGTATCATCGACTGAAAGAAGAGTCATATAAATTAAAGTTAGTTTGTTTGGCTGCTGATATGTTTCCTTGCAAGTAGAAAGTCGTGTGTACATATACATGTGATGACTTTGACTAGCTATCAATAATGAAGATTTTTGATGATAGCAACTAAATCTTAGAAATGCTTTTGCTACTTGAATCTCTGCCAATCGGAATTTGTCGTTTTGGAAGCTTGTCAATTGCAACCGTTCGACGTCTATCTCTCGTACAATAAGATTTCTCCAGGTTTGGACTTCAACTGGTGAAATACATCTGAGATACATATATAGCTAAGTAAAGATTTTTAAGGCTGGACGTTGTGCCGATTCGATATTATTGTTGTTCAGTTTTCTTTCAATGAGGTTTCCGAGGCTAAGAGTCCACTCGCTCAGGTATTTTCACTGTCTAGCTCTCGAGCTACCAAGTATTTCCTGATCAGAAGTTTTCTATGGGATGTTTGTGTGTCTACATGTAGGCGTAGGTGTCAGTATTTGATGTTCGTTAGAGTATCGACCAGTATGTGAATGCTACCTACTAAGACTGCGAGTGTCAGGATGGGTACGCGTACGTAATGGATCGGTGTAGTGGCCGGTTGCTTTTATTGTGGACATGCTAGTATAAGTGTCACTCATCGAATAGATAAGAAGAAGAATCAACTGCAGACCGACACTGGTATGCACATGCAGTACTATAGTCATATTCTTACTCATCCACATGCTCATTGACAGTAGCCCTCGAACATACATTTGACTTCTTTATCTATTGGGCTTATGTAATAGTATACTATATAAAAAAGAGTCGGGGATTCAGTTGCTACTGAATAGAATTGCAACAAAGTACGTTTTCTGTCCCTAAAAACTACAAAAGCTTACTAAAAGCTCGAAAAAATACATGTCAACACGTCTCATGAAACTTGTTCGTTAATATGCATTCGTTTGCTGCACTATGAAACCTACGACTATCAATGTAGAATCTGCTCGACTATACATCAAGTACTTCACTTTGTTCCAGTAAAAGATCTATCTTTCCTAGAATCTTCAAAACTGACAAAAATCCAAAAAACCATGTCAAATCAGATGGACAATATTTTCCACTACTATGTGCTTGGCCTATGGACCACGAATCATACGTCAATCAAGGCAAACTCTAGGAGACTCTCCGACTTGCTCTTCATCGTCTCTTGGCATATGTTCTATACTGTCCAAAATCTCTGAAAACTGACAAAAACCAGAATAAATCTCAACTCGATTGCAAACCCTTTCGAGGCCTATGCATTGAATCTGGAAATCACAACTCATATGTCAAACACAGCAGAATCAATTAGTCTATTCCTAAATCATTCGGCTCACCTGAGCCAAAGAGTCACAGCCTCCAAATTTGCAAAAACTGACAAAAGTGCACAAAAAAACTCACACTCCGAGTGAAGATCTCTGTTCTTGTTCATACATTTGTTCGATAGGGTATGACTCGTACGCCATCAAAACCAAGCCTCATAAGTTATTCATAGAACACTACATCCTATCACAGTGAAACATCTACACTGTTCAAAGTCTGAAAAAACTGAAAATAATCCAACAAAATGATATCGACTTGCACTTAAATCCCTGCTGGCTATGATATATTTACATGTGGTGGCATCGACTATAAGTCAACAGATACCACATATGGTGGGTGACTCATGAATCGTTCCAGTAAGCCTCGGCCAACAAGTTATAGCGTCCAAAATTTCGAAAAACTGGCTATAATCCCAATGAATATGCCGAATCGCATACCAATGATTTTTGGCTAAATGCATTCTTTTGCTTCGACATGAGTCATACCTTGCCAATGCATTAAGAATGTGGTCAGCTATGCATCGCAGAGTTCACTAAGTAGCGGTCAGAAATTTACAGTGCCCAAAATCTTCAAAAACAGGCAAAAATTCAAAAAGGCTGCTCACTCACGGCGGAGTTCTATTTTGCAAAATGTGCATTTGTTTGCCGTAGGATGAATCAAACGCCAAACGATGGAAAACCTACTGGGATAAGCACGCAGCAGTTCGTTCTCTTTGGACCCATGATCTGCAGTGCCTAAAATATGCAAAAATTGAGAAAAGCCCTAAAAGCATGTATTATGACATCGGAAAGTTTTACAGCTATTAAACATTCATGCATCGGCTAACGAGTCAACTGTCACTCAATGCAAGATCGTTTGTACTGCCCATTGGCAAATCCATTTTCTCTTCGTAGACGATGTATAGTGTCCAAAATTTGAATAAACTGAAAGAATCCCATAAAGAAAAGCGAATGCAGAGCGAACACATTCATGGGCTAGTTTATATTCATTTTTGAGGGCATGAGTCACACATCAATCGATGCAGATCCTCTTGCGCTATCCATTGATTATCATAGTGCCTATAGGCTAAGAAATCATAGTACCCAAAGTCTCCAGAAAAAGGCGAATCTACATGCAAAATATATTTGAGCGAATATGCATCCTTTGTCGCAACATGAATCATCCCTCAATTCAGGCAGCATCAATTGTCGTATTTATCGAGCACGTCATCCTCTCTCAGGCAACAGTCCATACTTCTTAAAGTGTAGAAAAACTAGCCAATAGCCGTGAAAGATATTGAATCCTATCGTAAACCTAATAGGCTGCTTCTTCTATAACTTCAGAGATGAATCATACCGCAACGAATGCAGTAAGCGGTGAACTATTCATTGAGCACTTGATTCTGTGTGGCTAACAATGTACGATGTCTGAAACCTACAATAGCTTAGAAAAATCCCATGAAGATGCAAAAACCATTCGTAAGCTTTTCGACCGATCTACATTCATTTGCCAATGGATGTATAACACAGTTATGAATACAAAATCTATCGAACTATCCATGGAGCATTTCTCCCTCTCATGGCTAACGACCTCCAGCTTTTTTCACTCAAGACAGCTTCATATGAAATAAAATCAGTTTGCTTGCCTGTTGGTATGTTATACTTCACATGTTCAGTCACGTGTACACATATATTTATCATCATGATGAGCAGTTATATAGTTTTTTTCAGGCCCTCTTGCATACGTGAAGGAATAATACGCGGTAATATTCGTGAACCGTTCCATTCTGCCTCGGGCCACAAAAGATAGTGTCTAAAATCTCCAGAAAGTGGCGAAAGTTCCAAGAAAATTTGTCAATCCCTACTGAAGTACCTCCTGATTCCTATTCATTCGTTCGTCAACGCCCGAAGCATAAGTTTTTAAATGGTAAATACTGCGCGTCTCCATCGGGTACTAATTTTTTTTCAAATGATCCATAGTGTACGCAACTTTCAAACACTCGCAGAAACGCTGTAAACGAAAGAGACGTGTCCCCGTAAAGCCTTTTCGGGTAATATGCACTTGTTTGAGAGGAATGAGTTATGTGTCAAACAATGTAGAGTCAAATGAGTATTCATCGACAACTTGATTGCTTCTTGGGAAACAAAGATGAAAGATTTGAAGGAATTTAAGCACCTTGATCTTTTTCTTTTTCCTATTTTCTCGAGGTTCTTGTGGTTTTGATAATGCTCGTCCATTTGAGAGAGGCGCCCATCAGTTCACTCTATAGCCAGTATGATGTTGGATATGTACCTACTTATTTTTTCATTGCCTAAGGAATAATAAGGAATTCCATGCAGATGTAATATTGTCCTAGATGTTTTATTTTCCATATTGTCGCTGTTTTGCCTAAAAGCATTGAGTTGGTTGATTGATCTGCCACTAGGTTTTGCATTGACTGACAATTCATGCTGGCAAAAAAACGCATTGAGGCTCAATATGACCTATGGAGAAAGCTTCGAAGTTTTCGAGAGACTTTTGCTAGTTTTTCAGGCTTGAGGCACTTGAGGCCCCTTGCCAAGAGATAAAACCAGGAGGTCAACAGAAAGGCCTCATGATTCTGCATTTATGGACACATGATTCATGCTCCACAGATGAAAGCATATTAGCCTTGAACAATTTGCGGTAGCCGTTAATATGATTTCAAGACACTTTTTTTCAGTTTTTTCAAGTTTTAGGCTATAAGGACAATAGGCCATAAAAAAATATAATATCCTATGGACAGTTCATGATATTGTGCAGCGTTCAAAATATCATTCATGTCGTACAAACAAACGTAAATTAGGCCAAAAAGATTCCCGACGGAAAAAGTTATGTTTTGGAGGGACTAGTGTTAGTTCTTGTAGATTTTGGGTACTATACATTTATGAGCGAGAGAGAAAGTACTATTCGACAAAAAGAGCACCAGATTCTGCATTGATTGACATCTAATTTATGCTCCGCTGCATTAATGTATATTGGCATTAAAAAATTTATGGTGGACACTTATAAACACTTGATGGATTTTTCGACAGTTTTCGAAGACTTCGAATATCATGGATCGTTTTCCAATGAAGAAAACAGCACTCTATAAATAGCTCGAGAAAGCCTCCATTGACAGACGAGGCATTCAATGTCTGACTTGACTAAAAATGCTACCTGAAATCGGGTTAAGATGAAAGCTCACTAGCTTTCAACGGTTTTCACCGTTTTTGTCATGTTTTTGGGCACTATAGATTAGTGATCGAGAGAGGCAGTAGCGATCGACGGAAAGGGTTTGAGGTCCGGCATTAATTGATGTACGACTGATTAATGAAAAGCTAACACCGACAAATCGAAAAGGTTTGAACTCGCGCGTTGCATTGTCTATGAGTGTATATTCCAGTTTTTGCAGTTTTTAGAAACCGTAGTTTTTTTTCTGATAAAGAATGTAGTAGTATATGGAGAACTACAGACATGCTCAATTGCTTATCGTATGATGGAAGCTTCAATAAACAAATATACATTACTCAAAAAGTATTTCGATTGACATTTGACAACTATTTAAAGGAATTTCACAGTTTTTCGGGATTTTGGGCACTATAGATCAATGGCCAATATAAAAACTAGTGATTGAGATGAAGGTAGTGAGATTCTGTATTGGTTTCTGTAGGATTGAAGTCACACCAAACGGATGCATATTATGCGAAAAATATTTATTATATGATTTGACAAACTTTGTCGGGACTTTCGCCGAGTTTTTACAGATTTTGGGCACTAGACATTGTTGCGCACGAGGAAAGTAACAATGGAGGGCAAGGGTAAGAAACTACGCATTGACCACTGCGTAATTAATGTACTGCTAACGTAGCGCTCATTGGCTGCAACGGAGTTACTTTGCGAGTACGCATTCTTTTAAAGGATTGTTGTCAATTTTCAACAGTTTACATCACTAAAAATCGGTTTTCGATACAAAATGCAGTGCTTTATGGATAGATTCCGAGATGCTGCATCAATTGCGATATAACTGAAGACACACCAAACCAATGCATAGTACCCGAATGAGTATCCAATTGAAGTTGATAGGTTTTCTAGATAGGAGAATTGGAAAGTTTTTGCAGGTGTTGGAACTACGAATCAATGGTGGACAGAGAAAGCAGTGGTAGACGAGAAGACCTCGAGATTCCTTATTCGCTGGCCTATAATAAATGCACCGCCACACCCATCGATGTCGATTGCTAGGAATTTACTTTGGGAATAGAAAGGCTTTTAGAAATTGTTGTCAGTTTCCACTAGTGTTAAGCACTGAAGACCATTTTCAGATAATAAATGTGGTGGTCTATGTAGAGCCGATAGGATTCTGTATCAATCAACATATCCTTGAAGTTTCAGCAAGCGAATGTATATTACCCGAAGAGGATTCACAATGAGATTTGATAAAATTTTGTAAGTTTTCACTAGTTTTTCCGGATTTTGGACGGTATAGTTCGATGATCGAGAGAGCAAATATTGACTTGCAAGAAGAGCTGAAAATTCTACATTGATTGATCGATGATTCATGCTACGCTAAACGAATGGTTGCTTGCCAAATACGATTTACGATGTGAGTAAGCATGTATTTTAAGGGTTTTCGTTGATTTTTGCTGTTTCTTCTCAGAACAAACCACATTCTCATATGCAATATCGTGATTTACGGATGTCTCGCAATATTGTGCATTGATTTTTGTATGATTTAGGCTTCGTAAAACGTATATATATTACCAGAAAATTATGTATGTTGAGAATTCAGAATTTTTTGAATGATTTTTGCTAGCTTTGCAGGTTTAGTGAGGGTGGATCAGTGGTCAAGAGAGGAAATAGTGATTGATTGATGTACCGAGACATCGCTCATTGATTTACATCTGATTGGAGTCCTGTCAAAAGAAATGCATACTTCCGAGACGAATTTACGACAGAAATTGAAATTTTTTGAAGGATTTTCGCCATCTTTTCTAGATTTTGGAACATTTGGTTTGCTGGCCCAAATAGAAAGTAGGGATCGACAGAAAGGGGCTGAGATTCTGCATTGGTCGATGTATGATAGGTAGCCGAACAAGCTAAGTCTTGTTTGTCGAAAGGCGTTTGCTATGAACGTTGGCATGTTTTAAAGGGATTGTTGCAAGTTTTGCAAGTTTTGGACACTACTCATTGGGTTCTAATGAAAAATATACCTGTGTGTGAGTAACTCGTGAGTTTTTTTCAAGATGAATCTATGATATATTCCCTGTATTGAAATTGGCATTAAGAAAAATGAATTTACTAAGGAATATGCCAGTGTTTTGACTAGTTATAGGCAGTGCTAGCAAATTTATTTCACTATATCTCGGTTTCTAACAGGGAAGAACATGGCCACCGACTAGCCCTGACTGCTTTATTTTGATTGGTATAGGTTTGCTACGTCCAGAAACGAACCCTATATTGGCAGCTGATGATTTGAAATGCTCGGGTGTATGTTTTTGAAGACTTTGAGTAGTATCTACGGCTTTTCAGTGTTAGCGACTGTTTCGAGAGTGGAAATGGCATGTTCAAAGAGTAGACCCAGAAATTATGTATCATGTGAGGCACGACAGAAGCTCTGGACCACGAAAGAAGACTACGAAATGAAGCGTAGATATAGTTATGGCTAAGAACGTTGCGGTTTGTGTGTGAGTTAGCTCTACGACTCTGTGTCTTAGAATGTACTCATCATCTACAGTCACAGACATATCCCACGCTCTTAAGCATTTTTTTTCTGCATCATGTCTCAGTAAGAAATGTGATCAAATGTTGCAAAGCTGTCGAAAGATGTCTCTGTTGCACTATACTTTTTGCAATCGATTTCATGATAGACGATGGCATATTTGCCTTGTTTACAAAAAATATTCCTCTTTTACTATTATTGACACAGCAGGAAACATATTTGCCATTGAATTTGTTGTGATGATTCAGCACTAATATTTGTATAAACATGGCCGTATGGCCTTGTAAGCAAAGGACGAACGAAACAAGCTGATGAATATATTACATGCATATGCAGCACATACGCATACATTTGTAGAACAAACACAACATCGATAAGTAGCAATCGAACCGAGGTGAGAATAAATTGTGTCATACTTACAATATCATTTGAACAGTAAAGGAACATGAAATAAGACTAAGAAGACTATTTTATGACATAGCCATTTTCTATTTCTATAAAATTCAAATGAAATAACTATGAGAAATAATTATCATGGAAATTTAATTCAGCCCTTTGAGAAATCAGTATAGAAAACTGATTTTAATATAGAAACCATATAGTAAGAAAGTGTGTATTCTTTGAATTCAACTGAGTTGGGTTCGGTGAAAAAAATCATTTTATGATGAAAAGTATATGCAAATGAAGTTTATATATTGAATATTGGATTGAATGTGGATACGTTTGTCAGCATGAATGTAGGCGCAAGTATTATCTTCATCCAAACACTTCATTTTCGCACTCTCGACTGCACCAGCACCCTTCTTAACTCAGACAATTTTCAAAGATAACCACTTCATTTCTGTATACTTGCCCTAATAAAATGAATTTCCTAACTCAACCCAGCATCAGGCTATGGGTCGTATTTCTTAGATTAAATGTTTAAAACTAAATTTCAGCTATACATTATACTCATTTAATCTAGACTCTTTATTAGCGTCAGTGTTGATACACTCGGATGCTAAACGAAAATTAAGATGTTTTCTCTAGTCTAACTAGCTTAGGATATCTGCCCGACGAGCAGAAGATGTGGGTTCGAGTCTCAAGAAGGTTATCGTTTTCTTCGTCTCGTCCATAACATTATTGACACAGCTTGCCATATGATTCTATGCATATAGAAGTTAACCTCCTTGCAACAATATCGTTTAGCTGCTATCACTCAATGCATAATGATATGCCGAAAATTGAGCTTTCTGATAATATAGATTTTCAATATTCTTCTAATTGTCGAGATAATAACCCGGTTTTCATTGGGTGTGAAATAAGGATGTGGGCGTGGAATTTGGTAATTACTTAATAATACATCCACGTCTTGTTGTCTTAAAATAACTGTAGAAAATTGCGAGTAAATTAAATCTTTTTCTCCTAAGACGTCGAGTGTTCAAAAGTGAACCTATGCCACATAAAGTCTTTAAGAAATAGACACCTTGAAAGTTTGATACGCCAAGAAGAGAGCATCTTTTTTGCGCTGAAATTTTTTATCCGTATTCAAGGATAGCAAGATCTATTTATGTGCTAAAATTTAGCTCGCGTTTTAGTAACTCGATTGTTTTCATATATCCTCTACTATGAGCCGGAAACCCAATAAAAATCTCAAAATTTTTTATCGAGAAGCTATTGGCTCGTATTTTTTTAAAAACTTAATCGAGTTTCACCTACTCATGCACCAAACCTAAGTCGTTTGAGATTAGTGAGTTTGTTCTAATGAGTTTGGGTTTAAGTTTGCATTTGTTACTAAGAGACCAAAGAAATAATTTCAACTTGAAGCTCATCAGAAACTATTTCACAGACTATCGGCAGTAATATATGTAACTTTTTAGGAGCGATCAGGATGTGATAGCTGTAAATTCTTAGGGGCTAATTGGTAATATTTGAAACTTTACACTCTAAAAAAAATCGGTTTTTTACCGAACCCCTGAAAAAGGTTCTGGAGATTTCTAAAAGCGTCCAAAAGTGTCCAAAGTCTCGAAAAGAGGATAAAAAATCTACAAAACCTTTATAGGTTCTTACCGTGTACCCAGGATAAGAACCTTTTCCTGCGAAACGTTTTTTAAGTTCCGTACAGCAGAAAAAGGTTTCGTAGGAAAATACGAAACCTTCAGAGTTTCATATCAAACCCTAATAGTTTCATACTAAACCCTCATGATTTCCTCGAGTTTAATACGAAACTCTAAAGGTTTCGTATTTTCTTACGAAACCTTTTTCTGCTATACGGAACTTTAAAAAAAGGTTTCGCAGGAAAAGGTTCTTATCCTGGGTACACGGTAAGAACCTATAAAGGTTTTGTAGATTTTTTTATCCTCTTTTCGAGACGTTGGACACCTTTGGACGTTTTTAGAAATCTCCGGAACCTTTTTCAGGGGTTCGGTAAAAAACCGATTTTTTTTAGAGTGCAGAGGCTATCTGAAGGTGACATCTTTAATTTTTTGAGTGCTACGTGGAGGTGATGTTTATAACTTTTCAAGGGTCAGTTCAAGTTTATTCAAGTTGGGATGTTGCAGAGATTTGAGATGTAGAAGGGTTTGCGCTTTACATCTTGAAAGAACTTTTATTATTCCCAGCTAAATTGGTTTTTTATCAAGAAAAAATCCTACGATGAAAATAGTTCTAAACTCTCCACTTTTATAGGGTGCTATGTACACCTTTTGCAACTATCAGAAAATTTCTCTTGAAACTCTCTCAGTTTTTTTTTTCTTCGCCACATCCTGTAGACATATAACTTTTTCAAAGCTATCTGGAAGTAGAATCTTTACCTGCTTCAGACTATTCAATAGAGACAACGACAGTGCGAACTTCATCGCTGTAGAACTTACAGAAGACTTTACTAGATCCTAGAAGACTGCTGATATTTCAAAACATTCTACGAATGTTTACCAAACTTTATAAGACTTAAAAAGACCTCAACAAGTAGCACAACATCCCAAGAAACTTCATGAAACTTTGCAACAGTTCATGAAAGTTCAACACTTTCCAAGTCCGTAATTTAGACGTTTCTGAGAATATTTCATGTAACATTCTCAGCTCCAAAGTAAAATAGGAAAAGAATACAGGTAGTGTCCGCAGGTGACTCTAGAAAATTTCCAGGTAACACAACAAGATACCTCTTAATAATAATTCATAGAGGTTACACATAGCCAATAAAAAAATTATAGATAACATCACTGAGTAGTCCATAAAAAGTTATTTATACCTCTATTAAGAGTTCCATAAAAAGATAGAGATACTAACTCTGGATAATTCCGAAAAAGTTACAGACACTACCTCCAATAAAACCTGAGATGATAAAGATACCTTCTCACCATAGCCTCTGAAATGTTATAGGCTGAAATTACTCCATTAGTCTGAGTATCAAACCCAAACTCCCAAACGGTTTGGGTGTGAGTTTAGGTTTAATGCATTTCTTGTCTCAACAAGTACTATTTAAAAGTGAAACTTCGCTTTAATCGACGGGTAATAGTAAAAGACATCAATGCTGAATTTCGAAAAATGAATTTCTCAAGAACTTTAAGAATTCTATTCTTCAATCTGAAACGAAAACATTTATAGTTAGATACAAATGCGAGATCTATTGAGTGATTTGACGATATGTCTCATTTTAAGGGGTATCAAACGGTTATGAGTGCATAGCAAAAGGCTTCTACATAAAGTTGTCCGTTTCTTTTCTAGAAATAATGCAATCAAATAAATTCAAATATGATACATTGAGACAACGTTATCCATTTTTTATTTACGAACGTTATGAGTATGGAATTCATCAAGATGCAGTGCTCGTACAATTTTTTTTCAACCTTTCTGATGAATTCTTTTTCACTACTAAGTTAAATATCCCAATGCGACGGTTCTATTGTTTTGAAAAGTTATTTGTACCACATCTCGATAATCTAATTTTCCATATCGGGATGATTGAGCTAATTAGTTACTGGAAAGCAACCTGTTCTCCAAAAGTCTATATAAAGCCACATCATTTAACATGTGAACAGATACAATGGTGGAAAAACTTGTACTTCCATGGATTAGGGGAATTTTTCTATCGGAACGGTATCAATGATGCCACTGTTGATAACTTCATGGAAATCGATACGAATAGCGAAAGCGCATTACATACTCAAATTTATACACTCAACGATGGTGTCATTGTGCCGATTGGAGGAGGGAAAGATTCCATAGTCACATTGGAACTACTGAAAAAATATTCGCAACCTAAAATTCCCATGATTATCAATCCTCGTCAAGCTACACTTGAGAGTGCTCTAATGGCAGGTTTCTCACGAGCCGACATAGTTGAAATTCAAAGAACATTGGATCCGCAATTGATCAGACTTAATGAACAAGGTTTCTTGAATGGACACACTCCATTTTCAGCCATGCTTGCATTTGTAACCCTCTTGATTTCAGCAGGAACCAGAACCAAACACATAGCTCTGTCAAACGAATCCAGTGCGAATGAGTCAACAATCAAGGATTCAACTGTAAATCATCAATATTCTAAATCAATCGAATTCGAACGAGATTTTCGATTCTATGTCAGTCAATATATTTCAGTAGATTTTAATTATTTCAGCTTCCTGAGACCGTTACAAGAATTAACGATTGCTAAGTTATTTGCTAAAGAGCCCAAATACTTCTCCGTATTTAAAAGTTGCAACGTAGGCAGCAAAAACGATACTTGGTGCTGTCAATGCTCGAAATGTTTATTTACGTTTATTATTCTTTCTCCTTTTATTGTTCCTAAACAGCTAGAAGAAATTTTTGGCGAAAACTTACTAGATAAAGCTGCACTTAAAACAGAATACGAACAATTGATTGGACTACAAAACAGTAAACCATTCGAATGTGTTGGTACCTGCGCCGAAGTAAAAACAGCTTTAAAAATGGCTTTGGCACATTATCCCGATGAACACCCATATTTGCTGAGTTACTTCGCAAGTACTATATTACCTCAGACATCTTCCATTTCCATAGAGCAAAATTTTCTTGGAGAACATTTTCTAACTGAAGACTTCGAGCGTATATTAAAATGCAGTGTTTATTGAAGAAATTATTCGATCATCAGAATATTCTTATCCTTGGTTTTGGACGTGAAGGACAATCAACATATCGTACTATTCGAAAATTTTTACCTGATCGAACAGTGTCTATTGCCGATCGAAATATGAATCTGATCGACAATCAACAATTGGCTAATGATCCAAAAGTCGTGTTGCGATTAGGAGACAATTATCTTGAGGATTTATCGGAATACGATCTGATAATAAAAACTCCCGGAATTTCACTTAAACATCATCCAAAACTTGCTAACGATCCGCGAATTTCTTCTCAAGCAGATCTATTTTTAAGTGTTTTTAGCTCTCAAACCATTGGAATCACTGGAACGAAAGGGAAAAGTACAACAACTTCATTGATTTATCATATTGTTCAAAAATATACAACAAATGTTGTTCTAGTAGGAAACATAGGTATTCCTCCATTTGATATGATAGATCAAATTACGTCAGAAACGCTTATTGTTTATGAGTTATCTTCACATCAATTACAATTTATTCGCCAGGCACCTCGTATAAGCGTGTTGCTGAATATTTTCCAAGAACATTTGGATTATTATTGCTCATACGAGCAGTATCAGCAATCGAAACTGAATATAGTGCGTTTTCAGAATGAAAAGGACTTTGTGATTTATAACGCCGATAATGCTATCATCACTGATTTCCTTGCTGATTTCAAAGACCCTCGAAAGAGAGTTGCTTTGAGTGTTACTCAACAATTGAAAGATGGGTTCTACATAATGAATAATCAGATATTTATAGCTGAACAAGGGCATTCAGTATTGTTTTATGACGCAAATGGTCGTAAGACTCTCATGGGTGATCATAATCTATTCAATATGATGGCAGCAGCTGCAGTTTGTCGAATTCTAACTGTACCGGATGATACTATACAAGAAGGATTTAATGATTTCAAGTCGCTTCCTCATCGACTTGAGTATGTTGGAAATTTTCGGGGCATTCATTTTTACAACGATTCCATTTCAACAATTCCTGAAACTACTATCGCAGCTTTGAAAACGATTCAAAATGTAGATACTCTGATTCTGGGTGGCTTTGATCGTGGAATCGACTACTCTAGCTTAATAGAATTTATTTACCAGCATCCTATTCCAAACTTGATCTTTATTGGATCTGCTGGCAAACGAATGCATGAAGCTTTCGACAAAAACTTACTACCAGAAAATCACCTTTATATAACGAAAACATATGCAGAAGTAGTAGATATCGCTTTCAAAGTTACTCGAGTTGGTAAGACTTGTTTGCTTTCACCAGCTGCCGCTAGTTACGATATGTTTACGAATTTCGAAGAGAGAGGTACCACATTCATACATTTGATTGAGAAAGGCCTGTCAGGATAATCCTTGACAGGGTTAACATGCGGAACTCATAAACAATAGCTCTTCAAACTACAGTGCGTATTTAACATGTGCGTAAACTTCTTTAGAAGCCAACAAGAACTCGTATCGAATGCTCCTCTGTCTGTTTATTGAATACGAATATTTTCGACATGCGTTCATACTATAGGAACTCTGCGTTCGTCTTCAAGTGTTACTATGCTGCTATCATCCAGTTTCTGTTTTCACTTCATTTTTTAATTCCTCATCGTTTTTTGTTTTTACTTCATGTTCATATATTGATTTCACTATTGCTCAGTGCGAAACACGCTTTCTACTTTTCAGTTCTTTCTCTCCAATGATTATAGAGATTCTTCCCGTTTCAGAATGATGTTGAATCATTTTCGCTAAATAACGCAGACTTTTACTCTAAATGTCATACGTTTATATGTACAAGGATAACCTGCTGCTTGTTAGTCTTGTGGTCTATCACAGCATTTATCTGATTTCTTGTTTCCATTATTGAAGATAAAATTTAAAAATTCACATTGAAACTTTTATCAACTATCCTTCAATGTGTCAACGAATATGGAAATAGGCAAGCAGGATAAAATATGAATATGTTGGTTAAGAAGATTATGTGTGAGTAGATGGTATGAATCCTAGCGTGGATGTGAGTGCTATTGTGCGTGTGCGGGTGTCCATATGGATGTAGATTTGAACTATATACGCACATATCCATGCCCACACCGAACTGTGATGATGTGCTGCTAATATATAGGATGAAAAAAATGAAAAATAACAACATATTTAATCATCAAAAGAAAGCAAATAATCAAGTAATCTGACAATTCACTATGAGTTATGACTTTCGAATTAAATTAAGAACTAGATTCTTGAGCCAATCAATAAGAAGAAAGGATACGAATGTTGATCAGTCTGAGATAATCGATCGGCTATCTAGTTTGTCTGTTCAAATTGATAAGCCATAACTAATGTGCTTGACACTTCAGCATTTGTAAACAGAACGGTTGCAGTAGTAGTAACATCAAGATTAATTGTCTCAAATTTGAAGCAGCACCCGTCGATGTAAGATATCAAGCAGAAAGAAAAAATATACATTAATCTAAATGTTTACTGTCACGTCCTCAACATGGCTCTTTCATTAAATTATTTAAGTAAGTTTTACAATATGACTATTTTAATACGATAGAAACTTGCTTTTTAGCCTTAAATATTGATTTCGTCTAATGCCCGAGATTTTTCCCAATCCATCTAATCGATTAAAACGAATAGAGCTGACATTACACGCATAAATTTCATTATTCACTGAAAGAATACTTACTTTCTCCTCGATCAGCAATAATTAGCTTCTATATATCGCAATCATGATATTCATTACAATTATCACAATACGTAGACGTAATTCCTGCAATGCGAAGTCAAATAAAGAATTGCTTTATTCTTTGAACTATTATTGTAAAGGTAGACCCAAAAGCAAGAGAACATCAGTTTTTTTAATTTCCGCTTCATACTTGATACATAATTAGACGTTCTATTTATACTATATAAACTTAATAGTGATATCCAAAAAAGTAATATATTGTCGATCTTTGACTGTACTATTTCGATGTCAAAAGTACAAATATATCTCATATACTTTGATGTGTCTGTAACAGAAGCCTGCTGTTTTCTTGATGCATTTGTTTTTTATTCGTTTATCTGCTCACATTAGAATGCGTACTTATCAAGATTATTTCTACAAAAATCTTGACGAAAACATTGGGATAAATCCAATAATGATAACAAATGATTGTTGTTTTCAAAACCTGAAAACCTTTCTCTATTTCTTTCACCATGTATCGAATGAACACGATTTTTATGTTGCTCGAATCTATTCGACCAACCCCTGACATTTTGTTATTTGTTTTTCAATTTTGATCAGTTCATTGATGAATAGTTGATCTAGTTGAAAAGATATTTCATTACTAAAGAGTCTGTCTAGTTTGTCATTGTATCGTTTCTTTTTATCATCGGTTCAATCGAGTTTGCCATCAACTGTACGAATACATATTGGCGGAGGATATTTTACATTGCGCAATGTGATTAATATCCACCTAGATCACTGATGGGATAACATTCAAGACATTGCTTGTTCACTTAATATCCTCTACTCTTTATGAATCTGATCTGATCTGATCTCATGGCATGGGTTTTGTTTTGAATAGAAGCATAAGCAACGAAAACAAAAATCATATTAGAAAAGAGAAGTCGAAGGGAACTGAATGAATGTTAAAATTTCTCAAGAGATATTTGTTAAAAAACGTTGAAGAAGATGATGAGATATGAAACATCTTTCAAGATGGACATGCTGAAAAGTTTTCTTCTAATCTAAATGGTCTAGAAAACAAAAAAACATCCAGCTGATGATGTGAATGACGTATGTTGTTTTAGCATTTTATAATATTCTTATGTATTCTCAGTTGATAATTATTTATATGATAACTTTTAGTAAACATGATCACCTAGATCGCGATTATTATGTCGAGCACCTTAGATAAAACACGTCATGAATAAATGATAATGTTATGCGTCTCTTAATTTTGAGAAAGATAAATTGTGCTAAAATTCTGGTACAGCTACATTTTCATCCAACATTTTGTTGTAGCATGACGAATTTGGATCCATGAAATGCTTGTGAACTATTAGAATGAAAGTAAAAAAGAAAACAAGATTTTTTTCATTTGATGAAATCAATATTGCACAAGTCAAACTTACTGTCGACGTCGTCAGCTGCACTGCATCGCCAACAAAAATGAATATTACATAATGTACATTTTACAGCATTGCATCCAGCATATTTGTCAATCGGTGTTCGACATTTGGGACAAGGCTTGTGGGATAGTTTTCCTAGATTGTATTCCAATATGGCATCTTCATCTTTTTCCTCGTGTAATTTTTTATATTGTTCGCATGTCATACCAATATGATATTCAACTTTGCATGATATGCAATAGAATTTGATACATTGATCACAAAAATACATTGACGAATATTTTGATGGACGATATACCTGAACAAATAGAATTGATTTATTATTCCAATAATTGCTTCTAATTCAATGAATAGAAAAACGAATCTAACAATGAGAGAATTAATAACAAACTACGCTTTTACTTTGTTTATTGTATCGAATACTGGACGATATCAAATCGTTATAATTTTCATGAAAACAATTCTATGCATAATTAGTGTTGCTAACATAATCATATTATCAGCAATACATTTATTTCTTAGTACAGAAGCAATTTGTTTTAGAGAGGCAACGCAATTTTGAGATACAATATTATAATAGTTTAATTTGCCTTGGTATCGGTTCGAATCCTTTCGTTAAATGATCGAACATTATCTTCAGTATTTATATTTGAAAGCTCATTCGATTTTCCATGATATATATTAATTAGTGTTAGCTGTGTGAATGATATCAAAAATGAAAGAATATAAACTGTTCAGTGTTTCACCGAAAAATCAATTTTTCGAATGATTTCAAACAAGACTTAATGCTCTTGATCAAGAATAACCAGTGGCATATTGAATTTATAGCTATTAATCAGTTTCCATCAAAAATATTTAAAAACTATGGTAGCAGAAAAATCTATATCGGAATCTGATCCAATAGTTTCTCATTTGGGCCTGTTCCTTTAAGACTTTTGATGTATATTTTTTTTAAAAGTAATGAAATGTTCACGTTTCGCATAAACATTTTCATAAAAGGTCTACAAATAGAGAAATCAGAAAATTCGGGCTTCAGTGGCTTCAAATAGCAAGAAAAACTTGAGAAGACAAGCCGAATTTTTCATTGATGCATCTATCAATGAGTTCTATTTAGAAAGAGAATATTTGCTTCAATTTACTAAGTATGACATATTCTATTTATCTAAGACTTATAGAGAACTATATACAATTGCATTGTTTCTTTACTTTTTAATGACTCCAGAAAAACATTGAATCTGTCATACCTGCTTACAATCGATTCCCATACATTGAACTAAATCGTTATCGGCTCGACGAATATAAACTTGAAAAGCAATCATTGCTAGACGAGCCATTCGTTCATAGCCAATGACAGAAGCAATATCACGAATGAGACAAATTTCATCACATTGATAAAATGGGCACGATAATTTAAAAGCTTCAAAACTCAAGGTCACATCAAAGTATGCATCGAAATAAGCAGTCAAACATGCACGACAGAATGTATGTCCACATTGTTCCAATGTATACGGAGAATCGAAATCACAATTGCATATAGAGCATATGTTTTTCATGTTAACTATAATATTTTCTGGCGTAATATCATTTGAACGATTGGAAATGCATGCCAATTTGTCAAGGAATTGTTTTACTTGTTGTTCACATGCAATTACTGCCTCTTGATCACCGCTCACTAAGATAAGACGCTTGATCATATTGATCACAACTTTTATTTTCTTAGTATTCAATTCACGGAGTACACTCGAATTTTGAATACATTGTCGGATGCAATCTTGAAAATAGATAGATCAGATAATTAGACTTCTGTTTCGAGCTTACCTTTTGGAATCGAGATTGAAACAGAATATTCACGTTGTGAAAGTGTCGTTTGAATGAAAGTATCTATCTGTCTATAAACATCTTGACATACTGTATCTTCACCAAAGATACGCAACAATGTCGACTTCCAATTCCACCAAATGTATGTACCAGTATGTTTTTGAAGATCTTGAAGAAAATTTTGTCCTGCTGCATCGAAAAGTACCGTAACCTAAATAATAGAAAAGTTATGTACTACCAATCCATATCAAGACTATTCTTTGCACAAGAAAGATTGTATCATGATCGATATGCTATGAGGAAACAGATGAGGACGAAAACAAAAATTTCATCTGATTATCTGGAAAAATTCTTTCAATACTGCTGATTTATTACTTGCTTTCCTAAAAGATAAATGCTGCATGATGAAAGTATCCAAAAATTTTATTGATAAATAATAGTATCACATTGAAAGTTTGATGTAGAACGTCGAAACCCTTCCCTATCCTTCTATTTAAGGTAATGAGAAATTATTCAAATTTTGAAAAATTTCAATCTTGCACATCATTCTTTTTTAAACAATGAAAACGAGATATTTCTAGTTTTCTTGTGTTGTTATCTACCTAATCAAAACACAGTCAAACGCATTGCATTTTTACCATTTACACTAAATTAGGTATTCTAGATGTCTATAAAATTTATGATAATGAACAGCTTCCAAATCTAGGTTTTGATTTCATCGTGTAGATAGTTAGAAATGAAGAAATGTTTCTTTTTAGTTTTACTTTAGCTTTGGAAAAATTTATTTCTTCAATATTTTTGATTTGAATCATCGAGGAAATATTCCACCGAAACCAATTAAGAATAGATAAATGATGTTGATATTAGAGAAGTATTCAGTGAAATGAATAAAACAGTAAATGAATAATCTACAACTTTGCATATATTCATTTTCATCTTTCTATACAATATATTTTTTTGAAATCAAATATTTTCTTACTTATTCAATAGTTGAATAGGAAATATTTGACGAGAGAGATGTCACAAATATTTCAAATATTATGAAAACTTAGTAAATTTTCTTTTGCATATTGTTGTCCAGTAAAAGAATAAATTCAAAAAGCTATGAATCGTTTGTTCATAACATCAACTACCCAACTAAGTTTATGGCAGAGAATTCTTTTTGAAATTATGTGCTGCATAATACTTAGTGTACCTGATAAGAAAGAAAGAAAGAAAGAAAGAAAGAAATGAAATGTTTTCGTTTTTTTCATAAATTCGACTTCAGTATTGAATAATTTTTTTTTTCAAAGTTCTCAATAGATCCAATCAATCACAAACTCACCCATGAATGATTGTAAAGTTGAAATTGTAGGCCTTTCAATAAACTATCGAAAAGTATACGTGCTTTGTAAAGCTGTTGAATATTTGTTCCTCGAATCGAAATAAGAACATTGGTATTATCATCTCTCATAACAGTCTTTTTGAATACTGATATGTTGGTAAAATTATGACTAGTTTGGATAGTATTCATAGTTTGTTCAATTTTTTTATCGATGACTTGTGCAAGTGCTTGATTAACCATGATTCTATGCACAATGATTGGAACAAAATAAAGTTGATTTAATCCAACATTGTTCATAGTAAAATTATCTAATGAATCACACATGTTAATCGCCGTCATAATATCTCGTGGATCGTTGAAACGAATGTATGCAACAGCACGGCCATCTTCGGTCGGTGAACGGATTTCAATACCTGGCTCCGACAGAAAAAGATTCCGAGAGGTAAAAAGCGATTTGAGTTTGATGAAAGTCTTCTTATTGTCGTCAGCCATTGTTCCAGACCGATCCAACAAATAATCTGCTGGCAATTTCTTACGGAACACAGTTGCATACGTTATAGAATTGCTAATATTATACTGATTGAGTTCTCGAATGAGTAATCTTTCGTCGATATGAGATGGTAATTGATAAAGTTTGACACGAAATTCATCTTGTTTGTTGTCATTTGTTTTTCTTCTTATGTTTGTCTGTCGTTGTTGTTGAACGACGGATAATCTTAATAAACCAGCACCGACCGAAGTCTGCCTATCGTTAATTTCATCGACAGCTTCTCGCATTTCTTGTTCATCAGTAAATTGGACATAGGCTACTACACGACCATCATGTTGATATGGTTCAATAAAAACTGATTCACGCTGAAACGATGAATACTTGTCGAACAACTGATAAACAGTATCTTCAGTCCCGATTGGTGTCATTCTTAACATACTGGTACGAGTTCTTAGCAATATAACATGAGTACAAGCAATGAAAATTGTTTTTAAATTGACTTCATCTAGATTTGAAGGAATGTTTCGAACGTATATGGAATTATTTGACCTTCGACTTCGTTGTAATCGGAACGGATATTGATATGCAGCTTCTAGTGCCTAAATATCGTAATATCTAGATGGTCGATATTCATAATATTGGTTTTTAACTAGTCAATTAGAATATAACTTAGTTTCTCATCTCTACAAAACCTGTCATTACGAAGAAAATTCTTTATTCTGTGAAAGTCTTATCATAAGAAGATAATATACAAAGCAACTGATTTCGAAGTCATGAACATTTTCTATTGTGAAAGTACATTTTAGATAAAGTTATAGAAACACTCGACAATCACTTAATTGAATGTACCAGCAAGTTTTTTTTTCATATCACTCGCGTCAATGATTTCACATGTTAATAAATGAAAGTACTTTCATATGAACCTGTTAAAATTTGTTTATATCAAAGAGAAACATTTTTCGTAGGAAAATAATGGTGTAGCTGACCTCTTGAGCTTGTTCAACTGTTGAAAAATTGACAATAGCGTGACCATGATGCGGTTTCAATGGCCAAGAACATTTAACCATTGGATTGATGGGATTTATTTCAAATTGACAACGAAAATGGCATCGATCTGTAAACACTTGATAAGCTCGTTGTGCTTCTTGAAGTTTATTAAATGTTACGCGTCCATTACATTCAGACTCAGTCATAAACCATTCAGCTTTCAACTTGTAATTCTGCTTGTTAGTATCGACTGATGTACGCGTATAACTAGGGCTTGCATATATTTGACAGCCATTCCATTTTTCACATGATAATTGAGTAACCGCTAGTCGAGCACTGCGGCATATGCCATAGGTAACAGAAGCCGAGATGCTATTATAGTTTGTTCGAATCATGGTCACATTTCGAACTGTAATATCAAATTAAAAAGAAATTTAAAAAAAACGAATTCCAGAAAGGTATCCACCGATGAATGGAATGAAAAATAAAATGATATTTAACATAGGAAAGAGTTTTTCTTCAAGAACATCTACTCTTTTCTGAGGTTTCTAAAGAAGAATTTATAATCAGTATACATAGATTTTACTTAGTAGATCGAAATGCGTAGTAGGCTTAGGTTTACATAGTTTGTCATTCTACGATTGATCACAGTCACAATCACTTAAAATGAACTCAATTTTGTCTTTATTTTTCAATAAAGTACGTTCGATCGAACTCAAAAGTCTTTTTTTTTTAATAGACAGCGAAGTTTTTCTGCGAAGCATCTTTCAAGTCGATTTTAATAATAATAAACCAACTAAAATCTAAAACATGTGTTAATATGATATTCTGTATGTAATACACCATATTAGTTTAAGTGATGAAAAAAGATCAATTTTGAAAAATTTGATGATTGACAGTCAAGAAAGTGAAGAGGCTCTTAAATGACAACTAGATTCAATTGAATCTTTGCCTACAAAAACATGTTGCAAATGACTAATTTAGTTGGATTATTGAAGAAAATCGTGCGAATATACAAATTTCTTTCAGTCTACCTTGTCCGTATAATTCACACTTTTCCTGAATTTGTTTTTCAGTGATATTTTTTGGTAAATTTTTGAGAAAGATCTTGATGTATTCATCCTCTACCAATACTAATCGAGGTTCAGCACCAGCTCCGAGTAATATTCTAGTCGAACCAACAATTTGGAATTCTTGCAATTCGTTACGTAACTTGTCTCGTTCTTTATTCAAAATTTGTTGAAGACATTGTTGGGCATTGGAGAGTTTTTCTGGATGTCCCCAGACGATAAGTTTCGACTGTGCACGATCAACTTCAAACAAGACATGCAATTGCTCTTCAAGTTGTGGCACTTTTTTACATTTTTTTCCAACAAGTGCAAGTAATAATGCCGGACCAAGATTTATGAACGTATAACTATCAAATACACATCGTGAAGGTGAACGTGGTAATGAATCCAACCATGATTTATTAAGCCAATCGAGCTCAACCGGACAGATTACAGTTAGATAATTTGTCTCGTTAATATTGATTATTTCATGATAGAGTATAAACTTGGGCGGCTGTTGAGCAAAGGTAATTACCGATGATCGATGTATGTGCGCAACTGTATCTGTTGTACCAGTAGCTAGTTGATATCCAGCACGAATTGGTCCATTTGAAATGGCCAAATTTTGAAAAAAACCAGCACATACACAGCGTACAATTCGTTCGATCAACTCATCGTTCAATTCAGTCAAATGAACTTGAAATTTAGGATCTATTTGATATACTAATTCTCTAATGAGACTGTTCGCCATCGTCATTGACTTCCATCGTATCATATGCTTAAGGCACCAAGCTTTTCTACGTTCTTTCCTTTCGCCAATTGCATGCCATTCGAGAAATATGCGCAAAAGAGCGATGAAATCACCACCCATGTCTGTATCTCGAGTGAATGAAGCTCGTATCTCATTACTCATATGTTTTGATTCATCATTTTCACCACGCCACCAGATATTCTGTACTACGCTTAGCATACCAACAAGAGCAAGTATATGACTAAGACAGTTGAGCTTTTGTCCCATCAAAATCATAACTGAAAGCATAGGTTCAAGGCCGAATTTAGCCATACTACGACCTAAATCAGTCAATTTTCCAGTGTTTGAATCGATTGCACCCAGCCATGTTAAACTTTTAACAGTTTCTTGAAGACTGTTATTCGAAGGTGATTCTAACCAATCGAACTTTGTAATATCATCGACTATATCAAGATGTTTTAGTTTCAGCACAGCTATGCTCGGCTGAATACAAAGAATTTCTGCACGCGAACAAACTTCTAGTGATTGATAAGTATCATATGTGTAAAGATGATAACACTAAAAAGAAAGGGAAACAATACACGTTTCGTATCATTGTTTCGATAAACTAACTCTGAACAATTACTTTTATAAGATATTTTATTAGAGAAATTTCTGCAAAACTTACGATGAGTTTAAAATAGATATTTCTTTTCCTTACTTTTTTACATTGGCTCAGTTTTAAATCACAAATTATTAGTATGCAATTTTTTTCAAGGCAAACTTTAATGGGCTACAACACATTTTTTTTCTTAGAAAAATTATCAATTACACAAACGAACTACGTATACAAACATTCATTTTACTTTTTTGTTTGTTCAGATGCTGTTTTACTTAGTGATTTGAAGCATAGTTCACTTTTAGCCTGAGAGATATTTTTCTTAAGTCAATGATTCAATTTCAATAAATCAGAGATTTTTTTGTGTACCATTAAGTGAAACAGTTAGTAGAACTAGTTGCTATACTATAATTTACCGTTCCCGATGACGTTCGTCCAGCTCTTCCACGACGTTGTTTTATTGAACTTTGCGTTGTATACCCAATTTTGAGTACTCGTATATGTCGTCTAGTATCCCACATGACTTCTTTAACCATACCCGAATCTATGACATGTTGAATGCCATCAATGGTTATTGATGTTTCAGCCACATTGGTTGAAAAGATAATCTTGCGTTGTGTTTTGCTATTCTTGGTCATAAATACGGCTTGTACTTCATCTTCATTTAATTTACCGTGCAATGGTAAAACAAGAACCGATTCTGAAGAGTCAAGTTTTCTCGTAACTTTATCGATAGCTTGATTGATCTCATCCTGACCGGTAAGAAAAACAAGTATGTCACCAGGAATACCATTAGTATGAATTTCTAAAACTTTGTTTACTGCTTCGTCAACATGATTTTCAGCATCTTCCATAGCATAAATATCTTTGATAGGAAATGCTCGACCAGAAACTTCAATTACACATGCATTTTGGTAATATTTACTTAACAGTTTATCATCCAGTGTTGCTGACATGACGATTAACTAGAAAATTAATACTGAAAAGTGATATCTATATATACTTTATAGGTAGTAGTAAAGTTTTTGAAAAACATGCTTAATTTTGAGCAAAATGTCTACATTGTTTGAATGCTAACCGTCTATTGACCACAAGATCAATCGTCTTCCACTTCTGCATATAAGATCGTCACTCTACTACTGCAATCCTTCTATCAAATGAAGACTTCTGTCCATACTATCTGACGCAATATTGCAAGAGCAAAAAAATAAGATCTATCTCACATAGATATAGTTATCGCCGAGTTCACATAATCACATCTAACAATAATATTGCGATCGGTCAATTACTTCTAATATAAAGCGAGAAAACTATGAAAGAAGTTAGCTAGGAAATACTAGAAAACTTAAATCGAGGTGTGTCTCAATGAACTAACTAACAGTAACTTCATCAACTAGATTCAAATAGACATTTTTTTTTACTCGTATGACTTCTATATTAAGTGAAGAGCATAAGAAGAAGCAAGTACAACAGATAATAGATCATATGAACGACATATGAAATCGGATGATATTTTTCGATGAAATCTATTTTCAAATTTTAAAGAAAACGATTTGTCATCTGGTCAAAAACATCAAGCGTGTGGATAGAAGAAGCTTCAAGAATAGGTAGAAGATCATATTCTAGGATACTTGTAACATGACTGGACATATTTCATGATATTTTTTCAAAACAAATAATCGAGAATTTTTACTATTGTTAGACCTTCAAGATTCTTAGTAATGAAATTTTGGAATAAGAAACTATTCTTGATTGATCTATCAAGAAAATGAATACTTCAACATCAGCGAAATGAACAAATTTTTCTCCCAGTGATCGGTACAAAAGTAACAGAATAACTCGAAATGGTATAATTGAATGAAGAGAAATGTTTGATACTTATTAAATTAAGAGTAGAAGCACGAAATATAGGCTATTATAGTATAATACAAATTTTAATAATACATCACTTATTGTCACCCATTATGTCTACAATTGTATATCAATATGGTTCACTCAACATAGACATTCAATTTAGACTTATAAGATGAAATGCTTCAATCTTACTAGTCATCTTTCAAATTAACATTCATAATAGAACTCCACATCAAAATTTCTCTGTTTTTCTCTCGGAAGACTATTGCAACTAGAGAAATACTATTATTAAGTATTTCTATTCATCATCGGAAGAATGTGTTAGTTTGAAATCCAACACGAAATTTCATGTTCTAGAATATTGTAATTCAACACTGTAACTTACCTTGATATCAGGACGCTTGCTTAAGCACAATTTCATGGCACCAAAGAGTAGATCAGTATCAACATGTCTTTCATGCGCTTCATCAATGATAACTATAGCATAAGTGCGTAACATTGGATCCATTTGGTACTCGTTCAATAAAACGGCATCGGTAACAAAACGAATTCGAGTTCGGTGTGACACTTTTGGGCGACAAGCACCGACATGACAACCGACCTAGAAGATTTGAAGAATTTTAAATATTTTGTACAAATAATATTCTTTATTCTAATAAATTTCATATTGGCGCTGAAAAGTATTTACACTAAAAATTCAACACCGAATTACCATTTAATATTTACCTCTCGGGTGAAAAAGAAAGGTTTGGTTAGTCGAGCATGTTAATAAGTCCCATACATTGCTAAAAAGAGATGCGATTTCTTTTCTCAATTCATTGCCTAAGACGACTGTTCATAGAGAAGATGTGTGGTTCACGTACTGAAAATGGATAATCTGTTTTCAAGAATCTATCTATATTGGTTATTTTAGATTGACGCCTTTCTAGACTATTTGTTTCACTACTGTCTATTGAATGTATGATATGATTCGTCTTTGATATAATGTGTAATGTATCGTCAAAGAATTGTACTCCCATTGCGGTCCGCAGGAGCCACTTTTTAACTTGCTATCCATTATTGTCTTATTACACGTCATACATTAGTATTCACTCAGTTTTTCTTCACAAATATCTTACCTCTTCACCCACTTGACAACCGAATTCTTTGGCGACACGCAAGGCCAATTCGCGTGCAGCCAAACGTCGTGGTTGAGTACACACAATTTGTCCTAATCAGATAATTATGACATTTAATTTATAAATTAGCAAGTAGTTCGAGCAAACAAACCATGATCTGCAAATCCAGCATCGGTCAAATATTGAATTAGTTGACTACTTTTACCTGATCCCGTATCTGCCTTAAGAATAATTACTCGATTGGATTTGATTGTATCAATCAATTGTTGACGTCGTGCATAGATAGGTAAACGAGCTTTGAGACGTCCAATTTCTCGTTTCAACCTGTTTAAAAGATAATGAGCTTCTTCCAACGTCAATGGATTAAAAGTGGATAGATTGAATATTGTTTGTTCGAATATTTCAAACTGATCTTTCAACTCTTGAAGATTTCCCTCTTTTTGAAGTTTTATATCGTCATCATCATCCAGATCTTCAAGCAATCTTTGTTGTTCGACAATAAGTGATTGATGTTGTTTGGATATTTCTGATATATTATCCTATACAGAAAAGATTACAAATTAAAAACAGAGCTAATGATCGAATTGATACGAAATTGATTTCAACTTTTGTCGATGTAGACATTCATACATACACGAAGTAGAACTTGAATTTCATCTTTCATTTGTTGCAACCAAGTTGACGACATTGATCGATAATGATTACAATCATTCTCGTTTGTGGATCGTGATTCTGAGTCTCTGACTTTACAATTTCTAGATTGTTTTTGCCACGGGTTGTTCAATGTGTGCACTTCATTGGGTGGTTGATGGTATTGAATCCCAACATTATAGAAATAGGATTGTTGATTGTTCGAATCAAAGCTATCGTTGTGTACTATTGAATGAAAACTAGAAGAAAGAGATAGTTGACTTTGTGTATAGGAAAGATTTTGATTGGTAGAATATTGCCAGGGTAACGGTTGTAAATTAGCTTGCTGACTTTCATAGTCAAGTTGAAAATTATTATAAGAATCAATTGGCCATTGTACACTGTCATAATCTGGTTCAGTTGAAGAAAAATTAAACGCCTTGCACTCGTGTTCGTTTTTTGGATGTAAGTATCGACAAGTTGCACGTCGTTTACATGTTGCTCCGAATTTGCAACGTTCTCTGGAATTTGTTGCCATAGCCATCATGCAAATGATAAGTTAGAAAAAAGAAAACGTGTTTGTCAGTGTCTTTTATGCAATAGCTGAATAAGGAATGGAAAGAACCAAAAACAAACAGAACGGAAAAGAATAATGGTCGATGATTCATTTATTTGTTTCCAATTTACAAATTTTCTTCCGACCCTACAATGACACAGAGAGAGAAAGAAAGCCGTACTGCTTTTGATTGGAGGTTCGTGATGGGAATAATTGTATGGATTAGAAATGTACAGGATCAACTTTTTCGTACCCTGTACCCAGACTGGAAAAAATTTTCTGAGTCTTACCATACTCGACTTTATCTTGCAGGGTAGAGTAACTTGCACATCACGAGCATGGATATTGCAATATGTGTTGATGCCATCAAAAATGTCCGGATTGACTCCAGTTCTTAGATGAATTTTCTTATTATAGATGGCGCTTTTTTATTATTAAAATATATTCTGAAACTTTTTTCTCCGAAGAATATGAACTATTTCTAATAATGAATTCGAATATCGACAGAAAACATTTTCTACAGCCGTTTGTAGTGGAAATAATCGAAAGTTGTAAGCGCTACTGCTGATGAATCATCAATCCACCGGCGATACTATGAAAAAGCGTGCGGCATGGGTCTCCTATTTCGAGAGGGTCTGGTGTGGAGTTCGATGTGGGTACAGATGAAGAGAATAAGCACACCTACATCTAGATCCCGCACCTACACCCAGAAAAAAAAGAGAAGAACGAAAACGAAAAGCTGAGAGAAAAAGATATACATGCTGAAAAACCGAATTGATTCATGATAGTGTTGTGAATAAAATGTAAATAATCTTGGTTAACGTGAGTATTGACGCTCTATCTCCATTGTAATCGTATCATCTATAGCAATGTTTGGTAGCTAAATTGCTATAAATTGCAATACATCACATCATTCTTAATTGAACTGGCAAGAGGAATACGTCATATTAATTAAGAATGATATGATGTATAGTAATTTAGCTACCAAACAATTCTATAGATGATACGGTTACAATTAAGATAGAGTATCAATTCTTACGTTAACCAAGATTATTTACATATTATTCACTATTCTATCGTTACTCAATTCAATTTTTCGGCATATATATCTTTTTTCTATGAACTTTTCGTTTTCGCCCTTCTCTTTTTTTGTCATTTCACTTTTTCTTATGGCATAATCGTTTCAAACTACTATGTACGCGTTGAGAGTGGGATATACTGAGGAGGAAGATAACTATATTTGTTCCACCTTCGCAAAGACTCCATATCCAACTACAGATCGTTACAACAAGATAGCGAAGGAAATGGACAAGTCTATTAAGACGTTGAAAGTAGGAAAAAGTTGTAGTCTTAGCATTTTTCTAATGTTCATCTATCTTCTCAGAGCAAACTCTGCAGATGGCAGCAAAAGGCACAGCGTGAAGAACAGTCTACTCGGCATTCAAGCTCCTCGTCTACGATCAACAACATGACGCCTATGATGGGATCATTGGCGAACATTTCCCTGAATTTCATTAGTACGGAGGAGGCTGCAACTTTCAAGGCTCAGATAGTTGCGTCTCCACCATATTCGCGCTTGATCAACGATGACATCCTAAGGTAGGGTCATCTATCTACATTGACAGGCATCGGACCTCATCTAGGTGAGCAATGGCGGGCTATTCGTTTTCTGTATTTGCCTTTATATATTGTGAAATAGGTGCATTCTTCAGCAAATGGATGACTTGTCTCAACACACCTGAGAATTTGATGACTCCTTCAGGCTCCCAGAATAACATAGAATTTTTTTGTGATGGCGCTGCGTGAAATTCAATTCAAGAACAAATCGATGTATTCTGAAAGTCTCACCGTATTGATCACATATGTGTAGCAACGGAGCAAGTGGTTCTACCGTCCAAATTGCTATCACTTTCAGTACTTTCTACCGCATCAGATTCGCTACAGAGTAAGTGTAATAGTATCTATTTGACACTGTCATTGTCTCTGTTCATTGTAGCTTCGCATATATGCGACACCAGAAGGTGTCTGACCGCCAAGTATCTTATTGTGGAATTAGTGCGTGCAAATATTGACCACTCTTTGCGTCAAGGGTTGATGCTAATTTTATGACCCGGAACACCAATATACATCCTCGGTGCAAAGCCATGCCGTCACGGAGTACAATATCAAGATGCGAAAGGTGATCATCTTCGATACAGTTGTCGAAAAATTAGAGTTGTACTACAAAGCGTCGAAGCACTAGCTTATTTTGATAGTAAACCATAAGATATGAGAACCATTTTTTCTATTGTAATTAATACTATTCAAAACTAAAATAATGTAATTTATCTTCTTGGTTTTGTTTCAGTTACTTGTAGCTGAATTTGGAAGATGACATCGCTTGATTCATGTTCATAATTATTCTCTCACTTTCATAAGGAATTTTCAGTTTAACACTAGAAACGATTGTTGTTTCAATCGAATATCGATCACCGTCACATAAAACATTTTGATTTTAAAGAGAACAGTAAAAATAGCGGATACTTCTGGAATGTGGAAGCAATATAATCAGTGGAATTTTTCGACTTTGGCTGTTTCTTCGAAGGTCACTTCGCCTTCGCGTTGCTCATAAGAATCAAATGGATTCAGTTGGCTCAGAAAATCATTAGATGTGTCTTGGGTAAATGCTTCTTATTCGGTGTAGGTTGTGCACTTTTGAATTCCATCTATTCGAAACTGTCGTTTCTGTTCTATTATCAATACAGCCTGTCATAAGAAAATGTTGTCCAATGCAGCAAGTCAAAGTTCTTTTCTACGCTTAGAAAAGAACCAAATTCTAATGGATTCATTGTGCATTTTATCGAAAGACTGACTATAGATTTACTCTCATAGTTTCTTATGGTATATAAATACTTTTGTTAAATAATTTTCACAATGTTAATCAGTAATTTGTAGAAATTTGCTTAAATATTTCCATCGCGAATGAAGCAAATGTGTATTCGTGGTGAGATCAGCAAGAATAATGTTTGATATCATTCAAATTAGATATAAATCGATTGAATTTCTAAAGTCTAGTTTATGTATTATGTTAATATTTCTGTATCTTATTTTTCTTCTTTGTTCTAAATTATTCGTCAGTCAATTTCCTATTTTGATCTCCTGAGAAGCTGTGTTGACAGGCATCTATTCAACAATAACATACCTTTCAAAATCTACATATTATATCTAGAACTCTTATTCCTGCTTAATTATTTATGTGAGGGAGAAAATTTAAATTTTATAGCACTATTATTCAAACGAGACACGAATAATAAAATTTTTCTAAACCTGTCTAATGACAAATGACTTGTCTTGCCAAATTTGGCAACTTCTTCGACGGAGGTTTAGAGAACTCAAAATGATATATTTTAAAGAATGATCACTGTACAATATGATTTAATATAAATGTTAACCATTTCCTAATATAAACATCATCAATCGATGGAAATGTAAGCTGAGACATAGTATTAGACGAGGACTTTGTCAATGACATTCGTTCGAATGGGTTGTTCTTGAAAAATTCTAGAATTGATTCGAATGGACGCTTTGCTGTTGATTGTGATATTAACTTGACTTTCCATTCGTCGTAAGAAACACTGACAAGTGTAATTCCACAATTTTGGATGTTTTCAATTATATTTTGGAATGCTATTCCTTCGTTTGATTGAACAATATGATACGTTTTACCATAAATAGGTGGTTGAAGACGACTCAAAGATACAATACTTTGAGCAGCTAAATTAGCTGGTAAACCATTTAGTTTAATATGAAAGGCTGTCGTTGGATAGCAGCCTGTTTTCATGACGGCTGCCAATAACAATGTGTTAATATCATTGTGATTACAAGCACCAGTTTCTGTATTTCCCCAAATCGATCCAAGCCGATAGATGTTAACTGGTAGACCTAAACGGCTGGCTTTTGCGATGAGCTTCTCTGCCACCCATTTACTTTGTGCATAACCGCTTCTCAAATGATTAGGAGAAATTTCATCAATAGGTGCTTCGTGTATCATTTCTGAAGGTAGTACACTAATTGTTGATATGTAATGCACTGGTATACATGTAGTAGCATGAGTCGCAAGACGGATCACCTCAAGAGTGCCGGAAACATTCGAGCTGTAGAGTTTATTGTAAGGAAGTACAAAATTAACGGCAGCTCCACAATGAAAAATAGTATCTATTTGATTAGCCAATACCGAATAAGTTTCATTATCGAGTCCGAAATGTTTCTGAGCAAGATCGCCACGCAATGCGACAATACGATCTCGGAATTCCTCATTCCACAATTGAAGAAATATCATATTTTCTTGAATACGATCTAACGGATTTGTCGACACTTGACATCGGACAAGGCAAATGAATTTGCACTCGGACGGATACACTTTCAATAATTCAGCTAGTAAGAAAGCACCTACGAATCCGGTGGTTCCCGTAATAAAAATCGTTGAAGACGACATGCTTCCATTTTTCTTTTCATCAATCTTTATATTCAATTCTTGTATGGAATCGTTCAATACTTGAGATATAATCGAGTCCGGAAACGATAAGATTTGTGACGGATTTTCAATTATATTTGCTAGATTGTCTAAGGTCATATTGGATTCGAAAAGTATATTGAATGGTACAGGTACACCTAGATCATCGTATATCATACGAGAAAGACGCACAGCAGCCAATGAATCACCACCGATTGATAGAAAATTTGTTGCTTGATCTACTGTCAATTGATGCCCTGTTGCTCTTTCGATCATACTTTTTAAACGATTTTCTATTGATTCGACAGGTTTCAGTCGATCGGCATAATGAGCAGCCAATCGATAACGACAAAGCTTCATTGATGATGTGAGTAAGCCATTTTCAGGTGTAAAAGGTTCAAAATCAATGATTAATCTCGATGGAATTTCATGTTTTCGAAGTGATTCTTTAGTAGCTAACGAATGTAGATCTTGCATGATGGCATCATAAAATAATTTATTTGGATGACTATTATCTAATTCAGTAAGATCATATTTTAAAGTAAATGCCCGAGCATATTCTTTGTTTGGTACTATGACTGCTACAACAGAATCTTCTAGAGGATTACCATGAATATAGATTTGTTCGACGAATGGACTTTGCATATAAATTACTTGAAGACATTCTGGTGATACAAATTGTCCTTGAGAAAGTTTAAAGAAATTTTTTTTTCGATCAATAACACGTAGATTTGGTTGTTCATCGTTCACATGGCGTAACTCAACAATGTCTCCAGTACGAAAAAATCCATCATCAGTCAATGCCATATTTGTTTCTTCAGGATTGTTCATATATCCTGAAAACATTGTCTTGGTTTTAACTAAAAGCTCACCTCGTGGAAATGGTTTATCATCAAGTGTATAACACATTTCTGGTACTGACTCAAGACGATAAATGATAGTCTTTTCAATAAGATTGTCAAATGCAATTACACCGCACTCAGTAGTTCCGTATGATTCCATTATTTGACAATGCCAAAAACAACGTTTCATAAAATCGAGCACTGTCGAACTAACCATAGCACCGCCGATAGAAAGGACTGTACATCGGATCGGAATTAGTTTTCTGAATTGTTGAAGAAGAGTCTGTTCGACTATTGTCACGTCAGTAGTTGATTGATTGATAGTCATCAATGAAAGGGTTGCTTTATATTCAGCATAAATTTTATTCCAAATAGTTGGTGGAGCAGAAAAACTGGTCGGTCTGACTAGAGCTAGTTCTTCCATTATACAAGTTATGTCACCTGTTGAAAATCCTATGCGGCCTCCTCCGAGAAATACTGCAATGGAACTTTCGCGATCAGTGGCCCATGCAAGCGGTCGGTAACAGAATTTAACACGTTCATTTCGAAATGTTATATTTAACGGTGGAAAATTGTTTCTAAATGCATTTTCAGAGATCATAGCTCCTTTAGGAAATCCTGAGCTTCCACTCGTATAGATGACAGTAATACAATCATCAGGTTTAGTGATGGTATAGTCGTATTGTTTCATTGCACCATATCTTTCGATAGTACCCATGTAATCAATTGAAAGACCATTTATCTCTAGAATTAAATTATGGTTATGAACTGTACTAACGTATATCATTGTACAACTCTAACATTCGTTACAAGCCTGAATACACTGGATTCTAATTGGTATAATGATTGACATTCAACCTTATTATTTACTAATTGAAACATCAATATTTAGCTAAATTTACGGCTCGAGCTGCATTATGTGTATAACTGATGTACAAAGTCTGGAAGGTGGGATTATATGGTTGATGCTTGTCATATCTCTGAAAATATTCCTAGAGGATACTATTTCAAATAGTAATTTAGAAATGAATTGCTGAAAGATTCCTTTGAAACTAGTTTTTAGGCATAAAAAATGTCTGTCTTCCGAACTAATATTCCTTTAAAGACAAAAAAACATAAGTGTTAATAGTAACCAATCACAAAATTGACTCTATAGTGTACTTCTAGACAGAACCTCGGCGTCGGTGAATATTTCGGGAAATTTTATTGGTTGATAAATTAGAAGCGTATGACTTCGTCATAATATGTTGTAAAAGATAGATTCTCAATTTTTTCCATGGACTTTGAACCAAACGGTGATGATCTAATCGAGAGACTAATTCTCTTTTGATATGTACACAATCATGATTGCTATGTTATTCCATACAAGGACTGTATAAATATTTTATTTAAGATCGCCAAAACCAGTGATATGATCTAACATCATTTCAAATGTGATTATTATATGAACATTTTTTCGATATATCAGTTTTTTTCCTGCTGCGAAGGGCAAGCAAATATTTGCAAAACTTTAAATAATTTTGTGTAAATGTAATTACAAGTAGGGTTCTAGTACCTAAAAATACTGAAGATTTCTACTAGCGACAGTTTTGTTAAAGTAATATAAGTGTAACCATAGTATAGTATGCTCTAGTTCCTAAATCTATTTTCAAAAAACTAAAAAACAGTCATTTTTTACAGAAAGATTATTGACAACTACTTAAAGAATAACGGATTATGATGAAAAATCCGAATAAAACATTCTATCTGTGATTGCCACCCAATATATTCGATACTGAACTATACATATTGAGTTCATTAAAGCTCATCAGTTGGCGAGATATAAGATTTTACGGAATTACGTCATACTCTCTGTTCGATATGATATTGCGCCTTTCAATCATATCTTTATTGCAGAGTTCCTGGCTTCTACTATGGTGTACACATCTTTTCCTTTAAGAAACATTTGACAAACGTCCATAGTTTGCATTATGTACGAGATGATAGTGTCTTTCTTGATAACAGGCAAACAAATGTACGCATTTTGCTTGTGTAATATAAAAATATAAGTGCTGAAATAGATATTGAAGTGATAATTTAAACTCGGTCAGTTTATCTTCAACAAATATGATTTGTACAAGTGGAAACATATTCATATAGACTAATTTTCCTAGGGAGTACAATATTAACACGTTCTTGATTCCTATGAATATTTTTTCTTAATAGTTCCATATCTCAAACTACGCTAGAATATTAGAGACCAATGATTAGATTTTGTAGTTATTGCGACTCGTTTTTAGTAATTGCAGAGCAGCTGTCTAACTATTCTATGAAAAAAAACGTAGGTTATTCAAAATGTTTAACGACTGGGATAAACTTCCATTCTACTGTCAGATGATGTAGTTAATGTCATAGAATTCTAATTTGTTTCTACAAATGGATTGGCATCTTACTCGGTATTATCTGAGGGACTGGATCCATGCACACAATATATCGTAATGATGGACATTCGGAATGTAATTGAATGAATCTTGGTAACATTTGTTTGTCACAAACAATAATGGATATTGGTGTGTTTTTGATAATAAAAGCTATTTCACGATCATTAAACAAACAATAGATTGGCACAGTAATAAAACTTTGTAGAATGCAAGCAAAATCAGTCATTAACCATTCAGGTCGATTTGCTGCACAAATACCAAGATAATCACGTGGTTTTATCAAATGTTGTAGTCCATGACTGAAATTTATGGTTCTTTCACCGACGGTTTTGAATGTTTGCCACGAATACGAGTCTACATAGTTTTTAGGATCATTTGGATCCAGGTCGCGTACACCCATACAGTAACGATCCTGATAGGTGGTAATAGCAGCCAGAATTCTTGCTGCCAGATCTGCTCTAGTCGATTCTGCTTCTTCGACATAGCCATAAGCAATCTCGCGAACCAACCGATGTTGATGTGGTGGTTGCATTGTTGCTGTGCACGTTTCACATTGATCATAATCAGGACAGACAGTGCAGTTGAAACGAAATTCACCATGTTTAAGAATACGATTGCAACTATCGCATTCCCAAAAGCTTGGCTTCGTAACACTATCGGAATCCGTACTCTTCTAATAATGAAATAGGAACAAATGAGCTAAAGTTTCATCTATTAATCTACACATTCCACTGCAAAACATACTATCTATTTTTATAATGTACATCAGTGGCTACCAAGTAATGAACTCTTTCTATCTGATACATACCCTTTTTTTGACATAGCAGATGGGCAGTAATTCTTCAATATTTAGTTCAAACTATTTCCAAATGAGTTTACAGCCATCAAATAATTTGATCGTCTTGTTACGACAGAAAAAGGTGCGAATTCAGACAAAAAAGAAACGTCACATTACGAGAATTGTAGGCATACTACCAGCGCACAGGGGAACAAAGCAACCAAAGATAAAAGTAAAACAAAGAAAAAATCTAAATAAGTACTTACTTTTTCTGCCGTCATCGGTTTCATATGCGCAGCATTCATTTTGATGAAAGAATCAGAACGACTCAAGGGTTGTGCAAGATTGTTATTATATCACATGTTGAAAAAGCAAAAAATATTCTTCTTTTCCTTTTTCTCTCGATGCATGCGTCATCTTTCTATAGAATTATGTTGTTTCGTATGAATGAGTCATTTACAATACATGTTGTCATCCTCTCATATGAATGTCTAATCGGTCAACAATATATAATTCGATAATTTATGTATCGCAGCTCTTCTTAAAAGAAAGATGAAGTATTCTCAAGAATTTTCTTAATTTTCTGTTCAGATTAATAGAATCATATGAATTTTGAATGAGATTGATCCTTTTTATCTAAATTATCACAGAAAACTAGGGTGCAGATGTGGGACGCGAATCTAATTTGTGGCTTAGTAGAAGATAATAACCCATATTCACACTCAGCCATACCTACATCCATTTTTGCTGAAAATACTGTAACCAATTCACGATGTTGTTATTGATTTTTCTCAAATTCAATTTTTTTCCATCGTTTACTCACCAGTACATAACTTTTTCCCGATCCACCTTTGAACGAACACCATGGACATGTTTTATGTCAAAACGACCAAAATTTTGTTTCATAAAAATGTAGGTACGAATTTATGAAACATGTATCCGTTGTTGAAGTATCTGGAAGTCGCTGAAGAAGCTTAAAACATTTTTTTGTAATATTTTATTTAAAACCCTCACTACAATTCAATAAAAACCAATTTTAAAATAAACTGTTCCTCCAATTTGTGGGTACATGTTTTTTCTTTATTTTGAAATAAGTCTCATGAAATAACATTCTGAAGTGTCAGACGCCATTTCATTCCATGTTTTCCGTTCGTATCGGTCTTTATGAGACTAAGACAATTCTAATATGATTTGTCCCTATGAACTTCCTGAGCCGAGATTTCAAATACCTTCTATATCAAAAAATAAACAATTTTTCATTTTTTTTCTTCAAATTTTTCTGTTTTACGGGCGGTTAGAGACTTAAAAATTCTGAACGTATATCTTTATAATTGAGTTAGTATTGATAATTTGTTCTGGAGAAAGTGAATGGCATCCGATGTATGATTAAAAAAGTTGACAAATTGCTCAACCGATTCAGTAATCTTCGTCTCCTTCTTGACTATATGCTCGGTGATCAATAAGACGATCCTTCAAGAAACGATGTTGTATCATTATTTGAAGGAGAGAACTCAATGAGCAACTTATCAAACTCAGCAAAAGAATGTGATTGAACCTTTTGTTGAATCTAATGTTGTAAATAAATAATATGAACAACCAGTATCTTCACTCAAACATATCCGAATGAGATATGTTGAATTGGAACTTTGCTGCAATCTGTGATGAATAGATTTTCATGAGTTTTTTCGTTTGTCCTCATCACCTATTTTTTCACGCAACTCGAGAACTTTGTTAATATAATCGAGAGAAAACGAGCTCGAAAAAGATTCGTCATTTTTAGTTGCCAGAAAAAGTCGAATCATCTTCTTCTGTCTCACTAATTTCGTGAACATTGTCGAACAGACCTTTGAGTGTATGTACATGATTAAGTATGATGTTATTTCAAACATTATATGATAGAAATGTTAGAAAATTTTGAAGTTTACCATTGCGACAGAGTCTTTTTATATTCGTAACAAACATTTCCACATGCTTACTCCTCTAACCTTATTATGAATTGTATAAGTAGCGCTAGAGTTCTCATATGCGATCAAAGAGTTTCGATCATTTTTTTACATTCATTCTATACCAATTGTAAAGAAATTTTTTTCATCTAGAAGACTGATAGATGGAATTCACATATTTACCGATAGCTGTTGCTGTTATTAGCATCGAATTCCTGTTCAATACAGTGATTACTTTCGAAAGCGGTGTGCAATCACTTTGGCATGTCATATCGCTCGATAAACTAAACCGAACCCATTACTCAATCACGACATGTACTCTTTGCCGGTTAGCAATCACTTACAGTTTAACAACAATGTGACTTATTTAGAATCAAATATTCAACTAAATAGTGGCAATTGCAAAGATTTACACATGATCATCATAGCAGAATTGGCTAAATTGAACTACAATCAACTATATTATAGACTAGATCGACAAGAGATAGCTGCAGCGAACATATTCACTGATTGGTGCTATCCATTTGTACCATATGCTCATTTTGATGATGAAGAATTCGAACGAGGCTCGATATTTGTGACGATGCAACTGAAAGCAGCTCAAACGAATATTGCATACCAGGAATGAGCACAAGCCCGTCTAGCAATTGGTACTGCACTCCATTCAGTACAAGATTTTTACAGTCATACAAGCTGGATCGAATTGAACATTGAAGAACCGAATGAAGATTTAGGTACTGGCCGAGCTTTAGGATCCATCATCGACAAAATGCGAGCACTTGCAATAGTTGTCGCAGTACAGATAAAGATTGTATTCGAAACAATTCGGTTACTGGTCGTCAACTAATCAGTGGCTATTCTTCTTTTGTATATCTATCCGATAAACCTGCTGGTAAATGTAGTCATGGTGGTTCGCTGGACTTTTCTGTCGACAATGATGCATACGGAGGAGGTATCAATAAAGACAGTGCAAATGCCGATCATAGACATTTGCATGCTCAAGCAGCATCAATAGCTTATGCAGCTGGTGTTAAAATACTAAGCGAACTGTGGACATTGGCCAACAACGATGTGTTCAGCAAGCTGCTTGGCCTCTCAAACTCGTTTAGTCTTGTATTTGTTGTTGATGTTAGCAATCGACAAGAGTAGTTTATTACAATGATTCGCAACGCAACTGCTTCACTCCTCTTCCGAATGCAACAATATCTGTCAAACCAATCAGCTATATACTTGTACCATTCAACGATCAGCATTGGGGACCTATTTATACTATCACTGAATTCAATACCTTTGTTGAGTTGATTCAAGAACTACAAAAGACCGATCTTCAAAATCGATTGCAACACGGCTATCATGCACTGAACGAAGCACTACAATTGTGCAAATCATACTCATTAGTATTCATAATCACAGATGCTCCTGTTCATGATTTCTATTCAAAAGGACGTACTGTGGCACTAGCTGAATTAAAAAAGGCTAAAATCGATGTTCTATTCGTAAATAGTACGCAGTCAACGTCCAGAACTGTCTATGAACTTGTTGAATTTACCCGTCTGACTGGTGGTCTCTTTACAAATGTAAACACGGTACAACTAGAAATAACTCAAGAATTTATTTTTCCTCGTCTTGACGAAGCAGTCGGCTATGAGTGCGCTTTATTTCCGCACATATCTAATCATCGTCATGGGTCATTCATCCTGAAGACAACAGCAACTTTACTGCGAATGAAAGTTTTCTCATCAAGCCTGTCATTTCTCTTTAATCTATATGATCCAAACGGATCAATTTTTCCACCGAATTCTCGTTTTATAGCTACTTGCCTACAAATATTCACCATTAACTTAGGCAATCGATCACGTTTCGGCCAATGGACTTGCAATTGCAGCGAAAATTGTGGTGTTGAAATCAACGCAAAGAGTGAATGTCGTTGTCAAACGTAAGTTTATGCTCCACTAACCGATGGCTCATTTACCATCGATACAACGATGCCTCTAGTCAATCAAAATGGAGTATTCACAATTACCAAATGTGACAATTCCAACGAAGTTCTCAATAGTTCGATTCAACTTATCGGTATAGATGGTAAAATGCTGACAAATTATTCAACAGCTAATCCGGATTTGATCACTCCCATCACAGTTCTATCTCAACATATTCGTGTGTGTACTCGGGTCGGATATCGTGATGGGATATTTGTTCATCGAAACAAACGAACAATGGTTGATACAAGTCAAATTATCATGGTTATTCATAATCAACCATTGATTGCAATCAATAATCAAAATCTTAATGTTTCTTTTGCAATTCGAAATTATGCTTCAATATCACTTCGGGCTCAATTGCATGTTGATGGTATCTTGCTAAATATATCATGGTATTCAATTCAACGAAACTCGACCGCGGACGGCGTAATTACGATTGATTCAAGTAGATACCGATCAATCAATGAAACAACACGACTCGTTCTGCTAGTATTTGCTCTACAAGCATTTAGAGGTGTTCGTCAAGCTGATATAGAGAACGCTCTATTTCAACACGAACAAATCGTTCCGTTATATGTGCAAAGTACAGCGATTCGCCTTAATCCTCCGACACACTTTGTCAACATTAACAATTACGGTTCATTTCGAGCTATTAACATTTTCATATAGACCATATATGTCATTATTTCTTTTACAGTTTGACTTTGATGAGAACAAACACTAATATGCGCTTGTTTTAGAAGCACGTTTCCTCTGTCCAATTTCTCAAACAGTGCTAAGATGACTGCAGAATGTTTATTATTTGCTGCCATCTGAACTTGCTGTTTTTCAAATTAAGTTTTTTCTCGATATTGCGGCTTCTCACAGAAATACGGATGAAAATAGTTAATTAATTAGTGTAACCTATCGGTATGGGCACATGTGGGCTCAATCGAACTGAACTTCTATACGTACATTAATAGCAATTAGATATAAGGAAACCAAAAGAGAAGCCAAAAAAAGCACGACATAGTGATAATGGTTAAGTAGACAAAGTGATCGTGCTTGGTATCAGTTGTACAGTTTGAGAAATTGTCTAAAATTCATTTTTTAACATGGAAAGCCATAGTAAAAAGAAATTTAAGAAAAGCTAAAAATATAAATACTAACTGCCAATAGAAAGATGGGTGTGTGGGCATAGGTGTTCATGCCGCAAAGCCTATGTCACACTGACACAAACTATATGGAATCAGTCAACACAATCAGGTCAGAGTGAGTGCAGCTAACGTAAAACTTTTGTTTTAGACTCTCGTACGATTTTTCTTTCCGAGAAGGTTTAACACAAAGAACGCACATCACTGAACCAAGTGTTTTTGTAAAAAGTGAATACTAAATAGCTTTCGATTCGGTTTTATCAAAGTTTTGGTTTTTACAAAAGATATTTCAAAAAAATTCGTACGAAACCTTTGTAAACCTAACTTAACAATATCAGACCATGATTACTCGATAGGATATTTTCTTTTGAGAGCTAAGAAATAAAAAGAAACAATATTGGTTTTCGACAACGAAGAACAACATTACTAAAATAGCGTATTTTTCTTTACGGCTTCGAACGAATGCTTCAAAAATGAACTCAGTATTTTTCATTTCGTATATAATTCTAACACATATTCTGAAAAGGCGATTCTTACTTCTAAAATGATACGTGTTTTTTGAAGAATTGAATTTTACAAGAAAATCGACTTTCGAAGGAGCAGTTTCCCTGAAGATACCGCTCATTAAAGTTGAAATGCAGCACAGTTATAGATGATGAATGAATGTTAATTTGTACATAAAGAATGAAATCCTTAAAGTTGTTCAGAATCACGTTTGATCAACACTTCATATTCAATACTGATTGAAATGGTATAGAATAAAGGTTGAGAAGAAAAAAACTATTGAACAACTGAAAGAAAAGTTAATGAAAAAATTGAAAAGATTATCATCAAATCTGTACAAGCTATGCTTTCAAGTAAAGGTATGAGCTCCAAAACATTGCTGATGAAAGATCTCATGGAGTATATTCTTTTTGATTTTTGAAAATTACTATTTTTTATTTTTGTTTGATAACAAAAATAACGACTACGAATAATTTTGTAGCAAGACCTTTTACACACAAGTTAGTAGCGAAGTGCAGTTTCATATTTTGTAATGCATCAATGCTGGTTGATTGCAAAACTATGTCACATGATTGACAGCACATTTGTTGAATATTTTGCTTGAACGGAAAGAAAAAAGCTGGTGATTGCAATTCATGGCATCAGAAATATGTTTCACATATCACGGCTCACGTACTTCGTGCAATAGTAATCTCATTCCATTACATGTTTTTGTGGAGTTTAATAACTAAGTCATTTTAGATGAGTTTTACTGAGTTTGATACTACATATCAGTCTTTACCTGATCAACAAATTGATAGAAACAAGCGAATAAATCGGAAAAAAAACATATTCTAGGAACTTGCATACATCTTATGATATTGACGATGAATATTATATTTATATATCTATTTTTAAGGAAATTGGCTATAGAAACATACTTAGGGCATACCAAAAGTAGTGGCAGTAACACTTTAATACCGTATAGTAAGCTTTAAGAAACTTTCTTTCAATATAGTCTGATAGAGAGAAGAATGCTCTTTTTTTTCTATGCTATTTGATCATACTTTAACTAATGTCATAATAATAAACTTTCAATAAGATCTGTTTCGTTAGAATTTGTGCTGGTTGTATTAGATGACAATGGGTGAGAAGATTAGATGGTCTTGCTTTGCATTTCAATTTTCAATACCTTGATATGTTGTATTAAAAAATCCAAATATATCACAAGATGCAGCGTGAAAAGCTCTGCAATTTACATAAGACCGTTTAGTTTATAGTTGCACTTTTTGTTTTCAAAATCAATGAAATTCTGTGCGACCGATTTTCGAAGATTTTTGAATTTCATATCTTTTCCTTAATTAACCACACTTATACATTTGTGATTTATTATTATGTAGCTCTTATGTGCTCCTAACAAGTAATATAAGAGTGAATGAGGAAGTATAATTGGAACATGTATTCATTGGTCTAAACTCGGTCATCGATTATCGTTTTTGATGTGACTCTTTAACCGAAGGAATAAGAAAAGGAATTTGTCGTGTGCTAGTAAATGACTTTGTTTGCAGGGTTGAAAATTGGTCACATAGAATTTTGTCCATTTCGAAAACAAAAAGTACAACTATAAAATAAGCTGTGCTTTATAAATTGTAGAGCTTTTCACGCTGCATCTTGTGATATATTTTGATTTTTTAATACATCATATTAAGTTATTGAAAACTGGCATGCAAAGCTCGTCCATCTAATCTGTTCACTCTTGATCATCTAAAATAACCAGCACAAATTCTAACGAAACAGATCTTATTGAAAGTTTATTATTATGATATTAGTTGAAGTATGTTCAAATAGCATAGAAAAAAAGAGCATTCTTCTCTCTATCAGACTATATTGAAAGAAAGTTTCTTAAAGCTTACTAAACGGTATTAAAGTATCACTACCACTACTTTTGGTATGCCCCCTAAGTATGTTTAATAGTGATTGATAGTATAATTGAATGTATACGTTGAAAAGGCAGTAACTGACTTTTGTGTTTAACATCCCATTCGATGATAAGCGTTTGAGTACAGCAATATATGTTTCCATTTTTTTATTTTAGACATGCGCGTGTGGATATCGATGAAGAAAAGATTTACACCCACATCGATACTTGACATATATTGATGTGACATTTTACAAATGTCTACAGAATGTATGAGAATTTATTAATGTAATAAACTTATTGTGATTGACGTTTTCTATTGCCTAAACTGTCTTTCCCAAAGTCGAGGTCAACAAATGATATTTTACAATGCCTATTTTTTTTTTAAATTCAGCAAATTTCTCTGAAATAAATTATCACAGAATAAAAGAAAGAAAAAACTTCAAAAGAATATAGATGTAAATGTTCGTCGAATTGGAATATTATAGGAACGTAATCCTTTATTACGAACACTTGAAATTGACGATGAAAATTGATGACGTAGAACAGGCATAAGCAAAAGATAATTGTCAGATTTCCATGTTTTTGGTAAAAATGATGAATGTATTGACATAGTATGATGATATTTTCGAGAAAGACCAAATGCATGTCTTTCTTTATATAATTCTATTTCAGAATTAATTGAATCAGTTGATAATGATGATGATATAGGTTGAAAACGAGGTAAAATTGAATAATGATTGAATTCTGTATCATAAGTATTTAAATGATTATTTACTGATGTTGTTTGTTTATTAATAAACATTAAAAGATTACATGATTGAAATTTTCGATATTCATGTTCATCTTTGATTGATAATTCATAGATATTAGGACATGAATGAACAATACCACCAGCAGTAATAAAAAATTCATCATCATCCACTAATTGATCATCATAATTTTCTGTTCCAAATATACATGGTGTTGTTGGTCGTATTAGATACGAAAAACGAGATGGTGATTTTTCTGTAATACTATTATTGTTATTATTATTATTGAGCATCGAAATGCCCGTCGTCGTCGTTTTGTATGGTATTATCATCGTCGAAGAACATTGATGAATTGTCAAAGATGACTGACAGTTCAAAATACATGATGATGAGGAGAAAGAATAAGAGGATGCTGGATCTTTTTGACGTATCTAACAATAACATTGAAGCATTTCTTTTATTTTTCTGTCATATCCTTCTCTTCGTCTTTCTATATATAAAAGTCCACTTGCCCTATTCTTGTCATTAACCATGTGCCGTATAATATCATCATCGTTGGTAGATAATTCCGAATCGACTAATGCAATTTGTAGCATCGCACTAGCAAGACTTTTCAAAAAGATATATAAACAAACTAATCAATTATCTTCTTTTTTCTGTTAATATTCACCTTGAAAAAGATACAAATGAACACATGTGATCTTTTTTGATGCTATAAGAATTCCAATGATGATTCAGTGATAACGAGAAAAATTACAAAACGATGCTTTATATCCTTTGCATATTAGCAGATAAAGAGAGATAGTAAGAGAAAAATCACATACTAATGCCAGAAATTTGATCCTAAATGAAAATACATTCCTATGATTTGTTTCTTTTTGTTTTAATCTCAATTGCTAAAAAAATGGATATACAACAATGTATTTCATATACAAAACGAATAATTATAATATTCATATTCAAATCTGTCTGATCCTTTTTTTTCTGTGTGCATGATAAAAACATGATTTTCATTAAATAAGTGTACTTGACTATCGAGGTGTCTAGTGTCAAGATTCAAATTTCTTCAATAGAAAAAAAAAAAGAATCGAACTGCACATAATCTGTCTATTGTATGAAAACTTTAAGTTTTATGTTGTCAAATCAATATTTTATTTTGACATGAATCTATTGTCTTCCGGATACATATATATATATATATATTGATATGATTGAACAGTTTAGATTCTCAATAAATAGCTATCACTACATTCTAATTTCTCTGTTTAATGTAATGAATAGGTTCACGTTAGATTAATACAACTAGTAATTGTTGAACAATGAATATGAATGCTTTTCTGACAGATAACTGTCGACAATAATATGACACGAATAAAAGAGAACAAAAAAAACAATAACAAACGAACAATTGTTGATTAACTTTTTTTAATAATATCATTGAACGTGTATGTGTGTATACTGCGTCTCGAATCATTGATAGAGCATTATACAATAGAAAGGGAAAAAGAAACGCGATATCAGTAGAACGTCAATTTCCATATCAAAGAGATTGTGTATACATTAGCTACGCGCGCTCTATACGGTCGTACGCCCATTATTACTCATCATATGAATAGTTCGTTTGAGTTTAATCATTGAACTTCAATCAAGCATGCAAACACTTTTACTCTTTTATTTTCTCCATGATTATAAACAAGCAATGGTAGTGATCTACAGTCCAAAATCGCTTGATCAATCGTGACTGGACATGGCCTTCGGTTGACAAACATAAATTGTGTGTATGTGAATGTATGAGATCCCTAAAGAAATCGAGAAGAAAGCTTGATATACATGAGAGAGAGAGAGTAGAGTAATCATCTAGTGAGAGTGTTAATTTTCGGTTTGTATTTGTATGATGTTGTTGTTTTTCTTATACCCTAAGAGACCAACTTAGAAAAAGAGAGGGAAAAAGAGAGCGCACATCTACTCCTTTCTATTTTCTTCTTCGTTTGCTTTATTAACTGAACTGGAATAAGAAAGAGAAAGAGAAAAGAGAAGACGGAGCAGCAAAAAGAAGAAATAACAGTTATTATAATAACAGTGTTGTCGTCTAATCATATTAGTATAGAGAACTCGTTCGCTACTAATTGACTATAGTACTACAGAAGAGCTACGGGATTCCGTCAAATTCTGTTTTTATCGAAGGACAAATTTGATATTATCGTGTACGATCCGACAAACATTGACTTTTTCCGCTTTTTTTTGTTACATGCAATGTGCATGTATCTTAGCCTCATTCTATCTCATCCGTCGAAACTAATCAAGTATCGACTGTGTTGAAAGAGTTCTTACCAATTATTTTGTCACCCTCAAGGCATTAACATTTCGCTCGGATCAATGATTAACTTTGGGAAGACCAATGAAATATATAACGTGAGTTAATTAATATATTAATTGTCCTCGAATTTGACGTTTATTATCATATTTCAACTATGAAATGTGTGAAATAAAATTTCGCTTTGTTGACGAAAAAGAAAAAAAATCTCCGCATATACTGTCAACATTTGTGTTTAACTCAACTCATTTAACCTTCCTTCCGTTGCCGATAGCATAGTATTGAACCTTCTTTTCTTTTTTCTGTCTGTTTATGTCACTCACATGGTGTTGATTGTTTGCTTTTAGGCTCATATCCTTATCAAATACAATTCTACATGTACGTGTTATTTGTTGATTCTGTCTGCTATCATCATAAGTTTATTTAGATTTTTTTCACCATTCTTATAAATCAGCCATTTGTTAGTATACACTTAAAAAACAAATTCTAATGAATCCATCATCAGTATTTTTCTATATATTCATTAATATCAAGTCTAATTCAATTGTAGGATTGTTACCTTTTGTCGAGTGTATGCATGCTTGAGTAGTGTAATGATGAGTATGTACGTATGTGTTCGCTCTCCACTCACATCTTATCGATAACGGAGCATTTCATGGTTCGAATATTTGCATATATATTGTCATGATGATGAATCTGTGGATATGTATACTCGACTTTTTAAATGAGATTGATAAGGTACAGAGAAAAAGAAAGCGAGAGAGAGAGAGAGAAAAAAAAAATGGCTTCACCTGTCCAATACTAGAATTGGAGCTAAATCACTTATCATCATAGTGAATTACGCCAGAGAGCTATTGAAGATTAGAGAACAGACACTTTGCACCTTTTCACTGTTCGTATTCGAACAGGTGTGGATTTTTTTTCTCTTTTCTTGTCTCTTCTGTCCACCACGGGAAGTCGATAATCGTTTTTTCTGTGATCGATGTTTTCAGATGACTATGTATATATGCATAGTTAAAACTCCCAATTCGTTTAAAGTTTTTTTCTTTTTTTCCTCTTATTCACATACATATTATACTTTTTTTCAATTAAATGAATAGAAATGAACATTCATTTAACGTGTTGTGTTTCTCGAGAGATACAAACGACAGTCAACTATCGTTGTTCATCGCGATGATCTATCCGCAGTAAGTCATAATATTATTATAGTATAACTTCTCTTTCTCATTGCTCGTTTTTTTTGGATGATTACGATAGGAAGACACAAATGAGTTTTTTTTTGTGTTGTTTCGATTAAACCTCTCGGTTCACATACGCATTCGATTTGTTGCATCATCATACATTTTGACTTTTTTTTCTTTTACTCTTTGTATATTGTTGAAATGGGCGGAGTGTCAAGTACGATTACACAAGCGACACGCGTGTCTACTGATGAACTATTCATTCACAAAACATTATGCGTATGTATATGTCCGTCATCCGGTCTGTTGCCGCTTATTGGCATATAGTGTTCAGAAAAGGAAAAAAATGCAGAAGATGAAGAAAGAGAAGCGATTTTTTGATGAGTGACGATAACTTTTCTTCCTGTCATTTCAATTCTATTAAACCACTTAACGTTTTGGTCGTCATCATGAAGTGAAGTGACAATCGATTTAGTTTTTTTTTGCTTAAACACAGTGGGTGGGTAAGAAAAAAGGTCAGTAAACTGTATTGCCGATGGTGATGAGATATGTGTGAATCGTACATTATCAGCGTATAAAGTAAGAATGCATTCGGAATTCAATAAATATGAATATATACTTTTGTCCTATCTCTTTCTATTTACAATCTTACATAATGAATAATTGTTTTTGACTGTTTCTTATCAGTTTTTCTTTGTATTACATAAATAATTCGGAAAAAATCTCACTCGAATGTTATTCTTGTCATCTTAGATATTTGTAAAGAGTAGAATATCAATCAGCTAGTGGGGAGAAAGATAATCAACTATTCTCCGTCTCATGTGCATGTATAAAATAGTTGAACACATGTTTAAACTCAAGAGAGATAACGCAGACAGTCTAAAATTTCATCTAATATTAATTGTCTATTGTCGGTGTGCATTCATTTGATAAATACCAGGTAAAGTGTTGATTGTTATTTTTTTATATTTCAGATGTTATTCTTACTCGTTTTTCTTTTCTTAATTCATCAAATAAAATCTTGTCCATTAACTGATGAATATTTATCTCGTTGTCATTGTGGAATATTAACAAACGGTGAATCTTATATAAAATGTGAAGAATATTCTCTTGATCATATACCAAAATTTAAACGTTCATATTCCTATGATGAACTTATATTAACAAATAATAATATAAAAAATTTAACATCATCATCATTTGATAATATAAAAACAATAAAACGTATTAATTTATATGGAAATAATTTATCTCATATAGATGAAAATTTATTACGTTTATTAGGAAATTATTTAGAAGAATTAATATTGACTGGTAATAATCATATAAATTCATTAGAATTTTTAACACGTTATCCATTAAAAAAATTACGTTTAATTAAATTAAATCAATTTAATTTAACAAATATAAATTTAGAAAAATTTTTTCATAATATGACAAATCTTGAAATAATTTATTTAAATTCATGTCAATTAAAACATATACCAAATATAAATCATATAAAACAATTAAATTTAGAAAATAATTTTTTATCACAAACAATATTTCTATCAACAACATATTATTATCTAAATCTTGCTAATAATTATATAACATCAATTATATTACAAAATAATAAAAATTTAATATCATTAAATATATCAAAAAATAATTTAAACGAATTTTATTCATTAACAATATCAAATAAAAATTTAACAATATTAGATTTAAGTTATAATTATTTAACATATATTGATTGGACAATATTAAATGATAATTTAATGTATCTTAATCTTAGTTCAAATTTTTTTACAAATATTTTATTTAATTCATTTCCAAAATCCTTATTATCACTGGATTTAAATTCAAATCAATTAAAAACGATTGAAAAAAATTATTTTTTTCAACAATTAATTTATCTTAATTTAGATTTAAATCCATTTGAATGTAATTGTCATATAAAATGGTTAAAGAATTTAATGAAAAAATTTAATACAACAACATGGTCATGTTCATCATCAGATTTTAAATGTCAAACGAATTTAATGCCACAAATTATTTTTTTTAATATAAGTTTTATAAAAATTTTTAATAATTATGCTCTTTTTCTACAATGGTCAATTGATAATTATCACGCAATTAATTATTTACAAATAACTATTGATAAACCTTATCAAATATCAAGAAAATTTTATTCAAACCAAACACGTGCATTTATTTCAGATCATATAGAATTTAATCAATATTATCATATATGTTTATTAATAATACATAAATATGCGCATGATAAATATTGTCAAGAGATATTTACAAAAAATCCAATTATAAATAATCAAATAAAGTATCAAGAAAATGATTTTATTTTTAATAATAATAATAATAATAATATAGATATTGATACAAAAACAAATGATTTTAATGATAAACATTTATATTTATTATTAATTGGTTCGTGTATTGGTGCTTTATTAACAATTATATTACTTATAACATGTTGTTATTTATGTTATCAAATATATCAATACAAACATATTAATCAACAACCTATTTACGAAAAATGTTCACAACATATTCATTATCCGATTTATCATACACATCCACAATGTTCGCATCATCAAGTAATATATAATTCAGAAAATATATCAAATTCAACGGATAGTAGTCATATGGATACGTCATCATCAACAACAACAAATAATCCTAAACATATTTATCAAACAATTGATAGTCAAGAATATCGTTCATTAAAAAGACAACATCAACATTTATTTGAATTGTGGAACGAATCTGTTAAGCAGAAAAGATAATTCTGTTTGTTCGTTTGTTTTTTTTAATCTTTTTTCCTTGTTTTGTATTTTTTATTCTATATATATGCACCCGGATGAATAGATATGAATGTTTCTTGTAAATATTCGATCAAAAAAAAAGAAGTTAATACATCATCGTAAATTTCTTATTACAACATATAGAAACTCAAATCTCAACACATGCCTATTCGAGTTTTTGAAAATAATCTAATATAAAACTGTAAAATACAATTTATGAAATGTAGTAAATATTTCTGCGAATGGTATCTATTTTATATACAAATTACTTCTCAGGATCATTTTCAGCTCTAAACAAATACCTCAGAGCTTTGGTATACTATAATCAAATTTTAAATTTAATGCAGTTTTAGTATTAAGTATAAGTGTTTGATAAGAAACTAGATTTACGTAACAAAAATTATCTATCTGAACGTATATAACAATAGACAATGTTATTTTCCTTTTTATATGGTATCGAATTTTTTTTAAGCTAATTTGTTTTATACAGCATTATCTCAACATTGCGTAAGCAGACAAATCAATTTTCTCTAAATATAGTTTACTGCTTGATCAAATGAATACGTAAGCGACAGTGTTTCTCGAGTTGTTGTCTAAGAGTAAATTATGTTTTGAAAATAGTATAATGTCCTCCATGAAAATAGTATAGTACTAAAAATTTTAGAGGAAATAGATGTCGTTCACTGAAACACATAACGTAGCCTATAAACTCATGATTTGTTCCATCGTTTTCAATTAAGCTAATAAGATTTGGTAGAGAATTAAATTCTACATCTTGTAACTGGAAATTTATTCTAGTATATTATTTCTTCGTTCGAATATTTACAAAAGAAAGGATGTTGCTGACATTTGTTACACTTGGCATGCTTATTATCTTGTTGTTATTTAATTTTTACGAGAAAAAATAACAAGAAGATCTCATGAGTATTCCGACAAGGAAAAAGAAATAACTATCGGAATACTTAAAATAGAAGTATTGTTATTTTGTCTAGTTGGCGTCATCAAGCAATTTTCAATAAGAGAAATTAAATTGTTGTTGTTGTCGGCAAGACTTCAATTCATTAAGTTGTTTAGACGGATACAATATGAGATTATAAGGTTTGTCTATTGATCGAACATGTCTCGATGGTTTAAAACAACATACAATTGATTACGTAGTTTTTTAGATGCAGCTAATGCATTGAGAAGAAGGATTAATGAACTTGATAGACAGCTGTCAACTTTTGAATCAATATTAAAATAGAAATCGTCGTCAACAAAAAAAAAGAATTATGTAATTGAAATGATTATTCCATGTTAAAAGAACAAGCAAGATTTATATTTCTGTTAGTAGATTTGCATATTCATATATAAATGTTTAAATAAGTAGAACTTAAAAGAAATATTTTGATAGGTAATTAAATATTTGATTGAATTATGTTTCAATAAAAACGATTTATTTTTCTTCCACAATAATAATCAAATGAATAAAAACTATCGTTTTTTTTTTCATGCTCGTTAATGCTTATTAAGTTTTTTGAGTAAGATGATAACTCAATTAGATAACATTGTTCATCTTCAAGATTTCGATTATGATCTATCAAGACAAAACAACATCTTGAAGAATTGATTGATTACATACTTAGTTGATTTCTAAAGTTTTTAGAAATATGCTCTTAATTTATTTGTTCTTGAAAGACAATATGTATAGAGAAAAGCAGATTATCTTTCAGTGTTTCTTTTCATTGAAGTTTGATCTCAAATAAATGGCAGTCAACATTTGAATTGTTTGACTGGCTGAATTGCTTACATGAAAAAGTTTAACTATTTAAAAAGAAAAAAAGAATTAATCAGTTCAATTTGATGGTCCATGACTAAAAAATGTATTCAAACGTTCATGAAACGATTATTCTTGTCCATGTGAGAAAAGTAACAAAAATTATTGTACTGATTGACGTCTTAAATACATATCTATCCTCTCTACGCTTATGGTTAGACCACAGGGGAAATTGCATGAAAAATCGAAAATGTACTGTCGCAAGATTCAAATACTACTATATGCACTTCGAACAGAGGGGCTATTTGATGCAGTTTAAATGTTATAAAGTGAACGTCTATTTCATACTCTAATATGAAATACTTCCAGGATATTCTTCAATATGCGAGATGTCACCACGATTAACATAAACGTTTCTGAACTCAAATATTGATTTCCCAAAGTTCCATTGATCGTTTATTATGGTAGAAGCGAGTCTTCACTGGTTAGAAAAATATAGTCTTAAAAAACAAATAACATATTCGGAATCAGTACCACAAAACTGAATTAATTGGTGAATAGTTTGTTAGTTTTTCAGGTAGAAGTTTTTGACAAAATTTTAGAAGAACGAGAAGGTCCTTTGCAAGACTTTTTTTTGAATCAAAAATTCTTCTCCAGACATTTTTTGTATCAGGCATTCATTTTGAGTAGTAGAAACTAATATTTCCTAGGGGAAAAAATTAATTTTGAGAGGACAAATATTGATATGCACACGCTCTATAGAGATTATTTACTGTGTCAAAAAACCGATGTCCCGATTTATTGAAATTTCCATATCAGAATGTGTTGTAAACTTTGAATTTCTTATTTCTAACAAATAGTTTCGCATTTAAATCAATGTTTTATCCATATTTTCTGTTTCGAAGAATTGATTCAAGACTTTAGAGAAGCGAATACCTATTTCTGGAGATATCAACATATAGTATATGGTACAATAACCACAAAGTCGTAGACAATTGATTTTGTCTTCAGAGAGACATCATTTCCTCCGACCTTCACGTTGTAAGAAGCACTGATTTCAATAAATAATAGAGAAATAAAGCACAAAACAAAGATATTGTAAAATGTCTTGAAAGCTATTCATTATCATTTTTTTACAAGAGTTGTTGTATGCTTACTTAAGGGTAGACACATCATTTGATTTAATTAGTGTAGTGTTCATAATAAACAGTGGTTGATTGTGCACGAAGATGTATTTGAATGGCAGTTATATTTTTTTTTCTCTCACACTTTGACCAAAAAAGTGGTTACATTTCCTTGAATGTTCGGATGTTTCGTTTGGTGAATATCAAATTAACAATTTAATGGATATTTAGACGTGTTTGTCGATCAATATTATGTTTTTAATAGTATATATCGAAAAATAGCCAATTGTCTGATAAATATCTATATAAATACCTTTTTCTTTTTCTCCTGTTAATGTAGAAAAGTCGTATTCTTTTTTAACAAAACAAGAACTTTATTGGAAATGCATCAATTCCTAGAACATAATCTCAATGATCTTTATTTAATGGTATAGTCGAAATTCATAAAATAAAAAGCAAAGGTTTCTGAATTGGTGGAGAATCGAAATTTTTAAGTTTTCCTTTTTCGACTGATTTCGACTGGTTTTGAGATTTGTATTTCACATTAGACAAAACCTAAGAATATATTTGGAAGAAACATTCAAAACTGATCACATTTGGCATGAATCAAGGCTAGGAGCTCAGCAATTCTCTATACTGGAAATATTCTAAACCACGATTAGAGATTTAAGACATTGGCTTATTCATGATTACAAAAATATCTGTCCCGTATTAAGAACTGCCAGACTCCTAGTCATTCTTCGTGCTATTTATGATTAGTTTGAACTCTTTTTCCAAAACCATTCTTAGATTTAGTCCTATGTAAAATATTGATCTCGAAATCAGTTCGAATTAGTCGAAAGAAACAAAGAAAATGTGGATTTTAGACCGACTTCGAAGCCTTTGTTTTGTTTTTCATGAACATCGACTACAACTCCGAATAGAGCAAAAAAGCTGATCATAGTAGATATAAACAATCCACGGGAACTATATTCCTAATGAAGAAAAAATGTCAGCATTTACATCACGTTCTAGGAATGGGTACATCTCAAAACTTTGTATTTCTTTTGTTTAACGGGACAAATCACTGTTTATAGAGGGCTTTGAGACATGAGAAACTTCCTTTTACAAGACTCTACTTGTGGCATTCATCCTCTTTAAGATCGAAACATCCGTAGATATAAATAAGTTTAGATATTGATCCTGCTTGAAATCTTTTTTCATTAAAATTTCGTTTAGAAATGTTTATTATCATATTTAAAATATCAAGGTTTTCTTTTTTTCCCTACATGCAGTGCTCAATTCACAATATATTATCTATTAAATCATAAATATCATAAAACATTATCCGTTATTTATTATTCCTAACTACGAAAATTGTAAATTTATACAGAAATAATATTTGTTTGTTTACGTTTAGTTAAAAATTTTTTATTATCAAATTATGTGTTTGTTTATTTTTATTTTGAATTCTTTAAAATAATTATTTTGTTTTGAATTATTGAAGTTGACCAGTAGCAGCAATCTTAACTTCACGTAATACTTCACCACTCTCTGATCCACTCATATCAAGATCTTGAAGTAAATGAAAACCTTGTATAACTTGTCCAAATACTACATGTTTATTATCTAAATGTGGACATGGTGCAAATGTAACAAAAAATTGACTTCCATTTGTATTTGGTCCACTATTTGCCATTGATAAAAGACCAGCACGATCATGTGAATATGGAAAACCTTCATCATCAAATTTTTCTCCATATATTGAATAACCACCTGTACCATTCGATTTTTCGAAATCACCAGCTTGAGCCATAAAACCTGGAATGATTCGATGAAAATATGATAAACGATAACCAAAACCATGTTCATTTAATGCCAATGAAAGAAAATTTTGTGCTGTACGTGGTAATACATGACGAAAGAGTTCCATAAGAAGACGGCCACGTCGTTCATTATCAATATCAATATCAAAATAGACAAGTGGATTTGATGGAAATCTCATTGGTACTTGTGGACCAACTGCACCTCTAGTCAAAAAATAGAGAAAATTTTATCTTTTGTTCTATTTAATAATTTTTCTACTTACGTGTTTTTTAAAACAGCTGGTACAACGACTTGTTTTTGTTGATTTCCACTAGTGACTGGAACAGAAGATACTTTATGATAATCATCCAAATCTGTTGTTCTTTTCTTTCTATAAAAATTAGATGATTGTAATGAAAATTAAGATAAAAAAAAAATATATATATATATATATCATACGATTCGTCATTTGCTTTTTCATTATCGCTAGTTTTATTACTATCACTATTAGCATGTTTTGATGATCGTTTTTTATGTTTTTTCTTATGTTTTTTATCTTCAGTTTCATTTCCTGCCAAATTTGAACTAGTAGCAGTAGGTACTGTTGCTTGTAGATCATTCGCTACTTCAACTACAAAATAAAGTTATAAATCTCTTAAAAATCTAAAAAAAAAGATCTTATTTTGTTTATATGTACCACCAACATAAGGTTGTTGAGTGAGTCCTAAAGAAGTAGAATTCGGTGGTCCACCTAAATTTTGATAAACATAAGTTGGTTGACCATTTGTTGGTATAGCAATGTAATCCGTTATTGGACGAAGAAATTTTTTATAATAATCATCAATCATTGAATTATTATATTGACGTACAACAGTAGATCCACGATTATATGAAATATCAAAATCTTCTGTTGATGGCCATTTAATATCTGCATCATTGAATGATGGTGGAATATAACCGCCGATATCAATTGGTATTTGTTGTTGTTGTTGAGTTGGAGCACTATTTAATGAAAGACCGGCTAAATTTTGTGATAATAAATTTTCATTGAATTGTGGTGGGAGATTATAAACAGGATTCGAGAACATAGTTGACCGTAGAAATATGTCCTATCAACAAATAATCCTCTTCTATGTTTTTTTTTGTCTTTCGTATTAAACGATATTGAACGAATAGGAGCAATGAATATTTGTTCAAAATGAATGAATGAATGATAGGGTTGAATGAACAGATGAATATTGAAGATTGCTTTTACTCGTATTCATTAAAAAGAAAAACCGAGAAATTACTAACGTCGATCGACTGTCATTTCGTATGAGTTATTAACATCGATCACCTCTCTGTACGGAGATAAGAGAAGAAAAATTTTATGCAATGCCTTGTCATTCAAATGACAATTTAAGTGCATTCAATATGAATCGAAAAAAAAGCAATATTCCTTGTCCCTTTCATATAAATACGTAGATGACCTTCATGGTTCAGTTCAATGTTAATGACAATTTGTAAAGGTTAAAATATGTACTTTTACTTTTGTCATATAATAATTCTAATTGATAATCATAATAAATTTTACGACAATTTCTTTTGCTCAAAAATAACTTTTTTTGACAATAGTTTATATACAAAATTAACTTGAAAACAAATATTTTTCAATATTGTTTAATTATTTATTGTTAAAACAAACAAAATGAAAGTTGACATATAAAACAAAATGTTTAATAACATTCGGAGTAAAATATTCGATGTATTATAAGATAAGAATAATAATAAAAAAAGACAACAATACACAACAAAAACATGCAATATGAACAATTTAAACACTTTTTTTTTCTTGATATAATATACAATTTCTTGGCTCTATTAATGTTGAATAGCTAAGTAATATAATTTGTGGAGGTCGTCGTGATGAGCATTGAACTGTAATGAAGAATCTCGCCTGCGTTCTTATAATCGCACACTGTCTAATACGCCTTCTCTTTATACAACTATCTCCTAATTTGGAGTTTGTCGCTGCTCACACCTCGCCACCATCTATCTGTCATTTTTTCATATAAGAAATTTGTTATTTTAAATTTATATATAGACGAACACTGTTCGTTTCACTGTTACAAGTTTTGTCCTAACCGTTCGTGTTTGTTTTTCTTGTTAACTTTTTGCATTCAACATTTTCATACGTAATTTTAGCGGCATCATATCACCTCGAGGTTCATGCTGTTGTGAATGAGCGATATTTGTATTAAAATTTGTTGATTGTTGTTGTTGCTGTTGCGTCGGTGGCATTGAAAAATAATTCATTAATGTTTTCCATTGATTAAATGAAGTATGCTGATGAAAGTTTTCACCTTGTATTTGTTGTGAATTATGATTACTATGATAATCAATTGTAGCTTTAGGAGGATTTGGTTTACGTAAAATATCATTAATAACAGATTGAAATGTAATTTGTGGTTCAATACGTGCTGGTGGTTTATTTAATGAAAGTAATGTCATTGCTGCTTCATTCCATTTATGTTGTTGTTCATCATCTTGTTGTGTTTGATTAAAATTTCTTTTTAATGTTGATATTGTTGGTTTTGTTTCAACTGGTGATGCTATTGTTAATAAACGTGATGATGTTGACGTGTCTTGGTATTGTTGTTTGCTCTTAAGCATTTGATTAGCAAGAATTTGTAATAAAGATTCATTTGGTGGTGATGGTGATGGTGTCAATGGTGATGGACTTTTACTTGGTATTGTTGTTAATAGATTACCTGTTTTAATTTCTGTTCGACTTAAATCAATTGCACTATCATTTGTATTGCCAATTAATTGATTATAAAGTATTGGATGTTGTATACATGTATGTGATTCATCATCATCATGTGTTTCAGATGATGATGAATCTTTTGATGTTGCTAATTGTAATGAATGTTCATCATCATCATCATTATGTTGAGCAAGAATTGTTGATGCTGATGTAGCTGGCTTAAGACATATATGACCAAGACGTTGTTCTTCTTCAAATAAATTTTCCATTTCAGTTTCTTTCATATTTAAACGTGATAGCATAAGATTAAGTTTAGCTTTTAATGCTTCATTTTCATTTGTTAATTCAACAACTTTAGTTTCTGCAAAAAAATAGAAATAAAAATAAATTAAAAGAAGAATAAATTTGAAATGTTCTTACCAAGTACAATATCATTTAAACGTCTTTTTTCTCGTGAACGTTTTGCAGCTAAATTATTTTTTCGTCTTCTTTCCCAATAATGATCATCTTTCATTTCATTTGGTATAAAATCACGACGTTTTCGTGCTGGTATGAAATTTTTTCGTGTTAATAATTGATTAAGAAATTCTTTATCAACACATTGTGGTCCAGCTGTTGTTACAACTTTTACAATATCACGATCATTTGTTGAATTTAAACATGACGAATCTGTTGCAGATATTAATGGTACTTGAGTTGGGGGTTCATTTGGTAATGGCATTGATTTTCTTGATAGACAAAAAAAAAGCAATGAACTATGGATTCAATAATGAATAACATACTTCACACGTTTTATTTTTGAATCAGAAGGAGATAATAATGATGATGATGATGATGATATTTGTTGTTGTGTAAGTGCATAGAGCATACTAAGTTGAGATTGTAAATTATTAGTAAATAAATGAGGAGATTCTATGAATGGAGTTGTTGATGAACGAAGAAAATCATTTGATTGCATTTTCTATTATGATTATAGAATATATGATTTAGTTTTTCAGAATGTTAAAAAAAAAAAAAGAAACGAACTTGAATGCTAGTTGTCATTGTTTTTTGTCGAATAACAATAATGAATGTCTGTTCGCGTTGAACTCAAACACGAAACTGACCTTTCTTTTTCTTTAAATAGATTTTCTCTCTCTTTTTTTCTCTCTTGTTGCCCTAATTCATTCACTGTCTTTTATATTTTTTAGGTCAAAGTATGAACATGTCTGCGGTCAACATTGAGTTAGGTCAATGTGACCCTTTTCTTCTTGACCGTTACATGTACTTATTTTCTTTCTTATGAACATCTGCATACACAATACTTTCATCGAACATTTGACCTTATGTATATAGATTTGTTCTTCTTCTTACTTTACGTGTTCATGATCAAATTGAAGTACAGAACGAGAAAGAGGAATTATCGAATGGATGACCGAGAACATGAGTTGATGGCCATCTTTTTCTCAATAGAAGAGAGAAATAAGGTCAATTTAACTTTTCTATTCAGTTTTTTTTGAAAGAATGAAAGGTTATGGGGCATTACTTTCTCGGTTATGACCGATATTATTATTTGTTCAAATGTAGTGTACATTGTCTATATCTACATAAGGAGGTCGTGCTGACCGGCATAATTCTTTTCTCATTACAATGTATGTATGTGTCGGTCATACAATACTTATCCCTTATGTACATACACATTTATTCGTTCACTTGACTGATGATAATACTTGTCTAGATACTTTATCCGTCTCTTAGTGATACATATACATATATATAATGAATGTGAACTCGGTTAATTATTTAGTAGTCTTAACAATATATTTAATTTAATTGTAAAATAATATTACGACAAGAAAAAAACGATGATTAAAGGTTAACATGTGTATCAGAATATACGCATTTCTTTTTTTCTTGTCATTTGTCACGAGGCTGAAACCTAAATTATCTATTATTGGGTGCATTTGTTGTTGTATATACTATTGATGGTAGGCTTTTTTCTGGATATACAACAGACGAGAATCTCGACGAGGAACCAGCAGATAATACTGAAATGATAGAAAAGAAGAAAAAAATACAGAGCCAAAGAGCAAGATTGCAATATGGATGCATAAATAATAAGAATCAGAAAAACGACTGAATGACGCATAATAACGACGACATTTTAAAGCAAGAAAACAACATGTCCATTGATAATACTATTGATGGAGACTCACTCTTATTACTTCTTCGAGATGCTATTGTACAACATTCACCACTTAAAGATATTAAATTCATTCTTAGGTACTTTGTTTTTTTTTCTAAACATATTTTCTATCATCATATTTCAGTTGTGAACAATTAAATATTAATGGAGCTGTTCGTCGTGGTCTTAGACCATTGCATTATGCTGTTTTCGAGAATGATTTTGAATGTGTTCGTCTTCTTATTGAAGATTATGGTGCAGATGTTAATATTTTAGATGAAGCTGGTTATTCACCTTTACATTTAGCCGCAAAATATGGTTTTATTGATATCATGCATATCTTAATTGATCATGGTTCTCTTATTAATTTTCATGTAGCAGTAAATGAGTCTCAAACACGTTCAATAATAGCTCCTTATTATGATGTTATGACAGAACCATTAAGTCTATGTTTAGAAAATAATCATATTGAATGTGCACGTTTACTTCTTTGTTCTGGTGCTAATGTTAATCAACAATATTTTCTTGGTTATGAAATAAATTTATTGCCATATGAAAATCTTCCTTCATTAGAATTAATTCTTAAACATGGTGCTAATCCAAATGCTCTTTCACGTAGTGGTATAACACCATTAATAAAAGCATGTCGAGAAGGAAATCTTGGTGCTGTAATATTATTATGTCGTTATGGAGCTAATGTTAATTATGTAACAAGAAAATTTCGACAAAGAAATGCACTTGTTATAGCTATTGAAACAAAACGATGTGATATTATTGAACAATTATTAATTTATGGAGCTTTTGTTAATAGACATCCTGATTTAAGTAATTCACCTTTGGAAATGGCTATTCGAAAAGATCATATTGATACAGTAAAATTATTAATTGGTATGTAAATTGATAATAAAATATAATACATATATAATGAATTGATTTTAGCTTTTGGTTCAAATACAAATGAAGAAACAAATGAAGATGTTGAGTGTATAACACCATTAATTCTTGCTTGTCAATTATCAAATTTAAAAAATCAATATTCTATTATAAAATGTCTTTTAGAAAACGATGCTGATCCTAATCAATCAGTTTCCTATAATCTACATCATCATCGTCAACATGTTCCATATCGAACACCATTAGTAGCTTATATCAAACATGCTCGTGATCGACATTTGGATATGCGTATAATTCGTTTATTGATCGGTTATGGAGCTCGAGTTTCATTTTCAAGAGGACGAGGTTTTGTTATTTATCGTCATATATGAAAATAATTTCTTTATTTTTAGATAGTGTTCTACGATTTTTACGTCGTTTTCAATCAAATCTATATTTAATTGAATTACTTTGTGATGCAGCTTATTCATTTCATCCAAGTTATATTGCTGAATGTACGGAACTTGATCAAAAAACAAAATTAGAAATATATCAACGAGCAATAACACCATGTTCATTAAAAAATATTTTACGTAAACAAATTCGAACACATTTATTTAATTCATCAATGAAAATACGTATTGATCGAGCTGTAACAAAATTAGATTTAGCAAATTTTCTTCAACGATATTTACTCTTCGATGATATTTAATGAACTATAAGTTTTTTTTTTCTCTTTGTAATTATACATATTAAGAGTGAGTAATAAAATACCGGTGCTTACTATTTGACAATATTTAGATGCAAAATGAGTATTGTTTTGTTCAGATGAAATCAAAGCTTTTGTTTTCCCTAGTGAATGTACTGATTTCAAGGTACTCATGTAATGAATCAGTTGTCAGTTATGTACTTTTTGGGTACTTTGCCATCAGCATGTCACAGAACCTTGAATGAATACGCAACTTAGGATTGTCTCAGTACATGGGTATCTGCTCAGTTTTCATACGATTCTATGAAAAATTGTTTAACAAGTTCGTAGGTTGAACATTTGAAAGCAACTTGTAGCCAAGTGCTAAAAACTTATACAGTATCATAAGGTCCTTGTAAAATACTGGTGTAGTAGGGTACTCGAATTTCAGTATATTCACTTTAGTTTTCTTACTATTAATCAATGAAATATGTAAAAATAATTCTGGATTTTTTATATGATAACTTGATGATGAGTGCAGATGTTTTGGTTCTGCTTCATCGAAGAATTAAGACTAATTAATTAATTATTCTGCTTTATTTGCTAATCTGATTAAAATATTCATCGAATGACAAAGAACTTTGTTCATATCATTTCAATAAATCGAGAATTCGTTGATTTCGAAAAATAGTTTTTTTTTAATTTAAGAGCGTTATCTTTTAATCCATTAATTATTAGATATAAGTTTGGATTGGGTGTTGCAGTACTTTGATTAAGTCGATGGTGCCAGCTGTTCATGCCGGACGTGTGTATATAGATGTAAGAGTAGAGAATCCCAAAATCTACATCCTCAATCGCTAATCGAAATAGCTTTTTCTGGCCTTTCTACAGGTGATAAAGTTCGTTTTAAAAATGTCGGATAGTATCACTAGTGTTTAGTTTACCTTTTTCTCTTTAAAACATGATTTATTCAGTAAAATTCTGAAATTGTTGAGAAAAAATATGCTGATGAACCAAGAAGACATCGATGCAGATGGATCTATCATCATTTAATTTTAAATAATACGTCTCATTAAATATAATATTCCTTTGTGAATGGATATTATTTCATTTTGGATTTAGACTTGAACTCTTAATCAAGAGGAGATCGTAATTAAAATCATTGTTATACAAAAGTACAATATACTTTGCGTCTATACGAATTAATATTCAAAAGTAAATTTCAAGAAATGTTCACATATGTAGCTAATAAGAAAATTTCTCCAACTGATCCAACGTTTATTTTCATTGCAATGTGCATGACTGTATGTAGTGCATTTCGCTGATTATGAATACTAGGACTCTATTGAATCTTAGGCCTATGATTGTATGTAGATTTTACGTTTTAACTAACATTTTCTTCTGATAAGAATGTTCTTCATCAATCAATATCTAATCAATCACTGGAGAAAATATGACAGAGACATTTCTTTGCAGACACACTTTAGCCTTAAGTTTCATGTATTATATACATCGCAAAACAGAAATGACTCAATATACAGAAGTGATTTTTTATGAATAATTTTTTACACATAATGAAACGATAAACAAGCAGATTATCATATGTATTGCATTATACAATTACGCTCAATTTACCACTTCTTCTAGGCATTTGTCCTCATCGGATCAAAATTTTCTATTTAGAGATATCTGCATACATGTATTGATGTCTTGATTGATTTATACTAGTATTGACTCTACTTAGACTATTCTAGACATGTATCTACTCACTGAAGATCGCGTAAAAGTTCCAAGAACAAAACACTGTTAATAGTTCTATTGTGTAAGGCAAAATGATTGCAACATCAGATATTTTGCAAATATCTCAACACAGACAAATCAGAAAAACTTGAAATTTTTCTGTAAAGATGCGCCGTGAAATTTTTTTACAATAGTTAAAGTAAAAGATTTTCTTGACTCATGATAATGTATTTAGAATGAACTAAATTGAAAGATATATAAGATACTCTAATTTCTCACTCTTACGATGATGCAGACGCTCCAGAAAACATAATTTTACCATCTAAATCAAGTTCACTATACAAAAATTCATTGCTCAATAGCGTAATACGAACAATGGGATTCTCTTGATTTTTCATAATCGCCAAAAAGAATTATAAGTATGCCAAATGCGATTATAATTTAGATACAGAACAAAAAAGAATTTCGATGAGTGAGAAATTAGAGCGTCTTCAACATTTTTTATTGTATTTCAATAAAAATTCAAGTTTTTATGATTTTTCTGTACAGAAATATATGCAAAATATAACATTTATATTAATTTCCAACATCATGAGACATAGCAATATTTCATAAAACTTTTTATTTTAGTTTTCTAAAAATCCATGAGGACAAGTCGAAAGAAGCATGTGCAGAGCTGTCAACTCTAGAATACAATACCTTGAAAGTGGCACTACTTTCTATGACTTGTACCTCAGAGCTAGCAGACCAGGTCTTGTAATATAGTTCTTTTAAAGAATTTAATGCGCATCTTGTGGAAAAAAATTGAAAACTTTATTTTTCGTCTCACTCAGCGTAATTCATTTATATGTGGTTTGTTTATATAGTAAAAAAATTATCTACACTACAAGTCAATACACGGTCAAGTACGATCTATAGACAGAAAATAAAAAGAAAATAGAGTTTATTACCATCTTACTCTGTATTCAGGTCTATGTAGCGTTTATATCTTTAACATTTCACTTGCACTACGTGTCGTTACCTTTGTTTTCACAGATATCACAACTAGTGAATTTAATGAGTTTGCAAACGTGTTTATTGTCAATTACTACTAATATTGCTTGTGTAAAGCTTCACACATTGATATACACTTTTAATTTACATATATTCTTATCAGAAGACTGAAAACTATGGCTGTCATCCTCTCACATCAATCAGCAACTTTACCACTTTGCACAATTATTTTTTAAGTTAAGGAGAAATATACTATTGTTTAACTGAAAAATTCTGTTTCCACTTTCAAACATATAATACATGACCATGTACCAAATTCAGATGATGAAATTTATATGCAAAACAATACAGTATGAAAAGACCTTAACGAATTCAAACATGAGGTTCACTGATTATTAAGAAATTTAAATATATATCAACAATATCTTTAGATTTAGATTTAAATCAACATGAACAAGCAGCAGCAAATGTTGTATTAAATAGGAATATCGTCAATGTCGATCAAGATATTACTACTGATAATTTTAATGAAATAACAACATCACCTGTTAGTCTCGAAAATAATCTTTTTTCTATTGAAGAGAGTTATTATAGTTTAACGAATTCAACAGCTTTGAAAAAACTCTTGTTTTCGCGCCTTCTACATAAGGCTATGTCGTAAGATTATATACATGGGCCTACAGCGAATGCACAAAGGTTGTCTTTTTTTAAAGGATTTATTTGACAAAAATCACCACCAGAAAGCAACCACACGACTTTTATTTTTACCTATTCTTGTGGCAACATTTTTTTTTCTTCCGCAATGTTCCTCGGTAGATGATATTTATTTGACGTGTGCACATTAATTTTTGTTGCCACGTCATGCTTTTTCTCTTCAGAAAATAAATATAACTCGAGTTCCCTCTGTATGGTGTGCATTGACGCATTTGATTTCAACATTTGAGTTTTTTTCTATTCTACGACTCGAACAAACACCCGTGCCATCTACGAACCATAGATGTCTATAGATGTTGAGACATTTCTGCTGATAGTTACTTGTATTTTGTTCATCATCTTTTTCTTGACAATTATTTATATTATTCACTTGTTGAAGATTATTTTTAATTACAATTGGTCATATGCACAGTATGTAGGATAACTTAGAAAACTGTATTTCATTCTTACTAATAAAGATTTTGGAATAAAAAAGCTCACTTAAGGTTTTCAAATAAAATTATCCATTGTTCCTTGCAAATATTGTTTTGTAGAAGTAATAAAATGAGGTATTATGAGACACTTCATTCGACTTTTCTGCAATGCTTGAAACCATGATTCTTTTATGATGTGGTGAGTTACGGCCTATCACCATAGTTCTTTTGTGAGTATTCTGAATTAGAAGAGGTTATTGAGGATGATCTGTCTTTTCTGAGCGTTAATTAAATTCCTAGGATGTTGTCGTTTGAATAGCTGTGCAATACACTGATAGTCAGATTACTGATGAGTCACCTGGCTCTGCTTGAGGTATTGTTAGGCAATATTTTATGAATAGTAAAGCACAATATTTTCTTTGTCTTCGCATATACCTTAAAATGCCATCTATCTAAAAGACAACATGCGTAATAACAGTACTGCACATAGCATTCACTTTCATCACAAGAAAGTATGCTTTTTCTCGTCAATGCTGAAGCTGGTATATAGCGATTTCATTCAAAATCTTTTCTTTCTAGTAACTAATGATAATGGATGGTTTCCAAGAATAACTTTACCATTCTATGTGTGACCTGTAAAAACTGAGGTGTGCGGCGATGCCGCGATTACAGCCAAGTATACCGGCGATATGTGAAACTGCCACTAACCATGGCGTCCCATGAGAAAACCACGTTAATTGGAAAGAAAACAGCAGTTTTATTCACAAATTTTTCCATGGATATTCAAAGTTGAAGATAATTTACTTATTTTAAAGGCAATATAAACATTAAATTACTTTTTTGTTAAATTATAGGGCTAATTTTGAATGCTTTGGCATGACCAATGTTGTCTTCGATCAACTCGACACACAACTTCGCGAATCAGTTACTTTTGAAAGTCTTGGTCAAATACCAGAAGAATTTAATAACATGGTCAATACAAGAGAGTTAGAAATTCTTATTCTCTATGATAATTAATAAAAACCTTTGCATGTAATCAATAATTACCATTATTTTTTACAAAAGCGCTTTTTTTGTTTTCTTTAATATATCCACACGTATTACAAGAAAAAAAATATGTATCTATTATCTAATAAAATAAATCATCATACAAGCTGTTCTTTGTAATTCTATAAGATTATAAAATTCCACAACAAAAAAAAAGAAAAAAAACCAAACACTACTGTTCTTTATATAAATGCTTCTTGTTCATTAAGTCTGTTTGTTGGTATTGATTCTGTAACAACATTGGTTGTTGTTTGTTTAGTAACATTTTTCTGACGTCGAAATAATAACCACCAACATGCATAAATTGGTATAGGTAATGTTGATATTGAACTAAGAGTCCATCCAGCAATACTTACTTTTAATGCTGTATTTCCTTCACCAAATGAAGAAAATTCTTGACTATCAAACTGAATAAATGAACAAATATAAAGAATAAGAAGTATTAATGGTGCTATATAACGACATGTGACACGCCAATAAATATTTGGTTTGTGTCCAGTCATCATTTTAACATTATTACTAAATCTATCCATTCCATATAACCATACAGTTGCAATAAGTTCACATAAAACAATAAACATTATTGATGGTGATGTACCGAAAAAATCCATAAAATGAACAACATATTTTCCACCATATGTTAATGTTGGTATTGATACTAAAAATGGGACTAATACAACACATGCACGTGATAAACGTGGACGACGAGCTAATATTGGAAATTCATCAGATATTGCTGTATAAACACTTTCGGCACCAGCAAACACACTATCAAGTCCTAGTGTTAGAAGCATTATAAAAAAAAGGATAGAAAAAAATGGTGCACCACGTATTGATGTTAAAATTTCAGGATAAACAACAAAAACAAGACCCATATTACTTTCAGTAAATTGTCGTACATCAGCATGTAATCGATATGATAAATAGCCCAAACCAGCAAAAACAACTGTACCATATAATAAACTAGTACAACAATTAACTAAACTAGCTATTAAAGCTGTACCAGATACATTGTCATGTATGTCACTAAAACTTGCATAACTAAGTAGAACACCAAAACCAGGTCCTAAACTAAAGAATATTTGTACGGCAGCCGCTTGCCATACTGAATATTCATTTAAACGTTCAAATGATGGTGCTACATAATATTTTAAACCCTCAAATATTCCATCAAGTGTTAATGAACGTAATAATAAGATAATTAAAACTGCATAAGGTATTAATGCTGTAAACCATATTGCTTTACCAGCTGTCTTAACACCTTTAAAAATTGATAAGTAAATAAGAAGAAAAACGATCATTGAGCAACCAACTAATTCCCATTGTAATGAACCTAGTTGATTAATACTCGGTGATAGATGAGATTTAAGCATACGTCGTTCAAAATATTCATCTGCTGATGAACATGATGCGTTATGTGGAACAATCAATGTACGTTTATCATGTAAAGAATAACATAATGGTGTATTCCATTCATTATTACAAAATGTCCATGGTACAATAGCACGAAATGATGCTATACCATAATGAACTGACCATGCAATAATTGTATTGTAATATGATAAAACATATAAATTAATAATTAACATTGAATAGCCAATACCTTTTAATGGCGGACATATTTTATTCCATATTGTTATGTAACCGAGACGATGATATTGTCCAATAGCCAATTCCAAATACATACCTGTTTTTAGAAGTACGAACGAAGAATTTCAAAAATTTACTAAAAAGAATTAACTTACAAGGAAGGCCCACAAGACATAAGAAAGTAAAATAAGGAATAAGAAAAGCGCCACCACCATTTCGGTAACATGTTGTTGGAAAACGCCATACATTGCCTATGAAGAAGTAGAAATTCAAATTCCTATTAAATATTTTGAACACAAGCAACACGATTTTGAACTCGCTGAAAAATCTAGTATTTGTTTTTGTCTTTATTATGATCAATTTAAAAAGAACCGCAGATTTTTCAATTTAATATATTGTACTAGATGATTATTTTTGTACACCTATATATCATTAATATAATGATGTAGAATGAAATAGTATAAAAAGTAGAAATAGAATACTGGTTTTATTTTTGGTTCAATAATCTTCTATATTTAAATTGAATTTTTTTCGAATCTACAACAATAAAGAGAGAAAGCTATTTTCAATCCACTCAAAGTTTATATATCACGATTAAAATATTACTTATTTATTCCAATGGAATACATAAATACTTACGTTTTAGACATTTTTTTAAAACTGATGTCACAGGTTTTTTTCATTTCAAAAATCTCTCCGTATACTTAAAAAGTTAAGAAAAACAAACGCATACCGAGATCAACAACAAAACCAATAATTGATAGAAGATAGACAATACGATTACTCCAATTATCACGTTCACCTTGTTTTATAATTTTATTTTTTGTTTCAACTATTGATGTTGTTGTTGAAACTAACATATTATTTGTTTTTAATTGATGACGATCTTTTGTACTAACCATCGGTACATATTGTTGATCACTTTTATTTGTCGACATATATCTATCTTATGTAGATTTAACCAGGATTGTTATTGACTTGTTTCATGATCGATGATACTTCTAGAAAAAATGTATTCTTTTTACTAAGAATATAGATCTGTCATTCAAGAACGACCTTATCTAGACTTGTGTATATACATTTTTTGTGTATCTGCTTTTCTTTATACTAAAGATAACAATGTGTAAGAGATATGCTAGATTTCAATAAATAAAGATATATATATATATTCTTTGTTGAACTCTAAACTTTGATTCAAATAAACATTAAATCTATCTGATAAGTTTAACCTTTTTGAATTTTAGACGATTTGAAAAAGTTGCTCATACACATATTTTTATTATCTTACAATGGCAAACATAAGAGAACAAATAAGATATATACAAAGATATCGTCAACAAAGAACTACCGTAATTCTTTTGATATGAAAAAGAAAGGTCTATCTGATATATCTATATATACATATTTATTTTATCAAGTATGAGAAGATGTTAGATTTACTCTTATAACTATTATTATCTTCATCAATAGTGTCACATTCCGTTTTTGTTATAATCGAAATGACTTAATCTGTTTTTTCTCTCTTTTAATGATTTATCTAATTATAAAAACTAAATTTACATATTCTTCTTTAACTACCTGTCTCGTCAAATTTGATATAATACGTGTCAAATAATCTGTCATCGATATATTGAATAGTTATGTTTGCTGTCAAGAATTTTTCTGAGCAACTTAACGTGGGAGTTTGTCTGTGCATATCTCAAATCTCAATATGTTGTTTCTGACGTTCTACAGTGATCGATCCATTAATTGAATGTATACTATCTATACAACAGACACATTGCCTGCATCTTATATTCTTACAATATACACAAACGAGCATCTTCTACTTTCATAACTGATAGGAGAAAGAAAATAATTATTTGCTTATGACAATTTCCGTAAGAAAAGACAAACCATTCATCATCTTTTGAAAATCATATGTCGTCTCTCAACTAATCAGATTTATTGAATTGATATATTATAACATAAAACGTTGTATTTTCTTTTTGTATAAGGGACTAAATGAATTTTGACTTACATTCATTTTCATTATAAGATCTGCAGTTATGTTTGATTGATAATGAATGAATAACTTAACCGCAGGAATTTCCTCTTAATTTGATAAACAGCAGGAAGTTTTTTTTTTAATTATTTTTTTGCTCTTTTTTCTCTTCGCCAACACACACTGGAACTGTGGGTGTTGTGTACTTATGCAGTAATATGAATCAGTATCAAGTTTTTTTTAATTGATCTATAAAAAAAGAAGAAGAAAAAGGGCTACAGGATATGAAATAATCAGACTTTTCCTTCAAGCTGATTTCGTCGATGTTATCAAATGCCAATCAGAAATGAGTGAAATGTACTGATCTCAGAAAACAAATGCATATCTTACGAAGGAAGTCCTCCAAATGAGAAATCACTATTGAGTCGAGACTATGTGCATCATGTGGACTTGAGTGAGCTATGGACAATTCAAAAAAGAATGCATGCCCTTAGTTTTTTTCTACGGAGATACTGCAGCACTTTTGTAGTGCTTTTTTTAATGAATCCTGTAATAACAGAAAAATTGTTTTTTGAATTTCGACTTAAAACTCTGTGTAAAGATATGCCTTAACGAACGTACTTTATAGAGAATATTTCTGATCTTGTTGCTCTTTCGATCCTAAGATACAATTATAATAATAGTGTGTCTTTTACGTCGTTCATATAAATCGAAAGATCTGTTTATTTTCATTTCAGAATAGAAACAAAATCAAAGGACTTGAAACTTTCACAATAAACTACTCTTGTTTTAGGCCTATTTCTCGGCAACGTTTGAAGTTGAAACTTGGAAATCATTTTTACAAGTAATTTTGAGAGGCACTACGGCATTTACATATATAAAAAAATATCGTAAAAGTGCAGTATCTCCATAGAAATAAGCTAGAGGCACGAACCCTTTTCAAAATTTTCATAGCTTATTCCTATCTACAGAATGGACATAGTCTCGATTCAAAAGTGATTTATTAGTTGAAGGACCTTCCTTGTTAGTCTTACTTAATCAAACAAACTGTATAAATATAAATCAATTGAAAATTTATTTGAAAATCTTATTGTTAAAGTGTACATGTAAATACACTATAAATTAATAAAAGCTGTTAACATAATATCTGCAAGATTAAAATGTGAAACTTGATCGTAATCGTTCGAAGATTGTTGTATTCTGTCTATCTCAGGATAGATTTCTTCGTCTTCCTTTTACTTAACCCTCCAGAAATACAATAAGGAAGTAGTTATTATATTGTAACGAGGCGTTATTGATGTACGCTCTGTAATTGTGTATCAAAAAAGTCTGTCACAGTTTGTCCGGAGAGAAGAAAATGCGAGCTTCCATCCTCTATACTGTTAACACTTCTTTCAGATGATTTTTCACAAAAATCATTCAATGATTTTGATAATAAAATCATTATTTGTATTTTTTTTTTAATTAAACATTTATTGATAATGAATTATCCTGTAATATTATCCAAACAAATAATAAATTAATATCTAGCTTTCATAATGGTAATGAAATTTGTCAACTAATTCATATAGTTGAAGATGAGTTTATTCTTGATTATCTTTTCTTTTTATTTTGAAAAAGAAGGGGAAAAAAAGAAAAAGAAATTGCCTGAACGATTGTATTCTAGAAAGAAAAAGAAAAAAGAAATATTTTAAAACGAACAATAAACAATACAATAAAAACACATAAAAACGATGACAAAGAAGAAAATTGATTCTTCTAATTTGTATGCGACAAGTTAAAAAGAAAAGAATTAAGTAAACGAATGAATGACAATTAATAAACATAGTTGTCTATATGCTATGTTAATAAACAAAACATAACATGTACGATAAAACGTTCAAATGACAGTAACACGAACACAATTAGAAATATTTAATATTGAGCAATACCACCACCACTAACACCTATACCGGAACCCGATCCATAACTAGCTGTTGAAGTCGATCTTACAATGCCACTAGTACTTGCTCGTTGACGAAGTTCATGGTACATTTGTTGTTCAACTTCTTCGCTTTTATGAACTATTTCAAATGCCGGACGACCATAACGACGCATTAATGTTGATTGATCCGTTTTTTGCCAACAAGGATTAACAGCTGCATCGAGTACTTCGATTTGTGTTGGACCATGAGGAGGTATACCTGAAAATTGAGCGGTTTGTTCGAATGTTTGTCGAAGGATATCTTGATTATGTTGACCAACATTAACACCTACAGGATTATTTGCTCCAACTAAATTCGAATATGAACCATGAAAACTACGACCACTACTACCACTAAGACCACCTTGTTGTATTTCAAGATGAGAAGCCGATTGACTATGTTGAAATTGATTTGGAACATTTATATTAACAATTGAACCTTCTGTTTGATAGATATTTCCAGGTTCATGTGTTGAACTAGCTGCATATGGTTGTCCTTGTTGTGCAGCTAAATAATCATTATTAATACCAGTGGTATATGAGCCAGTTGTTCCAGCTAAATCCGTATATGATCCATGAAAAGTTTTACAAATACCTTGTTGCCCTTCAAATTGAGAAGCCGAATGACTACGTTGAAATTGATTTGGAACATTTACATTAATAATTGGTGCTTGTCTTTGATAAATATTCGATGCTTCATGAGTTGAACTAGATGCATATTGATGTTCTTGTTGTGTAGGCATATAACCATAATTAACACCACCAGCAAATTCAGGACAACGACCACCGTAAGCAACAGGTAAATTATCTCGATAAACATATTCTTCTCGAACAACTTTTGAACCACCAGTTTGTGCTGCTGCTTGACCTCCACCACGTACTGGTACAGGAATAGGTCGTTCACGATCTATGATGATTGGTCGTTGTGTGACAGGTACTGGACGATCAACAAGTACAGGTCGAGCAACATGTATTACTTGAGGACGTACGATGACACCTATAGAATACAAAAGAAACGAAATGATAATTTTTATTTTTATAAATAAAAAAAGAACAAATAATGGATAACTTACGTTCACGTGGAACAAAAACAGGTTTAATAACAGGTACGTAAACATTACGTGGAACATAAACAACATTAGGTGCACTAGGTGTTGTTGGTTGTTGAACAACAGGAGCAGGACCAATTTGAGGCGTAACTTCTACTTTTGTTGTGCCACCAGCTATTAAAAAAAATAGAGGAATTACGAAATATGATGAAAGTTGTCTTCTTACTTTGTCGAGGCATGTAAAAGACAGGTTGAATTGGTTGTACAATAACTCGAACTTCGCCGGTTGTTTCCTGTCGTCTTTCATGTTCAATTCGAGTTTCACCTCCTGTACTTGGATGAATTTGAGTTTGTGTACCACCATCACGTCCAGTCCATTGTATTTCAGTAGGTCCTGATACTCCACGTGGTACAATACGTCTATAAATTTTTATAAAAGAAAACAAAAACAAAAATTAGTACGAAAACGTTCACATATATGTTTATATCTGTATGTAGACACTTTACTCAATAGCTGAAAGAATTTCACTACGGAATCGTTCGAAATCAAATAATGGACCTGCCGTTGAAGTTCGCGAATGGTGACGAGACCGAGATCGAGATCTTGAACGTGATTTTTCACGTTTTTCAGACTTTGAAAATAAAAATTCTTTTAAAATAAATTATACAATATTCAAAAGTTATTACTTTCGATCGTCTTTGCCAAACTTCAATAATTGTTGGACGACCAGAAACACGTTCCATTACTTGTTCACTTGGACTAAATATTAAATGTAACAAGTAATGCTCTAGAGAATCTCGATCAATCATAACTTACAATTGTTCGACAATAGCAGTACTAGTATGTTTTCTATATCCACTTGTAAATCCACTTCCACCTGATGTACTAACACCAGCACTACCTGGTGAAAAAATATAATCGGCAACTAATTGACATTGAGATGAAAAAGGAACACCTGTTCCTGCGCTACCATAACCACCAACAGAACCACCTAGTCCAAACGATCCAACTAATGAATAGATATCAAGAAGTATTAATAAAAGAGCAAAAAATAATAATAAGACTAAATATTGTACTGACCTGCACCAAAACCACCTATTCCTGTTTGAGTTGCGCCCACAGTTCCTATCGTTTGTCCAGTGTATGATACTGTACCAGGCGGATTTGGTCCACCAGGAGCAGCTGTCAAAATTACTTGTTGCCATCCAGGTGGACAAGGACCAAAGCTTGAAGTTGGTGGAATAGGTTGAGATATTGGAAGAGGCGGTGCAGTAATCATGCTTCGACCATGAGATTGTGATCGAATTTCTCGATCAATGCCTTGAACTTCAATTTTACCTTTGTATTCATAGCCAGCTGGTGGTTCTTGTCGATGTGGACTATGATCACCACGTTCGATGAAGATCAAATCCTCATTAATATGACCATAACCATCAGCAGCAACTGTAGTGTGACCTTGAGTTTGACGCCATTGATGCGCATGTACAAAAATACCATGTTCACCATGATGATGACGATGATGACGACGATGACGACGACGAGGAGCACCTTGTTCACCGGCAACTCCACCTTCAACTAATGGTATGGGTGAACGTATGTGTTGTCTTTCATCGTGGACTGCACTTGATGAACGTTGACCAATTAATTGTCTTCAATAATTACAAAAAAACATGCATTAAATAAAATGGTCTTTTGAGAAATCACATACTAATCAAACTTACTCTGGTGCCCCTTTTCCTTGATTACCAGGAGCAACAGTATTTACTACTTCAGCAGTATGATGACGATGATGTCGATGATGTCGTCGATTTTGTTTTACTCCGTGACCTACAGGACCACCACCTATGGGGCCTTGACTAAAAGGAACACTTGGATATTGATTAGGAAATCCAATATTGCCAGCACCAAATTGTTGTTGTTGATGAAAACCAGCTGGACCACCAGCACCAAAGCCAGTGATACCATATGGAACACCATAACCACCACCAAGAGGTATATCATTATCTATAAATGAATCACTTGTTATTTTTAATCGAGATTTTAACTGTAATATTTACTCTGTAGAAAATGATGTTGACCATGATCTACCTTATGTATTGATTCATCACGGCTTACTGGTGATGCATCATTTTGACCTTTATTTTTATGATGACGATGATGATGATGATGATGATATTGCATAGGCACTTGGGGTGCACCAAATCCAGGTACAAGAGGAATGGCGCCAGCGTTAGCGAAGCGCGGATCAATCATTGTAAATATTCACAATACAAAATCAAATAAAAGCACCTATAGTCCAAACACTGATCTACAACAAAAAAAGGCAGAAGCTTACCTATAATTATCATAATTTTCGTTTTTTTTTATGCCCATATTGTATCGGACTTTTTCTATCATTTAATTATCGTACATTCGAGGTTAATGTTCGAAACTACAATTTTGTAGTTTTTCATTCTGTTCTATGTTAATGTAAGTTGCATAAAAACCGACAGAAAAAAAACTCATTTTATACACGCGTATGTGGTTATTAATTTACAATCTCACACTCGGTCACACGCTTATACATATAGACCTATACGTAGATCGGTTGCTACAGATCGAACACAACTACTACCATCACCACTTAGAGACAACAACGACGACGACAATTCTCAACAATAGCAAATATATACTACTTCATATTTATGTTCGTTTAAATTACATTGAAAAGAGAGAAAAGATGAAGAAAAAAAATGAGTGTGTAGAGTAAGAAGCGACGACAACTAAATACCCATATCTTATGCTTCATCTCAAGCGTATCGTTTGTGATATGGCGAATATTAAATGAGAGAAAAATGGCGAGAAAGGGAGGAATAGAGATGGCGAGAGAGAGAGAGAGACAGAAAGACATCAAATGACGACACAGATAGATTAATGCTCCCTTCATTATCAACATGACCAATATCTAGAAAAATAATTGAAAATTGCCTAAGTGATTGTTGAAACTCTCTCGACTTTATACCTATGTTTCACTATTAATATCTATTCATTATAATAGATCAGTAATTATTTTTTACATCGTGTCAACTAACTAATTTCATTTGACAATAACTGATATGCCTTTGAAATATGTATTGCCAAATGACAAGGCTGTTTTTCGAAAATAATAGATATCCTTGAAAACAAAATGAGTATTTCAATATAGATGTTTATTTAGGATAACTTTGTGATATCTTTCATGTACAAAAAATTTTGAATAAGCAAGCAATCAGAGTTATAAAAAATATGTATTCAAATACCTGTAGAAATAAAACAAAAATAGATAAAAACTAATAAATATACTGTTTAATTGATTAACATGTTTTTTTGTTTATGTGCAGAGCACACTACAAAATAGTGCGAATACTTTCCTACCTGTTTAATTAATTTTATAATTACGTCTAACGCCTTAAGAACTCATCATGTTTGTAATATCGAAACAAGAAAAGATGATAGTAATGACCTAACAACCATACGACGATTGTTGATAAAAGAATGTTTGTAAATGAGTTTTGATAATACGATGGGTAGGCTATATATGCGTTATATTTTTGTAGTGTATGTATACGGACTCATCTTGATGTTCGATGTGAGTTGGTTAAACTACAAGAATATCTTCTTCGTTTCTTTTTTTTCTCTTCTGGCCGTACGTAGGATGCAGTCAAGCGTAACCGATCCTTGTCTGTCCTACATTTCTCTTTTTCTCTTTTGTTGCTTTTTTGAACGAACACCAACGAAATTGAAAGGTTAAAGTAAAGTAAAAGATAAAAATACACTTTGCGGTTAGATGTATCTATGTTCAAACCAATCAACAATATTACACCTAAATCATTGTACAAAATAACTAAAAAAAGAAATTAAGAGTTAATTTTCAACATTCTATAATAGCCCTATTTCACTGTTGTAGTGTCTTGCATTTTGTGACAATGATGAGGCAAACAGAACTGAAGGATAAGTACTATTTAGGCAAGGCTATTAGAATACATTTACATCGAAATAAAAATATTTAATGAGCATCATCATTTATAACTCAGCGATAGTTTGATTGATAGGTAAAGATGCTTCTAAAATATTTTTGTAAAATATTAAAAATGAATATATGTATATATATCTTCCTATACTTAATCTTGTTTTTTTTCAACTGTTTATCAAATCGTTTATGGTTAAAACGGAAATATAAAAAAAATAAAAGCTAAATGAAAATTATTGAAATAAAAACAAGAGAAAAGATTGGTCAATTATGTCATACGAAGACGACTTTCATCAGCAGCTTCTTGTACAACAGGATGATCAAAATAATCGATAGGTGGTTCAGTATACACATCTTCAAAATCATCTGTTTCATCTTCATCTTCATCATAATCTGGACTTTGAATATCAAGTTGTTCATTAATAACAGGTTCCATTTGAAATGTTACACTTTGTTTTGGTACTTTTGTCACCGGTGGTACAACTAATTGAATATCTAATTCACGTAAAACTTCAGCTACTTCTTGACTTGTCATACCCGCTATATCAGAGCCAGGTTTTAATTTATATTTTCGATGTTTTTCAAATAATTTTGTACTAGCTAATATTTCAATAAATGTACCCCAACGATGTAAAAGCATTGTTGTAAATTGTATTACCATACATGATGCAAAAAATGTCATAAATAATAAACCTAATAATTGTACTTTTGTACCGGATTGTCCAAATAATTGACCAATATCAATCATTAATTCAGTAAATTTTGTTGCAATATATTCAAATTGAAATTGTAAAATAATCCAAATAGCATTGAGCATAAAAAATGCAAAACCAGCATTATTTCTTAAATTAATTAAATCCACTTGTATACGTCGTTCTTCTTCAGCATCTTTATCAAGTGGTGTTAAATATTTTGATAAGAGTTGTTGCCAAAATGTTATTTCATCTGTACGAAGATAACCAATAACTGATTCAGAACCAAGCCATGATAATTCTGACCAATATGGATTAATCATATTATTTCGAGATTTATTACATATTGATGTTGTTAATGTTGTATTTGATGAATAATTATCAGGTAGATCAGTTTCACTTGGTACAATAAGTAAATCTGTATTAAGTGTTTTATGTATATTGATATCTAAAAAAAAAAACTTTGGTCATGTAGAATATGATGCAAAATTCTACTTATAAACGATTTCCTTTCTTGAAGAGATCTAACTAATAACAGAGATGATAAATCTATGAAGATTTTACTGTGAAAACTCGTCTTCTTTTAGTGTTATAAAGTTTGTTTTTATTTATTGAAGTGTTTCAATAGCGTAAATTATCAATCTACTAGATTTGACTTTACCTATTCGAATCTCAAATCCTTATAAGACAAACTCATTGGTGATAATATGGATAATATACACATGGACCTTGATATTTAATATCAAAACACTTCTATTGTATTTCATGAAATATATTTTAGATTTTACCGTTTATTTTTTTTACTTCATGATTGGAATTTTCTCGATCAAGTTTGGTTATAATTTGTTGTAATAACATTTCTTGTCGTTTAACTGTTGGTCGAAAAACATTTTCAATAACATCACCCATTTGATGAATAAATCCACGTTGTCCATCACTACTATTACCCCAAAGCATATCATTAAGAACATCTGTTGTTCGACGTTTTTTTGGATCTAAGTATTAAATTAAAGAAAAAACAAAAAATAGATAAATCAATAAATGAATTAACTAATATTCATTACCTTCTGTAACAATTACTTTTTCACCTGATTTATTTGTTTTCTTCGTTTGCACAACTTCAACTGTTTCTCTTGTACCCCATGAAACAACATGTAAATTACATAAAGCATAAGTAACAAGTAAAAGATAACCACCGGGAATTGTTATAAGATAAAGAAAACCATGAATTAAATTAAACATTTCATTTGGATGAAGTAAACCAGTAACAATAAATATTATAGCTACACTCGGTAAAAAGACTGCACTTGGATCTAAGAAACCTGATTTAAGAATTTGAGCAGCTGTTGCTACAAGTACCATAGACATAACCAATGCATAGATAGCTGAAATTTATCAATAAAAATTTATTTGATATCAAATTTTACATATTTTACCTGTCATAATAGCCCCAATAGCAATTTGTGTATTGGCTTTTGTTTTGAGACATACAAGTATATAGAAAAGTGCTGGTAAAATTGATATTGTATATGATTCGGCAATAGTTAATGTTGAAAAAACAGTACGTAATGCTGAAGCAATAGTTAATAGAATAGTTCCTGGTCCTAAAATCGTTGAGACAAATAGAACAGCTTGATAGAACATATATAATTTTGAAATATTTTCATTAACATATGTTGTATGTTTTGTATCTTTAAGTAAATCAATAATATTTGCCATTGTTGAAGGCATCCAACGACGACGTTGATTAAAAAATTCTTTAAATGTTTCTGGTGCATGTGTAAATGCATCAGATGCTGCACAATATTCAACACGATAACCTTGTTGCAGAAGAAGTGTTGTTAACCAACGGTCTTCTCCTAGATTATTTAAAAATATTATATAGAAAGTTAATTCACTATAGAGTAGGAACGGTTGATAACTATTGAAATTGGCTCTCAATAAAATTGGTCATATAGCACTTATTTGTATTGTCTACAGTTCGATCGAAATAGTCAGTGATTCTCACATCTTGATGATAAGCAATTCTTTTCAAAATGGTATAAAAATATCGAGAAAAAGATTTCTCTGCCTTTTGTACTAGTATTCAGTAGATTTTGATCAGGAAATTACAATTTGAGTGAAAACTAATATGATATGTCGAATTAGTGTTTCAAACTGAGTGGACTTATGTATATTTCAAATATTTTGAAAAAATGTTTTTTTTTTATCGAAAAATTCTCCTCTAGATCTTCTCAAGGTTGGATCAAAACATGAACTTCATGAAAAAGTTATTTTGACAATCGAAATCAAGTTTTAAGATTATGGAATCATAGCAGAACTATTAAGAGCAGATGAATAAAGAAAAAAAAATAGTTTTCATGAAATTCATATTTTTGACCCAATCCTGATGAGGATCAGTGGTAAATTTTTTGACGCAAACAAAAAAGTTTGTCAAAACATTTGAAATCTATATAAGCTTACTCAGTTAGGGATACTGATTCGGCATATCATATTAGGTTTCACTTAAATTGTAATTTTCTGATCGAAACCTACTGAATATTAGTGAAAAGATTGAAAATCTTGTCTGAAGAATAATGTCATTAAGATTTCTTTGTGTGGCTAATGGTTTTTCCTCAATAATTTTTATACTATTTTAAATCATTCGACAAGTAGCATCAAACCATACAACAAATAGTCTAGTCGCTCATCAGATAAGTAGATGAAATGAGTTGATTATCATTCACAGTCGAGATCAATCTACGTACATGTGACGAATATTGACTATTTTAATGGATCTGTGAGCAACAGAAATAAGTACTATATCATTATTTCTATTGTGGATCAATTTCAACAATTATCGACTTCGTTCCTCATTCTTTTTACCTTGATCATATTGAACATAATGCGCTGCTTCAGTTGATTTATCTGCATAACGTCGCATAACATTATCATCCATTAATGATGAACCACGAAAAAGTGAAAAACAACCAGGACAACAAAGAACACTACCTAATTTATGTTCAGCAGCTTTTTGAAGCCAATGTCCAACTGCATATTCAAATTGTTGATACCAAACAATAGGTCCTAAAATAAAAATAAACTCGAAAAGGTTTTTTTCGAAATTTACAGTAGAAGTATTCATTTTTGTACCATCACCCGTCGGATGAATGCGACCACAAGCTGCTGCTACTTTTGGATTTTTACGCATACGATCAACTAACAAAAGAACAGCTTCAGGTTTAAAATCAACATCTCCATCAAGTGCTAAAATAAATGTATTTTGAGCCTAAACAAGAATCTCAAATTTTATTTCATTTTTTTAAATATTTCAGCATACAGCAATCTTTTTATCTTCTGACAACTTTCTTAAAAATTCACTAAATCCAATAAATTCTGTATCTAATCTTGTTGTATGTTGTGATACATTATGTCCACCTTGTTTACGACGTAATAATTTAAATGAAAGTAAATAATACATATACATAACCTAAAATGAACTTCCTAAATAAATATTTTTTTTTTATTATATTTAATTGACTAACTTGACTCCATCGTTTTTTATGTCGAGTTAAATTTTTATCTTTCATATGAACAATTAAACGGTTTTTTCCTGGTAATAACCAAACAAGACGTCCACCATAAGGTGTTGGAATTTTTATTGGATCTTCAACAATTTTTTCTACACCATGAACATATCTAAATATATTTTATTTGAATAAAAGTTTCGAAAAAAGAATTTATGTTGCAAAGAACAAAAAAAAGCCAACATACGCTCCAGCAACATTAACAGCAGGAACTAATTGTCTAACATAACGGTTTGGTACACGATTACCATTTTCATCATCTTCAAATGCATCATCAAATAAAATATGCGTTTCAAATCGATAATAATCTGGATCAAGTATACGTAAATTTTTTTGAACCGTTCGACGAGCATGTTGATCAGAATCAAGTCTATAACACGCACAAAAAAAATGAAGAATAATAAGCAAGATCATGTTTTTTTAGTCAAACATGATTTTAAATATGTGTTGAAGCATACAGGTAAAACTTTGGCCTCCCCCTCTTTTTGCCTCTCGCCCATAGATCGTGATAAATGTAACCGTGAAAACGTCAAAGACCGTGATAGACGCTAATTAAAGAGCATCACATACCGTTACAGAAAATTCAACAACGCTCATCTTTCACTTCATGTCACTAACCGTGACTGACATTTTTGATAGACGATCAAAGTCCATATATTAATAACGTCGTGTTATAATATATGAGCTACTCATTTATTGCGTATCGACAGGATTAAGTAAAAAGATGGTGAAGAAATACACTTCAAAACAGGTACAATAAAACAGTTTACTTGTAATTAACAAGAATAACTACATGATATTTTATATGTTAATCCTATAAAGATTGTACTAACAGTCTGTATTTTAGTTTACCGAAAGATTGATTTAAGTAATTGAACCATTTCACTTGTAGTTTCATGCCACATTGTTGCACATACATAAATCATTGGTACAGGAAATTTTCTTTCAAGTGTTAAATCAGGTTCAATGTGATCTTTAAATAAAAACAAGAAATAAAGACATGAAAATCAAGAAATAAAAAATTGTTCTTTGTTTTTTACCTTTCAATTCTGTATCATCTTTTTGTTGTTTATTAAGTAATAAATTTTGTTCAACAATAGCTGATTCATAATAAGGAAGAACAAATAATCTAATAATAAAAAGAAATTCAATTTTAAATCTAAATAAAGACAATTAGTTCAATGCAAACTTATAAATCATTGCTAATCGTTCAGTTGTTGGAAACCAAACATGACTTGTTATTTTCATTCTTGATAACCATAAAAGTAAAAATCCAATTAAAGAAATAATTAAAAGTTTGGAACCAAGTGCTAGAAAATAATCAATATTGAAATTAAGAATATCGAAGATTTGATTTACCTTGTGGTTTATCAAGATAAAAAAGGTGACCAATAGCGATAATATCTTTTCTATTTTTAAAACCTTGAACAAAAAATAATATGATATAAGCAATCAATGTTGATAATGTTAATGGTAACGAAAAACTAAAACTTTGCATTAATACCTAAATAAAATAGATTTTCTTACTTCTATAAAACAAAACAAAAAAAAAATAATTCTTATTCTTCTTACTTTACATGCAATACGTCCAGTATAATAACAAATACATGATGAAAATATTTGTATAATTAATGGTATATAAACTTCATATGTAGCACGAAAAAGATCTACATTTTCATCAAAGAGACCTCCGCCAACAACTCGACTTGTATTTTTATCACTATAACCAATTGATGTTTGTTCAAAAATAGATAAATATAATTTTCTATCAATTGTTTTTGGTAAAAAATAAATGGCTGTTGTTATTAATACAAAAATTTTGAAAAGACTTGCTGTAATATAAATTTTTGGACGAGTTTTTCTTAATGCTCTTATACCATTTTGAAACCATTTAAAAAAGCGTTGTTTCGATATTCGAGTTTCAATAAAACTTTCCCAATAACCAAGTGATATAAGAAAAAGTGCTAATGGTAATTGCCATTGAAATTCATTAGAGAATTCATCTTTTGTTGAAAGGATATATGGAATAAAACAAACAGTTAATTGCATAATAAAAGATGCAATATCAGTTAAAAATGTTAATACTTTCAATGTTCGATTAAGACCACGATGAGAAGAAAAAAGATTTAAAATTGCAGGTATTATACATACACCATTTAATATGAATAAACTAGTTACATTATCTATGGAAGGTAAAATACGAAAGACAAGTAATGATAAGCCAGCTGTATGACATGCTTCAACAATATGAACCTAAAATAATATAAAATAGAAAAAATAAAACTACTCTTTTATTTACATACCCATATAGCGAGAAAAAATGGTGGAGAATGTTTTATGCAAAAAAAAGATAATTGAACACTGTGTATAAATGTTAATAGATATGGTACACTCATAGCAATGACCAGAAGTATTTGCCATCGAATAATATATATTTTAGGCTAGAAAAGAGGAAAAAAGATTTGTTTATCTATTTGAATAGATTCAAAATAATAACAATAATAAACCTGTTCACGAGTTTTGTATGCATTAATCATTGTGAATAAACTAAGTTTACTAACTACAGCTGATGTAAGAACAACGCAAAATAGTATAATATAAACACATATTTTAACAATACGACGAAATGTAAGTCGTCGTTCTTTATTTATACTTTGTTCTTGTTCATAATGACGACTTGTTACATGAGCAACATCCCACCAATAAGCATTAGGATTATTTCCAGTAATACTATTTTTCCTAAAAATAGAAATCGATGATTTTGTTTTCGAATGAATTTCAAAATTTACTTAGATTTAATTGATTCATTTAATAGATGTACTGAATTTTGTGAAGAATGTGGTTTTGTTGTTGATCTAGGAGGAGGTGGAGGTGGGGGTAAAGGTGGCTGCGATCGACGCACCATTCTATTGTCATATGCACCGACCATTTGTGATGGTAAATGTGTATATGTGTTTTCTTTATACATTTATCTATATGTCTACTATATTGTATTGCGTTTGACACAAGTTAAACGGACGAATACAAAAAAGAAATAAGATGAAGTTAAACTAGATAGTATCCTTTTACAATTCTATATAAACAGGCATCATCGCTCGTTCTGTTCGATAGAAAAGAAATTAGTCACAATGAAAAACTAGACAAACAACTAGTGTATATAATAGTTTTATTGTTTTTTAAATCAAACTTAATATGGGACTATGGTCAAAATATCAATTCTATTATAATTATTTAAATCACAACAATGAAAAAGATAACGAAATTCTTATGTGAACTGCTACTAAGTGGAAAATCTATTGGATAAAAAAATAATGCATAGTAAATCTTAACATGATAAATCAAGAGATGCATATTAAAAAAATAAAAGAACGAAAATCAATTTTCTGTCATATAGTTGAAGTTATTTTTCTAGAAAACGTTTTCAGTGATGGATGACGAAACATGTATAGAGATGAAGCTTAAACTTCACTAAAATTTGGTACTATAAGGCTCAATCTTTCATGAATAATGACATTCTAAGGCTTAGCTACAGTCGAATCTGGCATTGTTTGGCTAGCTAAATCTTATTTTAGCGTAGAGATTGCAATATTTTACATGTTTATCTACATATTGTGACGAAAAAAAAACTAAAAAAATTGAGACCATAGCGAAGTCCACTATTTATGTCGCCATGATTCTTAGTGACATCTTTCATTTCATTTATACAGAGTGGTATATAAACTAGGCCAATTGTAAAAACATGCTTTCAACAGGCAAAACTATACGTATTCGAGCATTTGTTGTCTCTTTCGTTATATTATCCCATACTTCATTTAATTAAATGAAAACACAGCTATAATGAAGGAAAGCTTTTATTTACCGTATTTTGTTGATAATATGGAATAGTTTTTTGTGCCTGTCAAAAGCTGTATTTCTTTAATTGTAAACGAAAGAGATAATAGTCAACAATATCGACAAGAAGCTATCTACCAAGAACATGCGGTAATAGGAGTAGGAAGGAGATACACGCATATCGACATCCGAATGCTTGTTATGAATATTCCCTAAATTTTGACGTGAAGTCAGCTTTGATAGAGTCTGTAAAATATGTCATGCAAGATTTCAATGGTGTCTCATTTATAAAAGAATGAACTATATCAATCTTAAACATGTATGTATTCTTTTATGTCGGGTATGTACTCATCACACAAGATTGGATACTTAGATTTCGTCAGACACTTTCAAAGAAGTTGTCAGATCGGATAGGGTATGAAATGCATTGGAGATTCACTTTTCATAGAACTCCCGCCGCTGAAAAGCATCGAATTCTAGCAAAAAAGAGATCTGTCAAAATACAGCAAGACTTTATTGGAATTATTAGGACTAAATAGAATCCAACAGAGTTACATATTTTATTTCTTCGTCTTAGACGCGTAGTTAATTTAATGTGGTTCAAAAAAACAAACAGTACAGTTGTACAACTTAGCTCTTTATTCAAAAAAACATATTTTAATATCAGACGTTTAGAGAAAATTAGGCGTCTAAACAAGGAATTTTTTTATCGGATATTCTTTATAAATGTCTCTAAAGTCGATCAAATTTGCAGATTTTTCCAAAAATGAATCATTCAACAGAATTATAATTGATTTTGCCGAACTTGTTGTTCAAGTAAATGATATTTTTTTCTACCGAAGAAGTCCTTCAATTGATTGATAAGTCACTTTTCAGTCAAGACTACGTACACTATGTAGACCCAAATGAGTTCTGGTTACTCTGAAAAGAGTTCGTGATCTTGGCTTATTGCTACAGAGATACTGTAGTACTTTTATGATATTTGTTACATGAATACCATGGTAAAAAGAGAACTGATTTTTGAATTTTAACTTACAACTTTGTATAGAGATAGGCCATGGCAAAAGTAATTTTAGATCTTTTAATATGCTTCTATCCTGAAATAAGAAAATCGAGTTCGTTAATTTATATGAGCGACTATGCCTTTGAAGACTGGTCTATATTCAAAATTTCATATCGGAATTTGAAAATCAGTTATTCTGTTGCCATGGCATTGGTTTTAGAAAAATACCATCAACGTGAAATATCTCCATAGCAGTAAGCTAAGGATATGAACGTTTTTAGGATATTTGATAGTTCGTTTGAATCTTTATAATGCATATAGTCTCGACTCAAAAGCAATTTATCAGTTGGAGAACTTATTTTGTTAGTCAATAATATGTCATCATCGAAAAATATTTGTAATCAATATGCAGTTTCAAACACTAGTTTTATTATATTTAAACGATCTAAGTATCCATGCCGATGTCTATTATATAAAAATAGCAACAAATCAAGAAAAACAAACACTAATTCCACCCGTGTCTATCATGCGTATATAATACACAAAATTGTAATTAGAAAGAAGTAAACCTCCATCTGACTTGTATCAATATTTTTTAAATTTAGATTAATAATAAAAAAATTCGAATTAAATCGATTGAATTTTAGGAATCGATGGAGATGAATCTTTACTTGTAGATATTGATTTTGATTTAGTAACAACATTTGTTGGTATGGACATTTTATCATCATCAAGTGGTGTTTCAAATGTTCGTTTTAAAAATGCATAAACAGGATAAGTAAATGCATTTGTTGGAATAGCACGAAGAGTACATGGTAAAAATCCTCGAGTAAAAACTTGCCATCCTTCATTACGAAATGATTTAACTATACAATCCCATACATTTTTATAAACATGATCTCTTGATGCTTGATATCGACTTTTAATAACATCTAACGGATAAGATACAGTCCAAGCAGCTATACCAGTAAAAGCACCTCCTGTTAAACTCATATGCATAGACATATCAGCTTCTTTACCAGTTGGTGAAAAATGTGAAACAAAAAATTGCCATGCTGGAAAATAAACAGCAAATGATGGTATATCACGTGCAAATGTCATTGATAAACCGCGCATAACACCATATCGAAAACCTTGTCTCGTATAAGACTTTTTTAGACAATCAATAGGACCTTTATATAGATGTGTGGATAATGCAAATAATTTTCGTTGCTGTCCAATACCTTGCATTTGTAAACGTGTTTTAACAAGTTCAATAGGTGAACAAATAGTTGCTTGTACACCACCAGCAATAGCACCTGTTATTGATAAAGCTAAATATGTATCTGGATTATCAAATAAACCTTTTGCAAGATTTTGAACAGAAAAAACAATTCCATTTATAATTGCAACACCAAACATCGGTGATGACATGCCTTTATAAAAACCTAATATTGATTCTTGTTTTGCTATTTTAATAAAACAATCTAATGAACCAGAATATAATCGATGATTTAATGTTTGTGTTTGAAGACGAACTTTAACTGTATCAAATGGATAACCAGCAATTGTGCCGGTTACTCCAGCAATAAAGCCAAAACCAAAATCTAATGCCATTGATTATTATGATGCTGAAATGAAAGAAGAAAAAAAAATGGCAAAGAAACACAACGATCAATACATTTGTATAATATAAAATTGACCTGATGCAATGTCAAAACAAAAATCGACCAATGATTTTTTGTGAAATAAATTGAGATGATGCAAGTCAACACAAATATACTAGTCATCAATGAGGACGTACAGTTTTTGCGTTCGCTCTTATTTTCCTTCGTTCCACGTGCCTATTGACATAGTACAAAAAGTACAAAAGGGTTTTATTATTGCTAGATATGTTTCCTTTCTTTTTTTCTTTTCGTAACACCATGCTTTCTATTAAACCGACTTTTGTCCTTGTTATTTGATTGCTCTTTAGACTCTACCGAAAAAGCAGAATAACAAAATTGATATGCAAAAAAGAAAAAAAACTAAAATATCGGAACCTTATTTTTTTTAATATTGTTCGATGAGAAGATTTGCAATCGATCAAATTCTATTTACTTAAATCCATATGGGTGAGGGCAAAAAATAACCTTTTCGATTTCTATGACATGAAGAGGAATGATGAAAAATGTTTTTTTTCCAGACATTGAAAATATAATGATGCATATTCAAACATATGATCATGTAAAAGATATTAGCATGACCATAGACTAGTAAACATGTTTTTTTATACTAAAAATCAGATTTTTCAGTGATAACTTCGCTGTTATTCAACAGCGAATAATTTTTTGTATGCTTATATTCGAAAGTTAATGATTAGTAACTTTTTGATACAATCAGCACGAGAAAGAAAAGAAAAATCGACTTAAACACAATTTCTGGATACTAAATCATTTTAATATGCTTTGTATTTATGTTACACAGCTATAGTTTCTCAATGCTTTATTGTATATTACATAAAATACATGTTGTGCAGTTCGATTTCTGTTCAAATCAATCATAAAATTCATTTGACTCTAGAGATGTGCAAAGTCGCTTTAAGTAGAATGGTAAGAATAAAAAAAATTTTCTCAAGCAGGGTATTGAGTACGAAAAAAGCTTACCTTGCACATCTTTATTTTGTTCGTCGATAAAGTACATCATGAAAAGTGTGATTTTAGATTTTCTTTAAAAGAAAAACATACGCCTACTAGGTAAGAATGCAATGTAATGATGAGTGATCATCAATACACTATACATTGGTCAAGACATTTCATGGTTGACTAATGGTGAAGAATGTACTTATGGCACTATTCAGCTCTCTGAGCATAAATTCATCTGATTCATGCAACGAAACTGGTTTCACCCTAGTTTTCTTATGCATGTTTGATCTTAATGTTGATGATTGAGAGCACAATCTTATACTGGTGGACGATAGTACGATGCATAATTCGTGTGACACCTGTAATACAAGATGTTAAACGAAGAATTAAAATTAAGATATGGTCATTACTATACAAGTGTTTGTCACACAATATATAAGTCGATTGAAATAAAAAAACAAATGAAGGAATTAAATCTAAATCATTTATAATCACATCGCGATAGAGTGGCAAGCGTTCTATAAACAGAATTATTTATATTTTGTTGTCTTGATCTTTATAATAAAATATAAAACTTTCTTTTCCTTTACTCATATCACGAAAAAAAACGACATTTTCTTGTTATTTATCTCTTATAACTCATTGATGAAATGAACTATATAGTTGAAATTTTCAATCCATGTCGAATAATTACAAAGAAATAATATGTGAAAAGCATAATTCAAATCAGTTGTCAAACGTAAATATGATTGGTTAACTAGACCTGAAATTTTACCTTCTACTAGAAAATTGTAATTCACTCTTATATGTTTAATATAAATGAATATACATTTTTCTCTCATTCGAGCACTAGATAACTAATTCATAACAACATCTTGATGATCAATGAATCGCTTCGAATCAATGAAACTGAAAAGCAGATCACGAGCAACTAACACTAATGTGCAGTCAAAAAAATATTATCATCGAAAATTTGTATGCTAGGTGATTCTTTTTCTTTGTAATTCAAATAATTTGTTCATTTATATAGATGTTTACTTATAATAACCTCTAACTACTAAATTCATTATAGTCCTCTTCTATATGTATGTCATTGTTAAAAAGAAAAGAGATCAAACAGTAGAATAATCATATAATATTTCATGCTCGATTGTATGTGTTGATTCATAAAACATTCACATGTTGCATGATATTTGATTTTTTTTCTTTATTACATATCGCGCGATCGTAATTTCATTTTTACAATCTTTCACTTTCTCTTTTTATTCATTACATTTATAGTTTCAATTTGCAGATATATTCTACATAGTATTTAGATATTTATTTAGAAATATTCATACTAGTTAGGTTTTATCATAGATGCAAACGTAACTACTAAATGATACATAATTACAAAGAAAATACATAACTACATTCGTTAAAGCTGATATGATAAATCTTATTGAATAAATCAAGATGACTATCCAATGTTATTTACCCTTTCACCAACGAAGTTACAACTTAATAGTATAAGAGCATGGTAATCTGACATAGAGGGCACTAGTAATAATTCTGCATATTTACATCAAGGTCTAAGTATAAAAATAATAATCTTCGATAGTTTTCAAAATATGTCATGTTGACAATAAAATATTATTTCTTTTCTTTTATAAAAATAATCCACCGTCAAAGAGCTAATTAATTATCGATTAGAAAATCTAATTAATTGGAGTATAAAAAAATAAAGAATCAGTACGTTATACCTTTTCCTTTGTGTTTTGAACGATAAATAATCATTGTCAAATGAAATACTTAAACTAAAAATTAGTCGAACATTTACACATACACTATCATCTCATCACCGTTCACTTTCCACTTATCATATATGTGGATAAAAAACAAAGTGAGAAAGCAAATGTTATATATTGGACCGAGATAACGAACACTACGCATGAATGATCATTGGTATCAAAAGATATTGGATATAAAGGTTGTCTAATAAATTTTTATTCTCTTCAAGTAATATTCTTTTCAGTATAATTAGCTAATAATATATAGCATAAACATACTAGACACCTAGATCTACTCGATGATTTCTACTTATATTCACAGAGATACAAATAACATAACATTCATAGAATTTTTTGACTTATGTTTACAAACATCATGCATGAAAAAATTGTAGTTACTCAATTAATCTCTCATAACGAGTACCTTTTAGTTTTCTGCGTTGTGTTATTCGTCATTATCTTAAAAATAGTAACTTGGTACCGATTTATTCAAGATGATCAGAATAGCAAACATCGAACAACAATCATAATGAATAATATTGAATCTTTATTTAGCAATTCTATTGATCTTAAAAGTTAGTGATGCAGAATTTTCTGATGTTTGTCTAATTGAATCAATTTGAGGTACAGTTAAGAAAAAATTGAAAGGCAAAAATTTTCAGAATGAATCAGAGATTGAAATATTGAGTAGTGCAAGAATAAAAGATGTTTATCGCAGCTAATAGCGGAAAAATTACTGATTTGATTGAAACATGTGACAGATCAAGATGAAGAGCAGATACATAAGCAGTGTCGCACTTTTTGTTCTTATTTTAGTTAAAGAGTTTCGATTGATAAATCCCATTGAAACCACTGGTTTTTAGTTAACATCCTCAATAGAACACCAGAAAAGTTCTAACAAATAATTCAAAAAAAAATTTCTATGAATTACATATTAGTTGTATTTCTGAGAATATAGGAGGTAGACAGCATATATTAGATTTAGATGTCTAATATATAGTCTGTAGATATTAGCTTATTCTTTGAAAAGAAACATAAGAAGAAAATTTACTTAAAGAAAATCAAAACTTTTTAGACAATCTTTTTTTTTTGGTATTAGGAAGATCGAGACTATTGTTGATTTTAGTTTTTGTATTATTTTATAAAGATATTCAATGTGTTATGATCTTTTTATTTCTATGTTCTAATTCAAAACTCATATAAACTAAACGTTTACGAGATAAAATTTCAATTTATTTCAAATGTAATTGTCAATTGACTATGATTAAAAAGCTCTCAAGTTCAATATGAAGAAAAAAAAATATATACGCACTGTACCACGCATACACCTCCGCTTTCGGAAATAGAAATTATTAATTTTTCTTTAACGATCAAACGACAACGATGACGAAGAAAAAAATATTTATATTTTTCCATTCGAACAATAAATATTTGCCGATTGAAGAACCTTGAGATAAGCATTCAAATGTCAAATTCAAACTTCGATTTTACAATTAAGGTAGGCATAATCATAAGATGTCATTTTTATTATTTACAATTAATGATAGTTTTTTCGTCCAACAAAACGTCCTGTTTTTACTCATAATGGTCTTTTGGATAGTCGTACTAAACGTATAATAGCTCAAGATCGTCTTATTGTAGCTGAACAACGAATTCTTAATGTTGAAAAACAAAAATCAGCTAGTAACCTTCAATTATTAGCATTTGAACAAAAACAAGTAGAAAAAAGATTATTATCTATTCAGAATTCTAATCAATCTGTACAATTTCGCCAACGTTCAATCAGTGAAGGTAATCTTCAGAATATTCATCAAACTACTTCTTGGAATGATACATTTGATATGAATAAATCAAAATTACATACAACTAGAAACTCAAATGTTTCATTTCTACCACAAACTAACAATATTCCACGAAGCTTTTCAGTACATTCTGATAGAGTTACATTAGAAAATCAAGTCTCGGCAAGTGATACAGAAAGTAATGAAGAAGAAGAAGAAGAAGAAGAAAGTAATTCAAAATTAAGTAAAAAGGAAACAATTCAACTACCTGTAATCACTATTATTCCACCGGAAGACGACGTCTTATTTTTTGTTCAATAAAGTATTTATCTTTGTTTTAAAGTTAATCACAAAAAATATTCTTTGGTTTTTTTTCAATCTATTAAATATAAATAAACATGAATGACTAATAAAATCACACCTTTTTCTTTTTGTTCTATTTAAGAATTATTGATTTTTATTACAGGACAAATAGAAACCCGGAATTTAAATTAAGCCGTTGATTTGATCTATTGGTAGTATATATATAACGTAGTTTAATTATACCATAACAGAGCTATATGCACAAGGAGTCAAGTATCTTTCTTACAGGAAAGGTCTTCTGATTGATATATCGCTTTTAAGTTGAAACTATTTGTATCATCGAGACTTTAATAGAAGGTCTCTGACAGCACCAAGGAACCGAAGCACTCGTCAATATTTAAATTTTTGATTTTTTATGTGCATTCGAAAGGACAATGTCTGAAACTAATAATCCTAAATTTTTAGCTCATTTGGCCTTTTTATAGTAAAGTTAGTCTGGATCGACTTTAGAATCGTCTACCTAGTATCAAGAATAACAATGATAAATCATGTCATTAATGTTTGATAGTATTACACTACTAAGAATAAGAGAATTTTTTCATGTTATATACCAAATGATAGGGTATGGATAGATGAAAAAAATGAGCTATATGAAATATTGTATATCATTCCTTTACTGGGCTAACATGAATGAAAAACGGTAACG